>OZ012700.1:16519351-16541851 GCA_963942565.1 Maea johnstoni | reverse complement strand
GGTGGTCGGCAGGGCGGGCTGCTGAGCAGACATAGTTGTTGACATAGCCCGGGGCCGAGTGGGAGGAAAGTGGTGAGGTCACAGATGTAGCCAGGATCCCGCAGAGGGCTTTAGTGAAGGAAGAGATAAGCCATCACTTCCCCCACCTTGCTCTGCTACTCCAACATGTGTCATATACAGTCTGTGCTTAATGGGGGAGTGAAAATACCTCTTTCCAATTTGGTTGATATGAAATGATGACAAAACGCTGAGAAATACGGGAATCCATGGCACATGGGTACTCAACTGATAGTACTCGGCGAGAGCTATCCAATGAATACCAGCATGACTTGGTTTAGATGATTTTCATAATTGTGTCTTATACAGTCTGTGCATAATGGGGGACTGAAAATAACCCTTCTGATGCTGAGGTTACTTACGTCCAATACACATGAATTCAAAAAATTGTGAAAATCATCTAAATCAAGTCATGCTGGTATTAATTGGATAGCTCTCGCCGAATACTATCAGTTGAGTACCCATGTGCCATGTATTCTGGTATTTCTCAGCGTTTTGTCATCATTTCATATCAACCAAATTGGACTGCAGCAGCAAAAGGGTTATCGTCTGTTTTAGCCAGCAAGGCTTCTGGGTGTCATTTGGAGACTCAAACCCTAAATAATTACCCCTCAGGACACCCAAATATTTCCCTGAGTATTTTCCTAAAATGTCGATTTAGATTTAGGTTTTCAAAGATAGTTGTGCCTTGTGCTTTGGAGGAAAGTAGCCATAGCATTGGAAGGGTTAACCCATTAATGCTTAAGAGATCCTCTAAAAATTGTCGTCTGGATCTATAATACCTTTGACAATAACTTTTGAATTGCAAGAGATCTTGCAAAATATTTGAAGGAGAGTTGTAGGTAATGTTCTGATTAACATTTCTCCTTCAAATATTTTCTCAACTTTGCTTGCATTCGAAAGATTTCATCAAAATTGTCTGGCTGTTTTGGCTGCTGTGAGCATTAATGGGTTAAGGTTCTAGCAGCAGCAGTAGGGGCCATGTTACCTCAGGGAGTACCTCTCAACTGTAAGTAGGTGTGCTGTCATGTGTGTGGTTATGGAAGCAGTTATAAAATATTGACTCAATTATTCAGACTTCTGACAAACAATGTAAGCTAATTGTAGGCAAAACAAGTTCAGCTCAACAGCAATCATCCAATTATAACCTGTTTATCCCCAGGGCGCTCCTAAACGGTTATGGAATATTTTTCCAAACAAAAGTATCATTTTAAACATATTTAACCCGTCCCTGCCTATATATTTTAACAAATGTACACTTAATCTCTGATGCTTTCGAAAATGACCAAGGCATTAGTCAAAATATTTGAAGGAGAGTTGTTGGGATCTGATTAACAAATAAAATATAACACAATATACTCAGGTATAAGATTTATTTTTAGAGATTGTCCTTTAGGACATCTCTTTTAATATAGTTTTGGTTTTATTTAGGTCTTACTTTGTTCAGGGAGCCATTTGGAGCCATTCCTCATATTTTGGTGGTCGTCCGTCCTGGCAGTTTGTCGAACCTATCTCTGTGGTGTTGTATTTTTTTTAGTTTTTTTTTCGGGGGTTTGTTTATATGGGTGGTGTTTAAGAGACTAATTGAGGTTTTGTTTGGTTATTTGTTTTTATTAGGGAGATTTTTGGGGGTCTTTGGTGTTTTCTATTTTCTTTTCGCTCTCAGGATCCTGTCGTGTCGATCTCTGTGTTATGTTGGTCGCCATGGCGCAGCGTTGTTTAGCTTTGTTTGCGCATGCGCCGCATATATTATTATGCTAATTTTTCGTGACCTGTTTTTGTGTCATGCGCAATCGGTTTTTGGCTGCATGCGTAGTGATCTTGTGGTGTGATTTGATTTGCCCTAGCGCAAGTTTTCTTGTGTGTATTGGCGGTGTTTTCGGTCCTATTGTTTTTTCATTTACTTTACCTTTTGTGTTTTTGTCTTAATAAGAACAAAATCCAAAGTTATATTTATATTGTTTACTTTATAGTTCGTTTTTATCGGACTTTCTTTATCGATCGATCTGCCGCTTCATCGCAGCCATTTTGCCTATTTATATTTCTGAGCGGGGTCTTACCACGTGGTTTGTCTCTGGTGTATTATCCAATGAGCGGTCTCACTACCTCACCGTCACACCACGTGGTACTCTTTCCCGCGGTTTATTGACCAATGAGCGGCTATTTGTAACTCGTTTGTACTATTGTACTTACCACTCTGCCAGGGCGACGATACCGTCTTCCGGTTGGATTGCTACACGACTAGTACTATGCGTAGCGGGATCTCTGGGTAGGAGAATGTTGTACTTACGTGTTCATTCAAGTATTTTTTACATTGGCGAGGTTACGGTCCGCCATTTTGAATATCGGGTTTGACGAAATTTGCACCCCGATTTCAAAGCTTTCGTTTGTGGCCATCTCTAACTCTAAAATTCTGAAACCAAAAGAATTAACAAGCCAAGTATCTATATTATTAAGATTAATTCTTTTGGTTTCGGAAAATCGAAAATATTTTGAGATATTTGTCAACACGCATCGATGATGACGTATTGACCATGGCGATGAGTACATTTTCAATGGTACCTCGCCGATTCCTGTCAATTTCATCAAGCTATCACCCCCCGATCACAATATGACTACCTACCTGGATAGATGAGATCCTCATCTATCTGATTCAATCATTTTTTTAATTCAACTTCAGGTTGGAAGCGAAAAAATAGCTTTTCGCTACAACCGGAAGTTGATTTTTTTGACATTAGCGAGGTTACCGCATTGTGTGCATTTCACACAAAAAACATACTTTTTTCAATAAATTGTCACGTTGCCGTTTCTGGGTCAAAATTTACAAATGACCCATCAAAGTGTTTGCAACAAATAGGGCTTTTACCCTATTATCTTAACTTGTTGGTTATATTTGTAATTTTTGAAAATAATTGGCGACTTCGAAAAAAAACGGATATCGGGTTTGACGAAATTTGCACCCCGATTTCAAAGCTTTCGTTTGTGGCCATCTCTAACTCTAAAATTCTGAAACCAAAAGAATTAACAAGCCAAGTATCTATATTATTAAGATTAATTCTTTTGGTTTCGGAAAATCGAAAATATTTTGAGATATTTGTCAACACGCATCGATGATGACGTATTGACCATGGCGATGAGTACATTTTCAATGGTACCTCGCCGATTCCTGTCAATTTCATCAAGCTATCACCCCCCGATCACAATATGACTACCTACCTGGATAGATGAGATCCTCATCTATCTGATTCAATCATTTTTTTAATTCAACTTCAGGTTGGAAGCGAAAAAATAGCTTTTCGCTACAACCGGAAGTTGATTTTTTTGACATTAGCGAGGTTACCGCATTGATATGCATTGTGTGCATTTCACACAAAAAACATACTTTTTTCAATAAATTGTCACGTCGCCGTTTCTGGGTCAAAATTTACAAATGACCCATCAAAGTGTTCGCAACAAATAGGGCTTTTACCCTATTATCATAACTTTTTGGTTATATTTGTAATTTTTGAAAAAAATTGGCTACTTCGGAAAAAAACGGCAAAAACGGCTTTTTGGAATGTTGATTTAGGAACCCTGGCGAAATTCTAAATTTACTTATTAATTTCGCCACTAAAACCGGAAAAAAAGTTTCAACTTCAAGAAAACAGACTCTAAATAATCCATCCTGCCCATTTGTGGAATTTTTTTGTTCCCCACAATCGTAAAAAACCAACTTTGAAAAAACCGGAAGTAGTAAATATTTTTATCGCGATTTCAGCAGTCAGTATATATACCCTTCTCACCATGAGTGTAGTATGCAGTCCTGAAGTTAGCAGACCTTTAACCCTGCCATCCCTTCCGTTCTCACTGTTGTTGTATTTTAGATAAAGATATGATTTTAATTGTTTTGGGTGACAGGAAAAGTGTGTACTGTTATAATTTATTGGTCACAAACTTATAAGCCCAAAGAGCATGTAATGCGAATGCATGGGATGGCAGGGTTAATGGTCTGCATACTTCAGGATTGCATTTTCACTCATGGTGAGAAGGGTGTCAAGGGACATAACTGCAGGCAGCACTCATAGAAACAGGCTTCGACATCATACTGCATCTACACCAAAGAGCATCATAGGAACTTGATTCACCTGACAACCCAAAATAGTAAGCATACATTAAATTGAAATAAATACAAAAATATCAATACAAAACTATCACTCAATATACAAATTTATAAAAACACATCCACAAAATATAGAAACCATGCAAATCTTCACTGTCCCTCAAACAAAACAATTACTGTTTAAAGAAGATATTGTGTCGGTGTGATAATATAAGATTGCATTTGGTGAGATATGTTTTGTGTTGATATTTTTGTGTTGCTTTGATGGTATGTATGATTATTTTTTTTAGGTTGCATGGTGTATTTAATTTCTCTGATGTACCTTCAGTCTACCTGATGTTTAGTGCTGCCTGCAGTTCTGTCCCTAGAAACTCTTCTCAACATGATTGAAGTAGCAGACCTGAAGTATGCAGGCTTCTACCCTATGATGCCGATGCCGGTCCCATACCCCTTCAACCCAGTGCTTGGGCCCAGGCAGCATCTCCCTGCATTTGTATCACCCAAGATGCCTTCCTCTCCGGTCAAGACTCCGCCAGTGGTGCGGTCCCCCATCCCAATAGGAGCGATCTCGCCCAACAACAAGCGGGGTGGAAGCCCGGTGGTAGCTGGGAGCGGCAGCAGTCCTGGGGCCAGTCAGTATACAGTGGTATCAGTGACACGCCCTGGGCCATCCACACCTACCAGACCCATCTCACCCCAGGGGAAGGGTATGCAGGTCAACACCACCCCTACACACAGCCCACGGGGACCCATCTCATCAGCACAGCTTCAGGGACCAGCGCTACCCCACCCTATACCACGGTTGGGTTACCCAGGTATTCCTCATGGACCTCTCATAACGCCGTACGGTTTCATACCCCCCTGGCACCATTCCCCAGTGCCCGGGGCAGGACACCCTGGCATGTCGCCCTTTCTGGGGCACCCCTTCAGTCAGCGCGTACCAGGGCACCATTACCCCCTGCCCCCCTCAGGTGCCCTGTCTCAGGTCCAGGCCCACCAGCTGTCGACATCGCCCCCTGGTGCCAACGGGAGCAGTCCCTCCTCGCCTGCTAAACTACAGTCCCAGGGTGCACCTCACATCCAGAAACTCCCGAACGTCAAACACGCCCCGGTGCATCTGCTAGACACTTACAAGGTGCAGAGCATCACATCGGGTGCTCAGTCCATGGTGCAGCAGACCTCCCAGGGCCAGAGGAAGGCACTAGGGAGTAACGAGCCCGTGGGAGTGGGACAGGATCTGGACGGCAAGGCACTCACGTGTAACCTCCACCTGCAGCAAGAGTTCTATAGCTACATTCTGCAGAAGGAGGGGGAGAATGCTGCCAATAGCTTCATGGAGTTTATTCAGGAGAACACCACATGGAGCGATGGGGAGAGGGTGGCCACCACTACCACCAAGGATGCCCACATGATACCCAAGAACGACTTGAACTCTCAGATCAACAACAGCCGGCAGAAGCGAGAGAGCGTGACAGTTTCTGTGACGCTCGATGAACCCTCATAGACTACATATACACAAACCTAAGCATCCGAACATCAAGTAATGTTCTAAAAACATACTACTCAGACCACGACCAAATATTTATTCAAATAGATCACACAGCAACCACAACAAACACTTAAACGAAACATCATACCCCTGTTAAAAGTTTCATAGACATAAAATTAAAAAACAAATAACTGAATATCATAAAATTGAAAAATCAAACAACAAAAAAAATTACGCAACAAACAATCTCTTGGCGCCACTGGCGTCTCTCTTGTTAAAAGATGGTGAAGCAGTTGTGTAGCATTTGGCCGATCGAAATTATAAATTGAAGAGGATTGTTAAATCCGGCAGGAAAAACTACAACATAATATCAGATATTTCCTGCAATGTTGCTTCATCATCACAATTTTTCCATATAAGCCAGACCATGCTCAAGTATGTTCTAGACGTTAATGTGTTATTAACCCTTATACTGGTGGTGGCTAATTTGGACAATACAAAATGATGCATAAAACCTGATAAATGACTAAAACCCTGGCACATGGGTACTCATCTGTGAGTACTCAGCGAGAGCTATCCAAAGAATACCAACATGACAGGGTTTAGATTGTTTTCAAAAATCTTTGAGTCCTTGTGCTTTGGATAAAAGACGCCTCAGCATTGGAAGGGCTACGTTTCAAATCTTTCCTTGGGTAGGGTGGCAACACATCATGGTCCTTGAGCTTTGGGTGAAAGTAGCGTCAGCATTGGAAGGGTTAATTTCCATATTTGTCAAACCATGCTGTAGTTTGCTCTATACTTTAACCCTTATTCTGCTAGGGGCTAATTTGGCCAATACTAAATGATGCAAAAAACCTGATAAATTAGCGAAACCCTGGCAAATGGGTACTCATCTGAGAGTACTCATCGAGATCTATTCAATGAATACCAACATGACAGGATTTAGACGTTTTTCAAAGATTTTTGCATTTTTGTGCTTTGGAAGAAATTTGCTTCAAACCATGCTGTAGTATGCTCTATACTTTAACACGTTAATGGGATTTGCTTGAAGTAGAGAGCTAAGAGGGCTTGTATTGGCCTTGTGTCAGCGATTGGAAGTAAGAAATCAATTATAGTCAATTAGCAGTTGATGGGAGTCTGCGACAGGCATAGCAGCAGAGGTCCTAGGCAATGCTCTCTAGAAGGTAATTAGCCCACAAAAACATGACTGAAAAAAACACAAACACAAGAGCAGATCAAAGAGAGGAAATACCAGGGTCTGACACTTAGATTTCAGGCTAGGGGCCCGAAAAGGTCTATCGATAGAAATTAGTGGTCAAAAACAGGATTTCTGGTTATTTTTGATACCATTTTGGGCCCTTAGACTGGAAATCTAGGGGCCCACAGAAAAATCTAGGGGCATATACCCCCGGGCCCCTGGGAATGTCGAACCCTGAATACTGAGATTTATTTGTTGGCAGAACTCGTTGTTCATTACATTTATGCTTTAGTCTCGCTATAAGATTTAATGATTTCTTCAGCTTCCAAGACAGGGTGTTATAACAAGTTCTAGGCAAATAAAATGATATCCAGGGTCTGACACTTGGATTTCAGGCTAGGGGCCCGAAAAGGACTTTTGATAAGTAAAGTGATCAAAAACAGTATTTCTGAATGATATATATATAAGAAAATTTGGGCCCCATGTCTGAAAAATCTAGGGGCCCATAGCAAAATCTAGGGGCATATGGCCCTGGGCCCTTTGGAAAGTCGAACCCTGATATCACTTTAGTAACCGACCGTATACCAACTCTAAGAGGATTATCCTTATTCAGTTCTATATATGCTCACCAGGTGGCCAGCATGGGTTCATATGGATTTCTGATTCTGACCGACTGGGGTGATCACCATTGGCACCATCTATCACCAGCCACAGAGACTAACACCTACATATTGAGCTAAAGATAGACCAGAACAGAGAAAAGCATTATTTCAGATAAATCATACTCTAGGAGCTAATCTAAGGGTGTTTAGATGCTGTGACAAACCTATGTTACAGAAATATGAGACAACAAAACAAGGTTCTGAATGTCACAAGAATTTTGGCACATCTCATGAGATCACGAGGAAAGTTAAACATCTTTTCCCCTTAGTTGGCAGCTTGCTTTGGCAATTGTGGGTTAACCTATTCATGGTTGGAGTCTGCCGTTGAAAATGGTGTCTGGAGATTTTGATATCTTTGAAAATAACTAAGGAATAAAGCAGCTTCTCTTGAAATATATGAAGAAGGTTCTTATACACATTTCTCAGAGTATTTCTCTAAATTCTCTTTGAGATATATCTTTTGTGAAAAAGACTTAAATGGTGTGGCGGTATTGGGTTGTTATTGGCGTGGATAGATATGGATAGATAGCCTGATTGAAGCATGATTTGTTTGATGGAGGAGAGCTATTACATCCTTCCCTGGCAGACACACACTTCATGTCTACAGTGGCAGAATGGCAGCAGCTCCTGGTGACGAAGCCACATCTAAAGGGGACGGAATCTTTCCGGGAGCTGCTTCAGTAACTTATTCATGTCTACATTCCCTTTGAAAAGCTCAGTGTGCGTTTCAGGGACGTATTAACCCTTATGCTGCTGTCGGCTAATTTGGCCAATACAAAATGATTCAAAAAACCACCTGAGAAATAACTGAAATCCTGGCACATGGGTGCGTATATAATGGTATAAGTGCTGAGTGAGAGCTATCCAATGAATACCAACATGACAGGATTTAGATGGTTTTAAAATATTTTTGCGTCCTTTCGCTTTAGACAAAAGTAGCCTTAGCATTAGGAGTAACAGGGCCTTAGGCAGCCTATTATTATTATTATTATTATTATTATTATTATTATTATTATTATTATTATCATCACTGATGGGCGCTGTAGGTATGAATGGGTTAAAGAAAAATCAAAATGATGATTTATATCAACAAGTTCTTTATGCTGTATTTCTTTCTTCTCCAGATCACTCCCTCCGCGAAGAAGATCTGGGACGATCCTGAGGATAAAGCCAATGACGGCAAGAGCATGTTCAGCAACCCCTGGACGCCTCGTGACGACACCTGGGGAGCCGCATCTGCTGGTGAGTGCTGCTGCTGCTGCCCATACTCTCCAACCCCCTCAAATAGCCTCCAACCCCCGCAAATAGCCGCAAACCCTAGATATACTCTCAAAACCATTGCAAATAGCCTCAAACCCATGTAATTAGCCTCTAACCCTAGATATACTTCTTAGCCACGAACCCTAGATATACTCTCAAAACCATTGCAAATAGCCTCAAACCCTAGATATACTCCTTGAACCTTTGCAAATGGCCTCGAACCCTAGATATTTTCCTTAAACTCTTGCAAATAGCCTCGAACCCTAGATATTTTCCTTAAACCCTTGCAAATAGCCGCGAACCCTACATCTACTGTAGGGTGTAAATAGCCTCAAACCCTAGATTAATACTCCTCAAACCCTTGCAAACTTACAAACCTTTTTTTTGCGCTTCAATTACTAGCAAGACCCTTTAAGATCTTAGGCAGAATTTAGAAATTGGGTGCCTAATATTGCCAATTTGGGGGGGGGGGGGGTCTTACTTTTCAAGACAATCCACACCAAACACGAAATACAACGTAAAGTGAAAAAAATATTCACTTATTGAAATATGGTATAATATCCTTATTCAATAGCTTTGAAATTATATTCTGGAAAAAAATAATCAATTGTATTTTTGAAAATGACATATTAAGAAAATTCCTCAAAGATTTGGGTGCCTGGAGGGGTGATCTTGAGGGTTTGGGTGTCCAAATGACGCCCAGATACCCTGCTGGCTAAGACTTCGAGACCCTGTGCATACATACTGCTGTTGCTGCTGATGGGCCCTGAGGAAAAAACATTATCCAGTGATTCCTGGGCTCAGCTAGAATGTGGCAGTTGATAGAGCGAGCCGTCTAAATAATTAACAAGCTAAACAATTAGCACTGGAATGACTGCCATTGTATCTGGCAGGTATTAGGACTAAGCGGCCATTGACACTCGGTAGTCTGCTCTGCGGGTCGATAGAAAAACAAGCTCATGATTTTCTCATGATTCCCCCGGTATTTCACTAATCGTCTCTTGATGGACCGCACCACCATTATAGGCACTACAGGCATCAACGCTAACTCAAACTGTTACTGGACCTGTAGGCCCATTAACACCTTAGATCTACTGGTCCTGCAAAATGTATACTGGTCCTACAAATTTTTCTTTAATATATAAAAAACAAACATTGCATAAAATCCACAGACAACATTTATTTTTATTCATTTCATCTTCGTTTATAAAACATTTACCACATTCTTGAAGGGAAACTTGTTAACAAGTATGTCCCCAAATGTTTACTGGCCCTGTAGGACCAGTTGAAGTCTTTTTTTACTGGCCCTAAGCCATCTTTGGAATTTTTTACTGGCCTGGGGCCATAGGACCACGTGGTGGTGGTGTTGGTGTTGGTGGTGGTAGTAGTTGTAGTAATATTAGTAGTTGTAGTTGTTAGTGATAGTTATAAAAGAAGTTGCTGTAGTGGTTTGTTGTATTTATATTTGTTTAGTCATACATGTATAATGAAGACTGCTTATTGATGTGATTCCAGAAAATTATTTTGAAAAATTCTGAATGATGAGTGAAATCTACACGATCCAATTGCCAACCCTTTGCTTTCCCATCCCTTTAACTTAAAGTATAATTGGTAAGCGTACTTTCTCGCTCCCGCATCCTTTAAACAATAAGTATTAATGATAAGCGTCCTCGCACCCTTTTAACAATAAGTATTAATGGTAAGCGTGATCTTTAACTTGGAAACCGTCATCCAAACGTTTCGTGCTTGCAGACCATGCAGTGTCGCAACCTATCAACATGGTGCAGCGCAGGCCGGGAAGTTTCCCGAGCAGTGACGCCAATAACGTTCTCTCACCGCGTTCTTCAGAAGCCGGAGCCCTCGGAGTCAACATGGTAGAGTACGTTCTTGGGGGATCACCGACTGGCAAGGAACTCGACTCGCGCCTACAACGCATGAAGGGATTCGTAAGTACTTTCCATTGTTCTTGATGTTGTTTTGACGTACTGTAAATTCTCGTAAATATCGGACACTTTTTATTAATTACGATTTTCGTTGGCTGATGGTGGCAGAAATTTTCTGAAAATAGCGATCAAAGCTCGGACACCTTGGCCGAAATTTACTTGTTGGCCGATATTTGGTGAAATGTGTCCTTGGATGGATCGAGGGTGGGTGAGATTCCCCAGTAATCATTTTGTAGATTAATTATAGTGGCTGAGATTCCTAGGGCGGCCGAGATTTCCGAGAATTTATGGTATCTACAGTGGCATTTCAGGTTGTCCGAATGAAGTTTTCAGCCATTATTTCACCAGTATTGTTGTATTGTATTGTATCGTACTGTATTGTATGTTTACTGATTGTACGCATCGTATTAAATTAAAACCAGTGATGTATCTATTTATCAAGTTTTGCCTTTCTTTCGTCTCCTTGTGTGCTTTAATATTGTCTGCTAATTGATGAAACAAGAGTACCCAAGAAAAAAACACTGACTAACCTTAACCCACTGGCAACTTTCTCACATGCCTTAAGCCAAAATTGAACCAGTGACCATTGAAAGTTTTAAGAAAGAGTGATCAGTCAAAGTGTCATGCTCTAACCACTAGGCTTTTAGGATAGGTCCATTCTGCATGAAAGTCCTATTGACAAATCTTCCTCTCATTAGCAAGATACTCCTGAAATATTATTTCAAAGAATAAAAGGATAGATATGCTCTTTTGTTGATAAACAGTATGTTTCTGCTGGTTCCTCACAAGGCGGTCTACCTTGTCGCTATACAAATGCGCAGCATTTATGAGGGTCTGTCCGCGATGCCTTTGCCACTGAGAGACCAATAAGGGTGTTTTATTATGTGAAGGGAACTTCTTCCCTACACATGCATTGGCCTGAAAGACTACACCAAACCATACCAGACTGCTTTAGGCTGCTCCCACTGGCCAGTTCTTAACCTATATGCTGCTGGTGGCAAATATGAAAAGGAAATAATGCTAAAAAAAAGAACCTAAAAAATGACAAACCCTGGCACAGGGGTACTCATCAGAGAGTGCTCAGCCAGAGCTATCCAATGAATACCAACATGACAGGGTTTAGATGGTTTTGAAAAATCTTTGCGTCCTTGTGCTTTGGATGAAAGTAGCCTCAGCATTGGAAGGGTTAAAATGGTGTAACTAGTTTCCCAGGGTCTTGGTTGTAGAACGCCACATGAATCAGATAGTGTTTTGTAGTGGTGCCTGAGGAGGAGGAGGAGGAGGTACCTCTCCAGCTCTTGGGGAGTGCGAGAAAATAGCATCCGCGTTACCAAAAATAGCATATGCTACATGTGCTGCTGCTACTGCTGGAGTGCTAGCTGAAGTTAACTCTTATGCTGCGTGTGACTAATTTGGCCAGTACAAAATGATGCAAAAAAACGGAAAAAATGACTGAAACCCTGACACATAGTACTCATCTGAGAATACTCAGTGAGGCCTATCCAATGAATACCAACACAACAGGGTTTAGATGGTTTTCAAAAATCATAGCGTCCTTGTGCTTTGGACCGAAGTAGCCTTAGCATTGGAAGGGTTAACTATTGGATGATAGAGATATCTAGGCTGCTGCCCTGAACTGGCCCACTTCGCCACCCGCCCAGCTCAGCCGGGAGGGGGAGGTGGTGTAGGCAGGAACTCCTAGTTCTGCCCTGGATTTGAGTAGAGACTTTGTGTCTAGCATGTCTTGATCTTGTGCGTTGATATCCCGTATATTGATGATGATGATGATAATAATAGTAACAATAAAGATGATAATCATACTACTACTACTACTACTACTACTACTACTACTACCTCTACTACTACTACTACTACTACTACTACTACTACTACTACTACTGCTGCTGCTGCTGCTGCTGCTGCTGCTGCTGCTGCTGCTGCTGCTGCTGCTGCTACTACTACTACTGCTACTACTGCTACTACTACTACTACTACTACTACTACTACTACTACTACTACTACTACTACTACTACCACTACTACCACTACTACTACTACTACTACTACTACTACTACTACTACTACTACTACCACTACCACTACCACTACTACTACCTCCACTACTTCTACTACTACTACTACTACTACTACTACTACTACTACTACTACTACTACTACTACCAGTAATAATAATGATAATAGTCATAATAATACTAATAATGATAATAAGAGTAATAGTAATAGTAATAATAATAATAATAATAATAATAATAATAATAATAATAATAATAATAATAAAAAGAATAATAATAATAATAATGATAATAATAATAATGATGATTATAATGATGATTATAATAAGTTTTGAGCGCTACAGGCATTTGGTTAAAAGTCCTTTGAAGATTCCTAGCATAGGATGATCATGTATCTGTAATCGTCAATCCAAATACACGGTTCAGATCCTATGCAGAACTATTCAATATGCTATGCAGGGTTTTTAGGCAGTCCATTCTTTGTTAGCCTTTCTGGTTGAACTGAAGCCATGATTCATACACTCCTTGCTACATGAGCTACATGCAGTAGTCCATCCAGATGCGTGCCAAGCAGAACGCTCATATAAAGCACGTTTTGTCATATGCAGGGACTAAGCCAGGACCTGTGCCAAGCAGAACGCTCATATAAAGCACGTTTTGTCATATGCAGGGACTAAGCCAGGACCTGTGCCAAGCAAAACGCTCATATAAAGCACGTTTTGTCATATGCAGGGACTAAGCCAGGACCTGTGCCAAGCAAAACGCTCATATAAAGCACGTTTTGTCATATGCAGGGACTAAGCCAGGACCTGTGCCAAGCAGAACGCTCATATAAAGCACGTTTTGTCATATGCAGGGACTAAGCCAGGACCTGTGCCAAGCAAAACGCTCATATAAAGCACGTTTTGTCATATGCAGGGACTAAGCCAGGACCTGTGCCAAGCAAAACGCTCATATAAAGCACGTTTTGTCATATGCAGGGACTAAGCCAGGACCTGTGCCAAGCAAAACGCTCATATAAAGCACGTTTTGTCATATGCAGGGACTAAGCCAGGACCTGTGCCAAGCAGAACGCTCATATAAAGCACGTTTTGTCATATGCAGGGACTAAGCCAGGACCTGTGCCAAGCAAAACGCTCATATAAAGCACGTTTTGTCATATGCAGGGACTAAGCCAGGACCTGTGCCAAGCAGAACGCTCATATAAAGCACGTTTTGTCATATGCAGGGACTAAGCCAGGACCTGTGCCAAGCAAAACGCTCATATAAAGCACGTTTTGTCATATGCAGGGACTAAGCCAGGACCTGTGCCAAGCAAAACGCTCATATAAAGCACGTTTTGTCATATGCAGGGACTAAGCCAGGACCTGTGCCAAGCAAAACGCTCATATAAAGCACGTTTTGTCATATGCAGGGACTAAGCCAGGACCTGTGCCAAGCAAAACGCTCATATAAAGCACGTTTTGTCAAATGCAGGGACCAAGCCAGGACCTGTGCCAAGCAAAACGCTCGTATAAACCACGTTTTGTCACATGCAGGGACTAAGCCAGGACCTGTGCCAAGCAAAACGCTTGTATAAAGCACGTTTTGTCACATGCAGGGACTAAGCCAGGATCTGTGCCAAGCAAAACGCTCCTATAAAGCACGTTTTGTCATATGCAGGGACCAAGCCAGGACCTGTGCCAAGCAAAACGCTCATGAATATTAAGCACGTTTTGTCAAATGCAGGGTCTAAGCCAGGACCTGTCCAGCCAGTCTTTTTGGGACAGGCAGTTTCCTGAAAACACCTTTTAAGACTGATAAAAAATTCTAAGAAGATTTTCAGTTTTTACTCTTTTCTGCGACTAAAAAACACACCATTTCCTAATAAAGACATGATAACTTATAATACATTGCATATGTGTAATTATCCCTTTCTTTGGCACAACTAAATATAGGCATAAGAATTTGAATCTGAGTGGCCAAACCTGGACGAGCCAAAATATTGTGACTGCTCTTCGGACAGGCATTTATAAAAAAAAATCCTGGCTAAGACTGTGGTTACATACTAGGACAATGGTGTGGAAGGCAGCGATCTTTTCGCCTAAGAAA
Organism: Maea johnstoni; assembly: GCA_963942565.1. NCBI lineage: Eukaryota > Metazoa > Annelida > Polychaeta > Spionida > Magelonidae > Maea > Maea johnstoni. The sequence goes on along the minus strand of OZ012700.1, from coordinate 16,527,019 downwards.
AAAGTTGTTTGTTTCCTGTAATCCTACCCTAACATGTTTTTATTAAAAAAAAATCCCTACCCTAAAGTTTTTTCTGCCCTCCCAACTCCCAATCAACATAAAACATGCATAATACACACATTTTTGACCAAAAAAATAATGCAAAAAAAAATCTTTTTTTTTTTACCGACCTACCTACTCTTATTTTTTTTCAGATCGTTACAGGAAACAAACAATTTCTTTTTTTAGGCCTTATCCATGTGATAAACTCACCTTTCTGAAGTGTTTTGTTATCGTACAATGGCTGTTTTGAATAAGTGCGCAGAAGTGTGAAATAGACAGATCTTGAAGGTCAGCTGACATGTAACATATTTTACCTGTCAAGGGGACCATTAGACGGATGGTGGATGGATTGTGGAAGGAAGTCTGCTCATGCTCAGAGTCTTCATGCAAAGAATATTGTCTCAAGCTGTGACACCTATGAAATACATATAGGAATATTGCATGGATTTGAAAAATGTATGGATTCATCTAGGAATTGAGCAAGGATTTGAAAAATGTGTAAAATGATTTAGGAATAAGCAAGTATTCGAAAAATGTGTAGATTGATATTGGAATATGGCGACGGTTACTTGATTTATTGGTTCCCGGATCCGCCGATCAAGTGGAATAGACCAGACGGGAAAATAAATGTAATCCCCCCCACTTTATTTTGTGCGCTGTCGCCGAGCCGTAAGTAGGTAAACCAAACCTACAATGAATTTACCATTGATGGTAATAAAACTACAAAACTACAAGAATATTAATACCAGAGCAATACAACATTACAATAGCAATGCAATACAGTGTCGTTGAAATGCATCATCTTATTATAGAATCATTCTTTTAATATTGAAAAATATGGTTTAAGTATGTAATTTAGTAGTAGCCAAAAATCTGGAGGATTTCAACAAGTCCTTTGGCCTTGGCAGGCATCAATGGGTTAGTGTGATATTTGATGGACGCGGCTGGCCTGTCTGAGCAGTCAGTACCTGGGATATAGTGAAGTGGTTCTAAGTGCCACTGGCTGCTTCTCCTGCGGCGGCCGTGGACGATGTAGGTCTCATGGCCGACCCCTGTTATCAGCGAGACGTGACTCGACTGAAAACGGGCACTCCACATCCTGCTGCTTCCTCGCGCCCGCCCACAACCCGCGTAATCTCTTGAGCCCGATCAGTGCTTGCTCTCCGGTAGAGACCGAGGATATTTGTCTTCCGCTGGCAGGCTCCGAAACCACTGGAATATTCCTCTTAACCCTTCTTATACTGCAGGTGAATAATTTCGCCAAGACAAAATGATGGAAGAAAACCTGGAAAAATGACCGCAACCCTGACGTATGAGTACTCAGCGATAGCTATCCAATGAATACCAACATGGTTTTCAAAGTTCTTTGTGTCCTTGTGCTTTGGATGAAAGTAAATGATGGAGAAAACCTGGAAAAATGACCGCAGCGCTGATGTATGATTACTCATCTGAGAGTACTCAGCGGTAGCTATCCAAAGAATACCAACATGGCAGGGTTAAGATGGTTTTCAAAGTTCTTTGTGTCCTTGTGCTTTGGATGAAAGTATTTGGATGAAAGTAAATGATGGAGAAAACCTGGAAAAATGACGGCAATGCTGACGTATGAGTACTCAGCTGAGAGTACTCAGCGGTAGCTACCCAATGAATACCAACATGGCATGGTTTTCAAAGTTCTTTGTGTCCTTTGTGTGCTTTGGATGAAAGTAGCCTCAGCATTGGAAGGGTTAGCGACCGGGGCTTAGCCGCAATGCGTCCAGCGTGTCTTTGGACACCCAGAACACTGTTTTTTGACAGTTTGGACACCCAAAAGTTTGTCAGAATTTGCTAAAGATGACTTTTCTTAGAAGATAGAAGATGTAGAAGCTGTAGTGTCACTTTTATAAGACACACAAAGCAGTATCTCGTCTAAAAAAGTAAAATCTGTTAATGTATAGGTTTTATTTTATTAGTAGTATGTACTTTGTACCACACTTTGGACACGCAAAAGTCTATCAAACCTCTATTTGGAAACCCTGTTTCCAAATATCGGCTAAGACCCTGGTTAGCGAGCCTAGAGCCTACGATCAAGCAATCCACGCTGGATTTTGCGGGGAGAAGATGATGAGGGTGGTTACGAGATTTGTCATAGTTGCCGTGCTCGTTTTTTGTAGAGGGGAAATTGACAGAGCTGCGAGCCTTTGTGATTGGTCGGGGGAGTTGAGGGGCTTTTGGCGAGTATCTCAAGCAGACATGACTTGTTTAACAATGACCTCCTAATGAGTTTACCCACTGCCGCGGCAAGCCCTTATTGTGTAGGCATGAAAAAAGAAAAATCAAGCTGAATGGATCGTCTTGATAATTTGCATTCTGTGGTGGTAGTAAAAATCTATCATGCATGAATAATTATCTCTTGAAAGGGGATCTTGAAATGGTATTTTGACTCAAGAATATGCTTAGAAATCGTGGGTTGTATATTTCTCACAGAGACAAAACTAGGTGACAAATCTAGATTATTGAATTTTGTGTCTTATGATCAATTTCTTTGCTTATAAAGAATTTTTTTTCAGTTTTTATTTTCACCTGAATGATTTTATCATTTATTCTTTAAAGGTATAATCTTATCTTATGCTCAATTTTTTTCTTCGTTTTCATCATTTTTCAAATACAATATAAGCATCCTTGACTCTGTTAATCCAAATATGCTCACGGCACCCAAGAGCAGCGAGATCATTTTGATGAAATCATGTAGGCTTAAGTGGAGTTCAGAAAATACTTAATGAAGAAATTTCATTCTAAATATAACAAAAAACTCTTCTCACCTTCCAATATTTTGTAAACCAATTTTTATTTCAAAGTAATTGTTAAAAGTATGATAGATCTGCCGGGCTATTTCTGGCGATATTCTTTTAGGCATAGATGGGTAGGAGTGATCCACGTCGTCTTTGGCTTATCTTGTTCTGCTGCCAGAAAGAAAATTAAATCACTGAAGTCGCTGCATCATTGTTCTTCTAGTGTTCATACCTGTGTGGCCTACGCTCATGATATTATTTTAATTCATCATTTTCCACTAGGAACTATTCAGATCACAATAATATGATAGGAGGGATAATTGTTTTTTTCTGTGGATTTTTAGACATCATCATCATTAATGATGATTACAATCATAAAAACGAGGTAGCTTACCCAGATGATCACAAATACACAACCTATACAAGTATACACTGAATATCATCCCAAAGAGGACACCTGTTTTCACTAAACCACAGGCCTTGATGCATATCTGCCTGTTGATTGTGGGCATATTGTTGCCATGGCACCTGTCTGGTTACCATGGCAACCGTCATGTGAGAGCTAGTGTTATTGGTTTTACCTTTGCGCATCAGGTAATGTTGGCTGGAGTGCCGGTTTCCATGGATTTCTGTTTTACGGCTTGAGATATCTCCTGATAAAGCAGCAGTCCTCTGCTGCTGCTGCTGCTGCTGCTGCTGCTGCTGCTGCTACCTGTTGACTCACCTGTTCCACTACTAGGTGTAGGGATAGAAGAAGAGGATTTATTATAGAGGATTTTAACCCCTATGCTGCTGGTGGCTAATTTGATCACAGAAAAATAAGCAAAAAACCCTAGAAATGACCATTAACCCTTATGCTGCTGGTGGCTACTTTGGCCAATACAAAATGACAGGGTTTAGACGTTTTTCAAAATGCTTTGCATCATTGTGCTTTGGACGAAAGTAGCCTCAGTATGAAAAGGGTTAAAAATGACCATTACCATCTTAACCCTCATGCTGATGGTGGCTAATTTGGCCAATCTAAAATGATGCAAAAAATCAGAAAAAAAATGCCAAAACCCTGGCACGTGGGTCCTCATCTAAAGGTACTCCGCGAGAGCTATCCAATGAATACCAACATGATAGGGTTAAGATGGTTTTCAAAAATCCTTGCGTCATTGTGCTTTGATTGAAAGTAGCCTCAGCCTCATTCAGGATATACTCGAGAGGATTTTAAGAGGACGTTTATGGTCATTCATGGGCATTTAGCAGGTGTTAAATTTTAGTTGCCAAGTTTGTGAATGGTCCTTGTTGTAATTGTCTTTATATGCATTAATTGTCCTTCTGTTCATCCAGAAATTTATAATTTAGTGGTTGGAGATTTGATATTTAGGATGGCGAGGTTATGTTTGGGTAGGAACAGTCCATTTTTCAGCAGGATTGGCAAAAAACTTTTGGGTAGGGGACAAAAACTAGGTAGGGTAGGGTTAATGGAACCAAACTTTTTTTTTTAGGCCTTAGGATGACTTCCTGAATACCATCATGCATTATTGGTGTCTGGATATATGATACTTGTAACAGTAACCGCTACTTCATGAATGGAAATCTGATCCACATGTGTTGTGATACTCATCCACTAGATGGCAGCACTTTCCATGTTGAGATGTTTCTTTGTCATGGCCAGTATGAGTTTTGGCTGCTGAGTTCATATTTGTCGTGATTCGTCTGAAATATGATTAAGATTGAAGGAGTGATGTGAATGAGATCGGAGTAATTAATTATATGAATGGGATTGGAGTTATTATAATTCCTTGCCTCTATCTGATAATCAGGGTCTGACATTTAGATTTCTGGCTAGGGGCCCGAAAGAGTCTTGATAAAAAAAAGAGTGGTCAAAAACAGGATTTTGGGTTATTGTATATACTTCCTTCGGGCCCCTAGTTTGATAAATCTAGGGGCCCACAGCAAAATCTAGGGACATATGCCCCTGGGAAAGTCGAACCCTGATAATGGCCATCATAGACATGTAGTGTGTTTTTTTGTGATAATCAAGAGTACATGATTGAGATTTTTGTTCTTATTAGTGCAATGCTTTCCCACTAGATGGCAGCACCTACCATGTCCTTATGGTTCCTTGTCTCACTTCAGGCTGCTCAAGGTGGAGGCGATGCCAGTAAGGCAGAGAAGGGACATAAGAACCCGTCACCGTTTGAAGGTGAGGGGAAGCCCGTGGACCAGGAGGGCAAGGAGGCCAGTCAGAGTAACGGGATTCTACAAAATGGACTGGATGACGAAAAGTTCAGGTGAGTGTAATTTAGGAAGAGAAAATTCACATAAGGCCTACAAAAAAAAGTTGTTTGTTTCCTGTAACCCTACCCTACCCTACTATTCAAAAAAATCCCTACCCTAAAGTTTTTTCAGCCCTCCCAACTCCAAATCAATGTAAAACATGCATAAAAAACACATTTTTGACCAAAAAAATAATGCAAAATTTTTTTATTTTACCTACCTACCTACCCTTTTTTTTTTCGGACCGTTACAGGAAACAAACATTTTCTTTTTTTAGGCCTAATAATAAAAAATTGATTTACACACTATTTGCCCTTTTTTTGCTGGTGGCTAATTTGGTCAGATCTCTCTGAGTACTCTCAGATGAATACCCATATGCCTGGGTTTCAGCTTTTCCTCAGTTTTTTTTTGCATAACTTTGTATTGAGCAAAATAGCGATAAGTAGCATAAATGTTAATAACAGTGCAATATCTGGAGAAATACTTGACCCTTACAATGCTGAGGCTACTTTCATTCAAAGCACAAGAACGAAAATATTTTTAAAAAGCAACTAAACCCTGTCATGTTGGTATTCATTGGATAGCTCTCGCTGAGTTCTCTCATATAAGTACCCATTTGCTAGGGTTTCAGTCATATTTTCAGATTTTTGCATAATTTCGTTTAGGCAAAATTAGCCACCAGCAGCATAAGGGTTAATTGGAGGTCGTAGTTCCTGTTTAGTTCAACACTCCCACTTCAAATTTGACTATATTTCTCCCATGCAAGAGTAGCCTTAGCATTGAAAGGGTTAATAACAATGCAATATGTGGAGAAATAATTGCTTGGTTAAACACTCCCACCTTGAATTTGACTATATATTTTACACAATGCTTGTCTTTTGACTGTGTTGTAGCCGTACCCCAGGACTATATTTCTCCCATGTAAGAGTAGCCTTAGCATTGAAAGCGGTTAATAACAGTGCAATATGTGGAGAAATAATTGCTTGGTTAAACAGAATTCTCTGTTTGGTTAAACTCTCCCACTTCAAATTTGTCTATATATCTGACACAATGCTTGTCTTTTCACTGTGTTGTAGCCATACCCCAGGAAGTCGCCAGAATTCTCTGTTTGGTTAAACTCTCCCACTTAGTCTATATATCTGACACAATGCTTGTCTTTTCACTGTGTTGTAGCCGTACCCCAGGAAGTCGCCAGAATTCTCTGTTTGGTTAAACTCTCCCACTTTGTCTATATATCTGACACAATGCTTGTCTTTTGTAGCCGTACCCCAGGAAGTCGCCAGAATTCTCCCACGGAGGAAGAAGGTCATAAGCAGATGCCGCAGGTGATTCAGGAACAGATGAAGCAGCCGCGACAGCCCTCTGCCGACGACCAACTCATGCCGGTGAGATCTGGAGAATATTAGGCCTAAATGAAAAATTGTTTGTTTCTTGTAATGTAACACTAAGTGTAAAGTCAAAAATAAATGCAGCCTTTTTTTCGACCTTCCAACTCCTAATCAAATGTATTAGATACAGGAGTAGAACACTGCATTACAATATGCATTACGTCAACATTAATAGCGTAAGTTATGCTTGGTATTTTTCTTTAAAGAACACAACACCTACCTGAATAGGCATGTTTTTCGTACTTGTATGTTTGTAGCATGGCCTGCTCCCTTCAACCAATCACAGGCCCCTGAACATACTTTTAAGAGGCCTGTGATTGGCAGAAGGGAGCAGGCCATGCTACAAGTGACATAGAACTACTCTAGACCTGTGGGTTATAGTGGACCACCCTCTGTTCCCCACTTGTGGGTTTTCCACTATAACCCACAGTCCCTTGTGTTCTTTCTATTATATACTCTCGTACTTTACTAACTTTACTATAATGTTGTTTTGTTGTGTTTAGGATGCGCAGATGCTGCACCAGCAGTCCACACTTCACTTGGACGCGCCGCAGTTTGAGCCGATGGGGATCGATCCAATCCAGTTTGATTATTCCAGTCACATAGTGCCCTCTATGGACAGTCCCAACTTTAACATGGAGTACAACCAGCAGGTGGGTCCTATATAGGTCATGCTCACAGTAAATTTAGGTCAATACTACTTTATAGGTCAATATAGGTCAATGCTACTTTATAGGTCATGCTCACAGTCAATATAGGTCAATGCTACTTTATAGATCTAGGTCACATTACTGGCCTAGGGATGTCATCGATATGGCCGCTATTGATTAAGCATAGTATCGAAATAATCACAATCGAAAACAAATGATCTATGTATTGAATTGAGAAAAAAAAAAATGAAGACATCCCTGCACACTACAGACTAATAAGTTTGTAGGATATGATCAGCACCTGCAGCCCTCACCAATTCTATCATTTTTTCTTGCACTTCTGTTTAAGTTCAGATATATTTGCATAATGTATTGCAAATTGCCCCTGTAATATCTTTGGTTTGCAGTAGAATACCTCAATGGTATCTTCATAATATTCCTGGTCTCCGTTTTAGCTAATGCAGCGCCAACAGCAGCAGCAGCAGCAACAACAGCAGCAGCAGCAACAGCAGCAGCAGCAACAGCAGCAGCAGCAACAACAACAGCAGCAGC
>OZ012700.1:16456851-16516851 GCA_963942565.1 Maea johnstoni | reverse complement strand
GAAAAGTAGATTTTATTAAAAAAAAATTGAAAATCTTAAGTCTGATAGGTGGCATCGAAAATTGAAGAAAAAAATTAATTTCTATATGTAAATCAACCTGAAGGGACTTAAAGGGTATTTCAAAATGACTATGTAGATGTATAATTTAAGTAGCCCTCCCTGACAACTTATGATATTTGGGCTCAAGATTTGTTTACCAAAATGAGCAAAATATTTTCTTATCAACTAATTCTTAGTAGGTAAAGGACTAAGTGATAGTTATTTAGGAACTTGGTGTCGGAGTATAAATCCTCAATACATCAATTTATCAAAATTTCCTTTCCTATGAATACCTTCTTCTGATACTGGAATAACTAATCATTTCTTTCAGAATTCAAAATAGCAGGAATAGCTGAACTATTTTATCCCTTAATTTATTGCTGTATTATAAATCTCATGAAGCTGTTGCCTAGCAACTAATTGCTATGTGGAATTTTACTTTAAATGACAAAAAGAATGCTTTGTAAGTCATTGGAACTTTTGCAATAATGTCAAGTCAGTTGAAAGTAGAATTTTGAAAATGGATTTAAGAAATTGAATTCAAAATATCATTTGGCGTATGTAAAGAATTTAAAACGTTGATTTTTGATTTTGGATATTTATTCTGCATAATACCAGCTCCATAATAAACGTCATGAGTTTTAGATATTCCTTCTCTAAATGTTTTATAAAAGCATTTGCTGTTGAGTTTTAGATAAGGCAAAATTCATTTTCATTTTGGCAGCGATGCACACGCCACGAAAAATTCTTGAATTACATTTATATTCATCAAAAAACTAATTGTGATAGACTTATGTTGTTCTGCTGAGTGGAATTTCTAATAGGTTTTCCCCAGTTTATATTAGTGGAACAGTTAACAAAGTTGTGGCTCATCTTATACCATTTTTAGTATGCATTCACTGAAGCTGATTAGGATGTTACAAAATCAACCCTTGTCAAGTTTTCGATATAAACCTCAAGTAAATTCAGTTAAGGATCAGAAATAAAGTTGAGATTAAATTCCTAAAATGATGAATGAAGCAGAGGAGATTTCCTTTTCCCAGTAAATAAGTAAAATTAACTAATCGGTTAAACTTTTTGGAAGAAAAAGATTTAAAGAGAGTGTGCAAGGGCAGTCAACCTTGGGTCAAAGGGAATAACTTGGAGATGAAGATGATAATGATGATAATATGGATATTCAGGGCTTTTGCCAGTGGAGTATTATGGCGTCATTTGGATAACCTTACCTTCAAAAATACTCATCGGTTCACCCAAATGTTTTGGTCATAAGTTCTTAAATATATTATTTTCCTTTCATCAAAATTTCCCTGTTTAATATTCAAATGCTGCCAAATCAGTTATAACTTCATTCAATAGCTCTATTCCCAAAATGATATAATTGCCCATCTACAACTGCTTTGTTTAAGTGATTTTACCGTAACACCAAATACCAAATTTCTTTAAAAAGTTTGAAACTTATATGAGAGCCCATCACTAACTTGCTAGCCTCAGCATTTCAGAAACTTTGATCATACAAAATCTCAAATTACTTACAAAAATTTCGAGAGACAACAAAAATTATATGATTTCCTTTTTTTGGACAACTTTGAAAATTTTCCCCGACACCAAATATTATATGATTTCCTTTTTTTGGACAACTTTGAAAATTTTCCCCGACACCAAATATTATATGATTACCCGTTTTGGCCACAAATTAAAAAACCCTGCTAAGGCCCTGGTATCCATGGTAATGAGGAGGAGGAGGAGGATGAGGTGGTTTATAGGATGAAGATGATGAGGAGAATGTGTGTGATGAGTTGCATGTTGAGACTTGCATGGCTTATGGTGTTGCCTATATGCTCTTTACGTAGGCCTGGCACCTGCAGCATTTCCGCCTACCCAATACGTCCTCAACACGCAGGATCCCTACTCCGTGGGCATCCCAATCGCCGCAGGTCAGATGCATTGACGTTTTTCACACAACAGGGTCCTGAAGTCATCAACCCAGAAAATTACATTGCTATACAAATACATACATTATATATATATATATATATATATATATATATATATATATATATATATATATATATATATATATATATATATATATATATATATATATATATATTGTGTGTGGTGCGTTATTAGTGCTGTTAACCCTTATGCTGCTGGTTACTAGTTTAGCCAATGCAAAATGATGCAAAAAACATACAAATCTGAAAAATGACTGAAACCCTGGTAAATGGGTACTTATCTTGACCTTTCGAATGAATAACCATAATGACCGGGTTTAGATGGATTTCGAAAATCTTTGCATCCTTGTGCTTGGACAGAAGTAGCCTCAGCATTGGAAGGTTTAAGTACCATTAATGCTAAACATGGTTGAATCTCGAAGTAGCCCCTCTTTTTCTATTACATCTAAAACCCATTCATGCTTGGAAGTTCTGCATGAAATTGCCATTTGGATACGATACGTTAATTTGGAAATTCAGAATTATTTTACAAACTATTTAATGGAGAGTTGTTGGTTACATTCTGATTACCTCATCTACTTCAAATAGTTTGTCAACTATGGTTTTCTCAGAAAGATTTCATCAAAGTTATCAGATTACTTTTAATTTTAATGGTTTCACATGGTTGAATATGGAAGTTGCCCATGGTTGGTTTCATATTATCTTATCAATCATGAAATATTCAGTGTTGAAAATGCTTATGCCATATTTAATAAATATTTAAATTTAGTCTTTGGAGACTTATGGTCTATGTTAACAATTTATCCTATTACTTTTCATTTCATCTATAGAGATTATGGACGCTTTTTTTTGGCAGCTAACAAAATTAGGTAAAAATTTAAAAGAAAAAGTTAAATTATTAAAGATGGCAAGCTAATACTGTTTTACGAAAGGAACTTTACTTTATGGAATAAGTTGTAATGGTAATTTCAATGTTCCTACACGTTTGAAGAATTTGCTCCGCCCCTCCCTACCCCTCAATGGAAGCTTCAGGACTCCTTGTGTCTACTAATCTCTTTTTAGATATGGTTTTCTTTGTTTTATATTCTTTTCAATTTTGGTGTTATCTTCTCACTGTAGCTTCTTTCTCACACGTTTTAGTTTTGTGACTCACTTTTGATCTAAAACAAAAAGTTGAATTTTTCCTTGCTATTATATATTTGTAGTTGTTAGTAGGGTAAGTAGTGTGCATGGGTTACAGGAACACCTTTGACTGGACCCCTCTATAAGGCTGTAGTGATACACCACTGATCAAAAGGCTAATTCTCCCTACTTGTGTGTTGTTTTGTTGTTGTTGTTGTTGTTAATAACCGTAGTGGAACCTCACAGGGGGACATTTCACAGAAGTGGTGTGGGTTTTTTTTCTTACTAGATTTGTTTTGACTTCGGATTGATCTCATATTGCTTAGCTGAAAACTATTGTTTACAACTTGCTGATTGTGTTTTTGTTTGTTTATTTTTTCATTGTTGTTGCTGGCTACAGGACCTGCCGCTGTGGTCCATCCTCAGTATTACGGCGTGCAGACTCCGTGGGGGATCTACCCGGCCAACATTGTGCAGCAGCCGCAGGGCCAGCAGACGCCACAAGGGGGCGTGCAACAGCAGCAGCAGCAGCTACTGCGCGGCCAGCAGGGACGACCCCTGACCCCGTCGCAACAGCAGCAGCAGCAGCAGCAAGACGCCCTCGGCACCCCGACCAATGGAATCCAGGCGCAGGCCATCCAGGCACCAGGGGGCGCCGGCTACCAGATCATAGCTCCTGCATACTACGACCAGAACGGTCAGCTGGTGATGGGCAACGCGCGCGGTATCGGCACCCCCGTCAGACTGGTCTCCCCAGCCCCTGTCCTAGTCAACACTGGACAGCAAGGTAAACAACTTGCATTTCTTCAACTAGGGTTGCATACTTTTAAGGGGTACTGGTATAGTTTCAGAAAGTACCTTATCATGCTATTAATTTGGTCTCCCCAGCCCCTGTCCTCGTCAACACTGGACAGCAAGATAAACAAAACAACTCTTGCGTTTCTTCAACTTAGGGTTGGATACTTTTAAGAGGTACTGGCATAGTTTCAGAAAGTACCTTATCATACTATTAATTTGGCCAATACACCAGCTTGCCCTTTTACAATCTGATTCCCCAAGATATATGTTGGTTAGCTTCAAATTGTAGGAATCAAGTTTTTGGGAATCTTGCGTGAAATTGGAATAAGATATGAAACAGTTGCATGCAAACTTTGGATTGGTAAGAATGCATGATACCCGCTTAGCTTGCAGTTTACTACCCAAATTATTTTTATCGATGTATTAAATAAATCTCTCTATTGGCTGCACTTTGCTGATGCAAAGTAATGGCTTTCTTTGAATCAACAAAAAAAGCATGCCAGACTTAATTTAACCCATTAATGCTTAGTAGTTCCTCTCGAAATTGTTGTCGCGACCTGTACTACTTTTGACAATAGCTTTGGAATTACAAAAGATTTTACAAAATATTTGAAGGATAGTAGTTGGAAATGTTCTAATAAAGATTTTCCTTCAAAGATTTTCCTAATCAAGCTTTTACCTAAAATATTTCACCAAAATTGTTGATTGTCTTGGCCGCTATAAGCAATAAGCATTGATGGGTTAAGATTTCAATTCTTTGCATGCTGTTGGTTTGTTTAGGCCTAAAACAAAAGTTGTTTGTTTCCTGTAACCCTATTATTGTAAGTTTTTATTCAGAAAAAATCCCTACCCCAAAGTTTTTTCTGCCCTTCCAACTCCCATTCAACATAAATCATGCATAAAACACTCATTTTTGACCAAAAAAAATGTTTTTACCCACCTACCTAACCTATTTTTTTCTGGACCATTACAGGAAACAAACAATTTTTTTTCTAGGCCTTAGTAGTCTGCAGTGGCTAGTCCTGCATCGGTGGCAAATATCACTAATTCTCTCTCTCTTCTTGGTGCTTTGTCTTTACGTAACAGCTGTTGTTGTAGGTGCAAATGGACTTGGGAACAACCCCCTGCGTCTGCTGACGACCCAGCAGCAGCAGCAGCAGCAACAGCAGCAGCAACAACAGCAGCAGCAGCAGTTGGGCACCCTACCCTCGTACAATAACAACAACAGTAACACCCCCAACAACTCCATCGGCGGAGGTAAGAATCTCACCCTTGTGCGCTACAAAAATATGGAGGCATTTTAACCCTTATGCTGCTGGTGGCTAATTTAGACAATACAAAATGATCCAAAAAAAACCACAAAAACAACTGAACAATGACTAACACCTTGGCAAATGGGTACTCATCTGAGAGTACTCAGTTAGAGCTATCCAATGAATACCAACGTGACAGGGTTTAGATGGTTTTCAATAATCTTTGCGTCTTTTGCTTTGATCGAAGGTAGCCTCAGCATAGGAAGGGTTAGGCAAACATGCTCTTCTAATTAGAACTCAATTATGCCTAGAATTTCTGACCATGGTAGCAAAGCATATGCGTTGATATTTTATTCGGAGGTGAGATATAGGTATCGTTGAAAAAGCGTCATATTTAGAAAAGACAGTTTATTAAAAGTTAGGAATTATAGATAAAAGAAATAAGAAAAGTTAAATATTATTGATAAAAGAAATTAGAATATAGGCTTGTGTGTGAATCTGTATTTTCCCAAGTTCACAGATCAGAAATCTCTCTTGTTTGGCTTGCCAAAATTTTACCCTTAGTCCTACTGTTTTCTCAGCTCGTGAATCTTAACTTTATGACTCATGAATGCTTTAGTTGGGCTAACCATATTTTTGCCAAATTTAATATTTTCCAAAGTTATTTTCCAAAGCTTTTAAAGTGAAGCTCACCTTACTTTTGCCCTCTCTTTTTGTCGTTTTCTAAGCCCTCAACTCTGGCATGACTTTGAGGCCATGATTGTGCTGACTGTGTTTTTTGTTTGCCCTCTCTTCAGGCTACAGTAGCAGCAGTAGTCTGAACTACACTTTTGCCCTCTCTTTTTTCATTTTCTAAGCCCACAACTGTGGCATGACTTTGAGTTGAGGCCATGATTGTGCTGACTGACTGTGTTTTTTGTTTGTCCTCTCTTCAGGCTATAGTAGCAGCAGTAGTCTGAACTACACGCCCATCAGCAACAGTCTCTTCACTCCCAGCAACAGCTTGGGTCTCAACCAGCAACAGCCCAACTACAACAGCGGGAGCCTGGGCAACCTGGGCTCCTCGGGCACCCCGGGCGTCATCGGCTCCGATCTCGGGCTCTCGGGCCTGACGGGACGCCGCGATTCGCTGACGGGCAGCCTGGACTACAAGCCGCAGATGGACTACAGCAAGCAGCGCCAGGCTCTCCCAATGAACACCTACTACAACCCGCTGGGAGGGAACAGTGGCTCCCCCGCCGGACCCGTGGGTCTCGTGCAGCCCGGGCCATCTCTTACCCCACCACCCTCCCTGTCTGGGTCTAGCTCCAACCTCAACCTGGGAGGTAAGTAGTGTACATGCACAAAAAGCCCCATTCAATCGTTTTTCCATTTCCATAATTCAAGATCATTCAACTATTTTACCACTCCCTTTGGATATTGAATTGTATGAAAACATGAGGCATGAATAAGAAACCAGCATTTCTTCAAGCGCCACATTTAAATTTAGCACTAAGTTATATTATTATTGTCATTATTATTAGTAGTAGTAGTAGTAGTAGTAGTAGTAGTAGTAGTAGTAGTAGTAGTAGTAGTAGTAGTGGTAGTATCATTATTATTATCATTTTCATTGTCATCATCATTATCGTTATCATTATTATTATCATCATCAATATTATTATCATCATCATCAATATTATTATCATTATTGCTATTATTATGTTTAGTATATCTATCATCACCATCCTCATCCTTATCATCATACATTATTATATTCATTATTTGACCACATTTCTCTCTCGTCCCGTCTCAGGTCTAGGCACCACCGCTCGGCTTTACAATGCCGCCCCCGGCGCGGAGGCCAAGATGCGCAACGGCTCGCTCAACTCAAACACGAACGGCGGCCTGTTCGGCAGCTCCCTCTTCCCCACGCGCAACATGCCGCGCAGCGTCAGCCTCTCCAAGGAGGTCACGGGCCGCAGCCGCCTGCTTGAGGACTTCAGAAACAACCGCATTCCCAACCTCCAGCTCAAGGACCTCGTCAACCACGTCGTCGAGTTCTCACAGGACCAGCACGGCTCCAGGTAGGTGGATTTCTTGAGGAATTTAAACGCATTTAGTCAGTAGTGATGGCATGGTCTTAGCCAGCAGGGCATCTGGGTGTCTTTATTGACACCCAAACCCTTAAAAAGCACCCCACAGGACAACCAAAAGATTTTGTCAGGAATTTCTTACAATGTTTATCTCAAGCATATTATTGATTTTTTTCATCTTCATATCATTCCCATGGCATTGTATAAGGATATCATGCCTTATTTTGATAGATTTATACATGTTTATTGTTGAAATCTGAGTATATTGTGGTCCCCCTTGAAAATTTGGACGCCCAAAATTTTTACAATTGCCAATTTTGGGCACCCAGTTTCTAAATCCTGGCTAAGA
This sequence comes from Maea johnstoni, assembly GCA_963942565.1. Taxonomy (NCBI): domain Eukaryota; kingdom Metazoa; phylum Annelida; class Polychaeta; order Spionida; family Magelonidae; genus Maea; species Maea johnstoni. The sequence continues at coordinate 16,509,263 of OZ012700.1, read as the reverse complement.
CCCTGATTGATGGGGCGATCAGCGATTATAATGGATTGGAACGAATGTAGCCTCAGCATTGGAAGGGTAAATCTGATCATAATTTTATAATTTATAGCCATTATACAGTTTTGTGACTCAACTGATTTGTTTCCTCCTCGTTTAGGTTTATCCAGCAGAAATTGGAGCGAGCGACACCCGCCGAGAAAGCGATGGTATTCGGTGAAATCCTGACTGCCGCCTACAGCCTGATGACCGACGTGTTTGGCAACTACGTCATCCAGAAGTTCTTCGAGTTCGGCACACCGGATCAGAAACAGACCTTGGCTCAGCGAGTCCGCGGCCATGTGCTGCCGCTCGCTCTCCAGATGTACGGCTGCCGCGTCATCCAGAAAGCTCTCGAGTCCATTCCACCGGAGATGCAGGTGAGTGCCTTATTCAACAAAACCTGCGTACATGGAATTATGTCTATACTTCACTACCTAAATATGAAAATAAACCAACTCGCAGGAAAGATTTACTAGAAAAATAATGTGGAGATTGTTAATGAGTCTGTTTAAATGCTTGTCCGAAAATACCAACTCGTCAGAAAAGAAATTAAAAAAAAAAGATATGGAAAAGAAAATGTAAGAAGTTGTCAGAAAACACCGACTTCAATTGGCCGAAAATAAATCAAAAGGAATCAATTAAAAAGAAAAAGAAAAGTTGTTTGTCTGAAGAAAATCATATAAAAAGAAAATGAGAGAAAGTTGTTATTGTCTTGTCATAGGTGGTGGTTGTTCTTGTTTTGTTTCTTTAGGTTGACATTTTTATGGAAAAGTTATGGAATGTTGTTTTATTTTCCCACCAGGTGGAGATTGTGAAGGAGCTGGACGGCCACGTCCTAAAGTGCGTCAAGGACCAGAACGGCAACCACGTCGTCCAGAAGTGCATCGAGTGCGTGGACCCGGGCCACCTGCAGTTCATCATCGACGCCTTCAAGGGGCAGGTCTTCACACTGTCCACGCACCCGTACGGCTGCCGCGTGATCCAGCGCATCCTGGAGCACTGCACGGGCGAGCAGACCACGCCCATCTTGGAGGAGCTCCACGAGCACACCGAGCGCCTCGTGCAGGACCAGTACGGCAACTACGTCATCCAGCACGTCCTCGAGCACGGCCGCCCCGACGACAAGAGCATGATCGTGGACGAGCTGAGAGGCAAGGTGCTCGTGCTCAGCCAGCATAAGTTTGCCAGGTAAGCATTAATCGAATGAAATTTGTGTATCAAATAAATCATATTTATTGTACTAGTAAAATTTGGTTCGAGATCAGGCAAAAAAAAAAGATCGACAAAAGCGTGACAGTGGACGAGCTGAGGGGCAAGGTGCTCGTGCTCAGCCAGCATAAGTTTGCCAGGTAAGCATTAATCGAATGAAATTTGTGTATCAAATAAATCATAATTATTGTACTAGTAAAATTTGGTTCGAGATCAGGCAAAAAAAAAGAGCGACAAAAGCATGACAGTGGACGAGCTCAGGGGCAAGGTGCTCGTGCTCAGCCAGCATAAGTTTGCCAGGTAAGCATTAATCGAATGAAATTTGTGAATCAAATAAATCATAATTATTGTACTAGTAAAATTTGGTTCGAGATCAGGCAAAATAAAAAGAGCGACAAAAGCGTGACAGTGGACGAGCTCAGGGGCAAGATGCTCGTGCTCAGCCAGCATAAGTTTGCCAGGTAAGCATTAATCGAATGAAATTTGTGTATCAAATAAATCATAATTATTGTACTAGTAAAATTTGGTTCGAGATCAGGCAAAAAAAAAAGAGTGACAAAAGCGTGACAGTGGACGAGCTCAGGGGCAAGATGCTCGTGCTCAGCCAGCATAAGTTTGCCAGGTAGGAACGAGATGAGCGTTAATTGAATTGATTTTACCAGTAGAATTTGGTGGGAGATGAGGCACAAGACAGTCGTTTCCTGTAACCCGACCCTAGCAATTTTCTACTCAAAAAATCCCTGCCCTAATTTTTCCCCCCCCGAAACGACATGAGCATGATCGTGGACGAGCTCAAGGGCAAGTTGCTTGTGCTCAGCCAGCATAAGTTTGCCAGGTAGGAAAGGAGATAGGTGGTCAAGATAGATTTTATAGATTTGTGCCATCATATTTATTTTTACCAGTAGTCTTTTTTGGGGGATTTTAGGTTAATATTTTATTTGAAAGATTGAAATTAACTTAAGAAATATGGGATATGATGTTCTAGAGCATTGCCACTGACTGCTAGCTCTCTGTCATTATTGACCGGGTTTGAATATTGGCTCGGGCATGTGAGATGGCAGTGATTGTGGTTAGCCGGTGGTTTTTGCCAGGTACTCAAGTTTCCTCGAAACACATATAGCTGGCTAGTCACAACTTTGCCACTATTTATGGCAGAAAGTGATGAAAATCGAAAAGCAAAATTATTATAGATTAAAAAAAAATGTTTTTTTTAATGTTTTATTTTAGGATTGGTGTCTCTGCTATTTGACCCATATGTGGTCTTGATTATATAATTGTCATCATAACGGCTAACTTTATGATCAGTTTCTCTTCTATTTGGTGTTAATGTATATGTGTGTTGTTGTTTTTGCAGCAACGTGGTGGAGAAGTGTGTGTCTCACTCCTCACGTAACGAGAGGGCCATGCTGATAGATGAGGTCTGCTCCATGAATGATGGGTAAGTCTTGACATTTTCTTAATTATTCAACCCATTCAGGCCTGGAAATCTTCTAGACCCAGGGTCTGACACTTAGATTTTAAGCTAGGGGCCCGAAAAGCCTTCTGATAAAAAAATAGTGTTCAAAAACAGGATTTCTGGTTTATATACATGCGATTTTGGGCCCCTAGTCTGAAAATTCGAGGGGCCCAGAGCAAAATCTGGGGGCATATGCCCCTGGGAAAGTCAAACCCTGCAGACCGCAAATACTTCTCACGATAACCGGTATTAATCATAAATTGGGATGCTACTGGAAGGAGATTTGTTAGTTACTCTATTGTCAACTTTTCTCTCTCAAATATTTTGTAAAATCATACTCATCACACGCAGTGCTTAAAATCGTAATATATCAATTTAATTATTTTTTGGTCGTTTGTTTTAGACCACACAGTGCCTTATACACGATGATGAAAGATCAGTTTGCGAACTACGTGGTCCAGAAGATGATAGATGTTGCGGAGCCCACCCAGCGCAAGATCCTAATGCACAAGATCCGTCCCCACGTCGCCACGCTGCGCAAGTACACCTACGGCAAGCACATTCTGGCCAAGCTCGAGAAATTCTTCATGAAGAACAACACGGATCTCGGCCCGATAGGCATGCCGCCCAACGGCTCCCTTCCCTGATGGCTCTGACCCGCACTGCCATCTGGGGGCAAGTCTGAGCACTAGTTATCCATCAGGATGATTGAGATGATGATGATGTTGATGTTGATGACGAAGTATGAGGGATGGTTTTTTCGAGAAATTCGGCGACTGGCCGGTTTCTCTCATTATTCACATTTTCAAGGTGGTGGTGGTTGTTTTATTGGAAGGTTTTTAACCGATCATTAAGTCTAATAATAAAATAAAAAAGGTAATAAATGTGGTGAAATCAATTAGATGGCGGTGATGAGATCATGTGACCAGCCGTACCCATTTGTGAAGTTGTGCGTTTGGGGTTGCTTGTACGCCCCAGTAAGCACCCTGTGTCAGTGGCCGAATGCCGCTTTGTTGTACCAGTGGTTGCATCCGCATTTGTAGGCTATATTTACATGTAGACTAGCTAGAGCACTCCCTTTCTATTTTAAACTTTAAAAAATGCACCGTTGAACTTTTTACCATTAATCGGCTAATATCTGCGACGTACCTCCCATGCCCAAAAGGGGTTGTGGCCTGCTAGGATACCAACCGATTGACCCTTTTGACCCTTGCTCATTCCTGAGCGGCCTTTTACCTTTGAATCCAACTGACTCTAAACCTGTATGCTGCATTTTGAATATATTGTGTAAAGTGTAAATAAAAGGACAACTGTAAAGTATGTACATTTGACAAACATTTGTTATAATTTTTCCTAACTTTTTCTATGAAGAAAAACCCAAATCAGATCATGTTTAGCGCAGACCAGAGACGTAATCTCTCAGCGTTCTATCTCTGTCTGTCTGTCTGTCTATCTCTACCGTCGACTACCACGTAGCTCTTAAACCACCCAAGGTAGTTGCCTTTCATTTTTTGTATGATGATTCATAGTGCTGGTTGGGCGAGCGAGCGAGGCACCGTTTGAGTTGCGACACCGCCCGCCCGGCCAGGTAGGTTTTCTATACTATCATTCTCACCTTCTTGTATTCTTGTAAAATAGACTAAGCAGCAGTATTGTACAAAATTCGGTGCTAAGTTTGTATTTTGAAGAAGAAGAAAAAAGTCTAATTTTATAATTCCTTGTACAGATGAACTGGTCAGTTTTGTTCAAGCCACACGCGTGTACATTTGAAAAAAAATCTCGACCAAGCCTTAAGAAGGCCCAAGAAGAAGTGTACATTATGATGTGACCATAGCCATTCCTTTTCTCCCAGCAGCTCCTCATCAGTCACCTTGACCTTTTGCACTTTGGCCTTTGACCTCACCGGTGGGGTCACGCCGGTGGGTAGCTTCTGAAGAGTTGGGCAGTTTGAGCATGTGAGGGAAGTTACATATTAGTTAGTTATTTCATGTTTTTGGGGTGATATGGTAATGAACTTTGTAGATTTTTGCTTAATAGATGTAGTGTAAGTAGTTGTTGAAGTCACCATGTACAAAGGAAAAGATGTAGGGACATATTTTTCTCCGCTTGAGAGGTTTTTGTAATCACGATACCAAGTGTTTTTGTACAAGAATGAAATGCTTATGCTGTACATGTAATTGTTCTCTGTTCTATTTTCTTGGTATAAATATACTTCAGAAAAAGGGACTATTTTATCAAAGCATTACCAATGCAGAGTCTGTTCCAAGTATTCTAAGTAGCAGTAAGTTTCTAGTAGGACATTCAGAGCACCTGTACATTTGTACATTTGTAAAAATAAAAACTTAACGAGACTCCAAGAGAGAGAGCGAGCGACCTGCGATTTAATGGGTTTAATGATATCTTTTTAAGCATAGACACTACTACAACACTGTATAGTATGGCCTGGCATGCCGTCTTCGTGATTCGGACTTGGCTGCCCGCTGCCCCAAACCTGTACATTCAATTTGCATCTGATGGTACCTTTTTGAAAACCAATCTTTATAATCTTCACGCCTTGTATGTGCACACTGTTTGAGAAGATCACATTTGCTACTTGGTAGTCTAATCTTTTTTGCCTACTCGCTTGGTATAATTATTATATGATGTTCAAAGGGTGTTTATACTATACATACATACTAAGGTATTCTAGACTAGTACATATGGTAATAATTATTATAATTAACTATGTTGATACTCTATAAATATGTTGATATATTGGTAGTGAACTAGAGTGTAGAATATGTACAATTTATTGTATTATTGTCTAGGGAGAGCGAGCTATGGGTGTTGTGACGACCAGCGGAGTTGCCATGGCAACTGTTGTAGCGACACCTCACAGTCAATCAAGTGGTCTACGCCATGGCGATTGGTTTCCGTGGTGATAGTCTCTCTTTGGAGTTTGGATTAGAACGGCTAGTGCCTTTTTCCACTTCTCTAAGGCCAATTTCCTGGGGTCTACTACTCATACTAATTTTTACTCCTCCCCCAATATATTTTTTCGCCATTTGGCTTCATTGCTTTTTTCTTTGATGTTAGACTGATGAGAGTTTTGTAATTGCTGTAGTGTGGTCCGCTTGATTGGCGTATGTAGCGATTCGTTTACCGTACTCCTAACTGAGGAGAGGGCTGTGTCGTAGTAATTGTACCTGGCTGACTAGCGGTGGAACATTTGGAGCCTGGTGCCACCAAGTATGTAGACTTGTATTTAGCAGGCCCAGGGTGTAGTGTGTAGTGGAGAGAGCTGGCATTTTGACAACGTGCCTCTTTAGAGCATTATAGGCATGGTACTGGTTCTCGGCAGTAAGAGCGCCACCTACTGGCTGCAGCGCCCCCTAGTGGCCACCGTCAACACCGCTGCCGCAGCCGCCGCCGCACCTTTGAGGCCAAGTAGAGGTGGTCATGCATTTGTAACATTTGATTTTGTAATTACATACACACTGGCAACATAGCCTATGTATATTTGCCGCAGTCATGTATATTTATCAAGATTTTTACGTCTGTATTTAATAATTTGTGCATATTTTTAAAAGACAAATGTATAAACAGGAAAGTTGCACTATTGTTTGGCCCACAATATCAACTGTGTATAGAGCTCTCTACTCCCAGTGTCTGGGTGGACTTGGGGGTTAAACGAAATTGCATTTTTAGCACTCTTAGTTTGTCTTTGATACATTTTAAGTTGTTCCCCCCTTGCTGCACCGATTGACCTCGAGAGAAATGGAAGACCCCGAGCCGCCTTTCTAAGGGGAATGAATTTTGCACTCGTTTATTTTTGCGCATAACTGCTGAATATAGCGGCTTCCATAGGGAGTGCAAGACCAGTTTACAAAAAAAAAAGTATCTATTTTTGTGCCTTGGAAGTAACCAAGTAGTTCTGATGGCTTGCTTGTCTAGTTCTCTTGTTCCTGTTCCTGTGGGTGATATGTAATTCTGTTTCCCTGAGTGTGAGCAGCATGTGATTATCATGAGGTCAAACGCCCATCTGATGACCTTGACCCACTACTAGAGGTCAGGCAACAATGTGATCGTAACAATGCGATAAAATGAACTGACAATAATGATGATGATGATGATGATCAAAAAAAAATCGCACCTGTATAGTTAGATGATTAACTCGGATATTGCGTTTACGCAGGACTTTTTTCCCCTTCAGCTGTGTAGGCCTGCTTTATAGCTTATATCGTCACATTCACCACTGTGTCTGTGGTTAGAAAACTTAAACATATCCAAAGCCAGCTGCCGACGTTATTGAAGGAAAGATGGTGGTGGTCGTGACCATCTCAATATACCTGTAAAGACCCTTTTTCACTGTGCTCCTTTTTGATTGGCTTGCTATGTGTACATGGAAGTTCCGCCTCGACTTGTTACAGTTTCTCCATGCTATTATTATACTATTAACAGTGAGTGCGGTGTAGACTAGGGCCACAGTTGTAGATTTTGTGTAGTACTTTAATGTGCGACTGTTTTACTTGTACATGCTGTATAAAGAGACCATTCAAGGAGTCGTGTATAACATTGTATCAAAGATTTGTGTTTTGCTAGTAAATAAAGGTTCATTTTGAGCATGCCATACAATCTTGTGTTGTCTTGTTATGGGTTTCAACCGCCCACTTGTTAGAACCAGCCTCTTATAGCACTCCCACTCCCCATAACCCTAATGTTGCCGGAGGCTAATGTCACCAAATTGAATATGGAAAACATGAAAAATAACTGAAACCCTGGGATATGGGTACTCTGTGAGAGCTTTCTATTGAATACCAACATGACAGGGTTTGGGTGGTTTTCTAAAATATTTGTGTCCTTGCAGGGCTCGACGCCAACAGTGGTCCTACGGCCCCAGGCCAGTGAAAATTCCCCAAAACAACTTACGGCCAGTAAAAAAAGACTTAAACTGGTCCTACAGGGCCAGTAAACATTTGGGGGCATTTATTAACAAGTCTCCTCTAACGAATATCCAAAATGTTTTTGAAGTAAATGAAGACGAAATAAAAAATATTTAATGTCTGTGAACTCAGTGCTATGTTTTTAATTTTTATGGTAAGGCCACTCCAATTTAATTACTTGTCTTACAAGCTTTTTTTGGAAAAAAATCTTGTCAGACTCCAAAAAAAAAGAAAAAAAAAGTCCCCTTTGGGGTCTTACGGACGAAAGTGGTTTTGAAATTTTCTGTCAGACTCCCCCCCCCCCCCCCCCCCCAAAAAAAAGAAAAAGTGCAAGTTTTTAGAATATTCCTTGTAAGGGTGATTCAATCAACTACAGGAAGATATCATTGCTGTAGTAGAGCCTTAGACATGAGGAGGTATACCTCCCACCCTTCAGGTTACAGGGATTAATTGATTTTATTTAGTTGAGAATAGGCTGGTAGAAACATCCCTACCAGTCCTAGTCGTCAGACTTAAAAAAAAAAAAAAAAAAAAAAAAAGTCACATTTTTCAACTTTTTTTTTTATTCCAAAATGGCTCATTTCCTACCTCCTGAGCTCGTAAGACAAGTAAATAAATTGGAGTGGCCTAAAGAAAACTTAGTAGGACCAGTAAAATTTTTGCAGGTCCAGTAGATTCTCGGTGTTACTGGTCCTACGGGGCCAGTACCATTTTGAGTTCGCGTTTAGGCCTGCCTTGTGCTAAGAAAGAAAGTAGCCTCTGCACTAGAAGGGTAAACCTATTCATGCGTGTAGCAATAGAAACATGAAAATATTTTGATTTTAACTCGTACTTCCTCTGGTCAATAATTTAAAATGTTATCATCTAAAATGAATTAAATTCTATCCCAAATTTCCAATTTTATTGCTTAGGAACCATCAGATATATCCTAAATGACCATTGTCGGTGCTAGAAAATTTAGTAGATATATTGCCCCTCCCATTTTCCTCATTAAACCTGGACATGGCAATAGCATTAGTAGGTTGCAGTCACTTGGTTTTCCTGTGAATTGAATCTTATAACTATTTTGTTAGTCCTAGTCAATTAGGTACTGAGATTCTGAGCAAAATCAGTATGATAGGTAGGAAGGAAGTTAAGAATAATATGTACTACAGTTAGGTGAGAATAGCATAGTATACTGTACAATAGGAAATTAATCCGAGGTGCAAATTAACCGATACTGTGATTTTGGATTTTTTCGAGATTTTTTATTCCGAAAAGCCAATATTGAAGGCTGATATTCTAATGACAGGAATAATAAATCCGACTTTCAATATTCCAAACTAACCCTACTCAGAAAAGTTCAGCAGAATAAACCACTCACATTAATTTCCTATTCTACAGTACATGAAAAGGATCTCTAGTCATGAAATAAGCTGGCTTATCAACTGTAGAAATGCTAAATAGAATGACCTGCACATTCAGGAATCTCAGTTCGGGATTAGTACCTGACTACTGGTACCAAACACAGATAACGAACAGGTAAAGGTATCGAATCATCTGTGATTCATTTACTGGTAGTGCAGTCATGATATGAAATTGACTTCATCTTCCACATTGATGTCTCTCAACTCATAACATTTATATGCAAAACTTCCAAGTCTGATAGTGCTGCTTAATTCTACAAAATAAGTTCCATGGGGGTAGAAAGTATCATGTAAAATATACCGTATCACTAAGGCAATATCATTATTGTTTTGTATTCTTTTAAGGTGATAGTCTAGTACACCAAGATTATCACCACTAGGTGGTGTCCTTGGCTGGCCCCTAATAATGGATATCAAAATGAAAGATTACATATGAGCAGTGTTCACTCCCCACGAACTAGCAACTTTCTATTGTGGTACAGTCAAGAGAACAAAGGAAGGGCCCCTTTGTTAAATTGGTTCCAAACGAAATGGCTGTCTGCTTTAACCATGCAGATTCATTCAGCATAGACCATTTTGACCAAAATTTTCATCTCATTTTTTGGCTGGAAGTGAATTACGATGCAGTCTTCGAAGCCATTATTTTAGAATATGACAGATATGAACCCCCTCTAGGTGCAAGGTCATGTCACAGGTACCTTGAATTCTGACAGGACCTGAAAATCAGCATTTACTATGTAAACCACATGCTGTTAGTAATTTTGAGGCTTATGGGAATATTCAAAAATGTTTTTAAAATACTCATCGTGCAAATCCCCTGTTGAGGTAGGACCTTGCACCTAACCAAAGACATGAATAATCATATGGTAGACTCTCATTTTCAAGTAAAGGGTAAGTCTTGACATTTTGCCAAAAAAAGAAACACATCAAGATATGTTCTTTAAGGGTGTCGCATTACCTCAAAATAGTCACTTATTGATAAGTTTACCATTATTTGGCAACTATGAGATGTAACCTTTACAATAGCATAAGTGCCGTTGTCTTCATTAAACTCAGTTTTCAGATATTCAAGTTTTAAAAATGACCTGTGTATCGTTTAGGGTTCTACCTAAAGGTGCCAATCCCTTACCACATTACATACCAGCTAAAATGCACTTATACTTCATTACCTGAAATTGACAGTCACAACTCTGAACAAGTACTAAGGTTTCATTCATGTATAGTTTAAGCATAGTTAGCCTCATTCTTCACTCAGACATAGCCAATGGTCACAAATGAATTCATAACGGAACTACACTTTAAGTTACAAGGTAATAAAAGGCATAAACAAACCAAACACAATTTATTAACATGATATATTTTATTTGCTTCAAGACTATCCATTATGCGCAAAAATATTGAATTCATTAGTTAAATCAATTATTATTATCAGGGTTGGCTACGACTCTGTACACATATCCTTTTGACTAGGAGTCAAATGGTATGGACGCAGAGTTGTGAAATATTCATTAACCCTTATGCTGGTGGTGGCTAATTTGGCCAAACCAAAATAATGCAAAACACCTGAAAAATGATTGAAACCCTAGCAAATGGGTACTCATCTGAGAGTACTCAGCAAGAGCTATCCAATGAATACCATCATGACAGGGTTTCAGTTATTATTTGTTTTTTGCATCAATTTGTATTGACCAAATTAGCCAACAACAGCATCAAGGTTAACGATAGGCATTAACTTAAATATTTCATACAATTGTGACCTGATTCACCGTCTTACTACCAGTCCTCCAACAGTTCATCAAGACCCTCCTCTCCTCCTACTGAAAAGTTTGGCACATTTGGCTTTTTAATAGTGCTTATATATTGTGTGCTTTTCCCTTTATTTTCAATATTCCTTGTATATTCCACATTCTCTTCCACTGAACTAATACTTCCAACTCTGACCTTTCCAGATTTGAAGTTTTGCGACGGAAATGATTTACCCATAAAGCCATTGGATTGCCAATCACTCAAATCATTTTTCCGAATTTGTTCATTTCTTGTATAGTTATGTGCCATACTACTTAAAACAATATCATGTTGCGAATGATACATTTCATCATCATCATCATCATCATCGTCTTCAGCATCATTGTTTTCCTCATCATCACCTTCAGCTGTCGGAGTCATGAACTTAGACCACTTAGATCCAGGTTTGGCGCAGGCATGAGAAGTCTTTTTCACCGTTTTATGAATTATTTCTTTCTTTCGTTGTTCTTTCTCTAAACCAGACCTGTTTCGCCAAGAGTTAACTCTAGACTCTCCACCATCAGAATGTTCTTGTGCTTCTTCAGAGATAGCGTTATCATTTTTCTGGACGCTGTCATATCCTCCTACTCCTATTTCTGTCTTGTTCATTTGGCTTGCATTTTGGGAATTTGGAAAGGATGGGACATTTTGTAAATGGTTTCTGGAGTTAGAGGAATGCCCATGTGATGCTTGCCAATCCTCACCATTGCTCTGCGTCCATCTTTTCTTGAATGGTTGTGCGGCCGATCTCCTCTCCCGAAACCTTCGAAGATATAATAACATGCATCAACTGAATGTTCAAATATGTATGTGTGAGTGTGTGTGTATATATATATATATATATATATATATATATATATATATATATATATATATATATATATATATATATATATATATATATATATATATATATATATATATATATAAATACATGTATATATATATATATATATATATATATATATATATATATATATATATATATATAGAGAGAGAGAGAGAGAGAGAGAGAGAGAGAGAGAGAGAGAGAGAGAGAGTTGCATAACAAATGAAAGAGGATCAAAATATCATTTGGAGACTACATATACACTGTAGATAATTTTGGTGAAAATTGAAATCACATTCTGAGGCATTGCACAAAATGGACTGATTAATAGCGAGGCAGGTGACAATCATCTGAAGCAAGTATGAGTCAAATATTTGATAAATAAGTATGATCGATTAAGGTAAGTTATATACATTATTACTGAAGTTTTTAAATGACTTCTATGTGTACTGTTTTTTCATACATAAAAAACTAAATTTTTATTTGTTTGAAGAAAATCTTAATCTGTATATCAACTTATTGCCGGAAGAAAAAGTTAATCTTTATATCGTGTTCTTATTATGCATACTGAAATACCTTTGCTTAATCAACCTCATCAAAAGAAAAAGTTAATTGTGATTTCAAATTATTATTATTATTATGCATATTGAAATACCTTTGCTGTCTTTCCTTCTTCACTGCCTTCCTTGTCTGATCAAACTCCACTCTGCTAGTGGTGAACTCCGCTGCCCCCGCACTGGGGTCATACTCATAGTTGTCACCCTCATCAATAGGTGGCGCCTCAACCTCTAGGAACCTCTCCCACTTACGTGGCTGAGGAGCTTCCACCATAGACTGCCAATTAGAAAATTGAAAAAAAAATCAAAGATGTTAGATTTTACTCTAGTTTTTTTGAAAAGGGTATGAACTAGGGAACAATGCGTATAGGAAAATGTTGGAAATCTAGCAATTCAATTTCTCAGACAAATTCAAGAATAACTTATTATTTTCATGAAAATGGGGAAAAAGTTACTAGCCCTTAGGCTGCTGGTGGCTAATTTGGCCAATACAAAATGATGCCAAAAACCTAAAAATTGACTGAAACACAGGCACATGGGTACTCATCTGAGGAAATGAAAGCTTTCCAATGAATGCCAAAATGACAGGGTTTAGATGGTTTTCAAAAATCGTTGTATCCTTGTGCTTTGGATAAAAGAAAACCCAGCATTGGAAGGGCTACGTTTCAAATCTTTCCTTGGGTAGGGTGGCAACACATCATGGTAGATGGTTATCAATTGCAAAACCAAGTCAACTAATACTGTAGTCAACTCCTATTAAACCACACTTATACCAGAACAAAAGAAAAATATACATATGGTTCGCTTGAGGAAGATCAAGATGTCCATTTAGGCCTAAAAAAATAAATTGTTTGTTTCCTGTAACGGTCCGAAAAAAAGGGTAGGTAGGTCGGTAAAATAAAAAAAATTGCAATATTCTTTTGGTCAAAAATGTGTGTTTTATGCATGTTTTACGTTGATTGGGAGTTGGATGGGCGATAAAAACTTAAGGGTAGGGATTTTTTTGAATAAAAACTTTAGGGTAGGGATTTTTTTGAATAGAAACTTGTTAGGGTAGGGTTACAGGAAACAAACAACTTTTTTTTTAGGCCTTACAATGTACATCGGTTTTTCATTCTATTTCTTCGCTTAACGATTCCCAACATCCTCATTAATTGCATCAATGCTTGCATTGGTGTTTTTGATGTTTTGAGAAGTGTTCTGATGTTGGAAGTGTTCTGATAAACATTGCTCCTTCAAATAATATTTTCCCAACTTGGCTTTTACCAGAAAGATTTCACAGGCTGCTTTTCGCTGCTATGAGTATTAATGGGTTAACCTGTTCCAAATTATCTAGATATATCAGTCTGACTCTACAAGGACTTAGTCAGAACCTGGCCAGCTTGTCTTTTGGACATTTTTAAGGGTCCCCAAACCATCTACTATGACTTGGCTGAAGTGTAAATTGCCCTTTTTTTATCCAATAGACTAATGAACTGGGTGCCGAAAATTGGCAATTAATTTTTTTTGGGGCGTCCAAATTTTTAAGGGGGACCACAATATACTCAGATTTCAACCATAAACATGTATAAATTTATCAAAATAAGGCATGATATCCTTATACAATGTCATGGGAATTATATGGAGATGAAAATATTCAAATACTGTATACCGTGTTAATATTGCGGCTGTTTAATTAATGCGTACTTTGCGCACCCATGCAGTCCGCATTTATTAAACTGCGCACTATTATTTGGATATTGGATCCCTATTCTTTAATCGTGTAACACACTGATATGATAGCTTGTCATTCAACATGAAGACCCTTCGCGGCCTCTGCTGGTACTGAGTTCAATTACGATGAAGACAACTCGCACACCCGAGTGTGATTAAACATGCTAGTAACCACTAATCAGGGTTACTGATTGCAACCAAGAGAACACTGTTCGTGGCCGGTGACGAAATAATGATTGCACTTGCCTATAATACTGGCAGCATCTGGCATCCTTGAGGGGCTGGACAGTTTGAATATGGCAACACCACCCTACCCAAAAGCCGGTTAGGTTGCATACCCCTGGCTCCCTCACACAACTTTATCTGGAGGTTATCAATTTGCGCAATGATTAAACTGCGCATCAAATGCAGTTATCTGCTGGGCGCATTATTTTATATGCGCAATATTAACACGGTATACAGTATATGCTTGAGATTGACATTTTAAGAAATTCCTCACAAATGAATTTGGATGTCCTAGACGCCCTGCTGGAAAGGACCATGCTGTACCTTATTTTCCTGCTGGGAGTTGCGGGTGTCGTTATCAGCGGTGTGGATGATGCTGCTCTCTTCGTCTTCTTGTGCCTCTCTCATCTCACCGTACGTCAGGTTGCATTTCTGAACATGAGCGCGACAGTCAGCACCGCTGCCTCGACCGAACACCTGAAAGACAGTTCATCAATATTTCAGTGGGTAATTTAGATCTTTTGTCATCCACTGTCCTGCAGTGACCTCGACTAAAGATGGGCCACCATTTCCTGTAACAGTCTGAAAAAAATTAGGGTAGGCAGGTCGGTAAAAGAAATAATTTTGGATTATTTTTTTTGTCAAAAATGTGTGTTTTATGCATGTTTTACGTTGATTGGGAGTTGGGAGGGCGGAATAAACTTTAGGGTAGGGATTTTTTTGAATAAAAACTTGTTAGGGTAGGGTTACAGGAAACAAACAACTTTTTTTAGGCCTTTTTCATATCTGACTGAGACCTAGTTACCATTTATAGGCCTGGCCTTGGAAGCAGTAACAGAGCAAGGCTCAACATTACGAAAAAAACTTCAGAAGCCCAGCAGGGCTAGTTACCGTAACTTTTGCTAGCCCTGAAATATTTTTGCTAGCCCTGATATTAATAACAAACATTTTCAAATAGCGACCTACCCCATAGTCTCTGTTGAAAGCATGAAAAGAGTGCAGTGTATTGTGTGGGTTTGACTTATCCCATTCACACTCAGAGTTTCTCTAGAAAGTATCATCTGCTACTTTCATACTTTTAAAAATAATTTGGGAATAAAGGAAAAGTTCTCAAAATATTTGAAGGGGAGTTGTTGTTTGACCACTGGTTAACATTTCTCCTTCAAATATTTTCTAAAAAATGCTTTTGTTCGAAAAATATCTCCAAAATCGTCAGGCCTGTTTTGGCCGCTGTGAGCATTAATGGGTTATATTATCATCCAGGTATGCAGAGCCAAAGTAAATGATTGATCGAAAGGAATTGCAAAAAAAAAAAAAAAGAAATAATAAAATAATAAATAAATAACTAAACCACTCAGATAACTGATAATAAACTTACTAAGTCTAGATAAAATAGCTAATGATTTTAACACTTTGAAATAGTTTACAGGTATAGCATTATTCAGGAATCTGAAGGGGTTCATTATGTCATGTTGTCCAGATTGCATTTCTCTTGGGGACAATATCTCTTCTGTAGGAAACCTCAAGGAATCCTATTTCCTTTACATGACCATTACTAGTGGTAGGACGAGTACTCCAAAGCTCGAGCTTTCAGTCGTTCGGGAATTACGAGCTGACGCTATTTTTGTATCAACTCATGCTTCAGATGCATGTGTGGCCTAGCAATAGCTAAAACTCCCCAATTTCCACCAGATTTTATAAAATGAAATACGTACTCTTAAGTCTACGTGTCAATCGTGCATTACACCATGTTTTGGTGCACCGATTCTCAATTGCGGCGGTACACTGTATGTGTGCCCCGCATGTGCCGGCACATGCCGAGGCACAATGTTGTTTCAAATCATTCGCCCTAAGATCTTATCAATGCGGCCAGAAAACTTGATGTTGACTCGAGTTTTGGTCGCTACATTTGGCGAGCGCTCGTGTTCATTTTTTGGGCCGAGTCCCAGCACTTACCAAATGTACACCATTAGACAAGTTGCTTTAACAGAAAAAAAGTATTTTTCATAGTTGTCTGACTCGTCAGTCGTCCCACACCTTAACATTTTCCACCGGTCCTATCCCTTGGCAGGGCCTGCCCTGATAGCTGTTTGGTCTAAGGCATTGCCACTGACTGCTAGCTATCTCTCACCGATGTCTGGGTTCGAATCCCACCCAGGCCAGGCATGTGAGAAAGTTGCCAGTGACTTAGGGTTAGATGGTGGTTTTTGCCGGGCATTCCGGCATATGAGAAAGTTGCCAGTGACTCTCCAGGCATTACAGTTTCCAATTACAAATGGCTAAGTAGTCACGACTTAGCTGCAGAAAAACTTCATAAGTGACGAAAAACGAGATTCTTATCCCTAAAAATTGACACTGTCGACCCACCTTAAGGTTTAAAGGGGCACATACCTTTATTACAGACTGCTTCTGTCCGCACATTTTGCAACTCCATTTCGTCGTCTTCTTTACCTGGTGGACCTGGAAGATACTGCAGGTATGGCAACGAAGAACCTGAAACTCTTGAGGCATTTTTATTGGCAACGATCAAACTTGGCGGCTTTATTTGGGTCACCGATTTCAAAAATCGGGCAAATAGCTATGGTGCTATTTGACGGCAACTTGACACGCTATGCACCGCCAGAATGTCAATCGATGACCAAAATGCGCGAGCGTTTCCAGCTTGAATACACGTATGATATATTCAATTTGCATGAGTATGCATACGTTTGACAGTTTGACGAATAGGTATCGCAGAAAAGTGTAATTCCGTGCAAACGTTTCACAGGTCAAAAGACTTGAATATTCATACAAGTGGTCGCTAGAGAGTAAAAAGATGGCGTCGCATGTAAACAACGACCTGTAAACATTTTCATCATCAAGTCAATAAGTCTGTAAAAAGTTATGCAACAAAACTTACCTTACCTTAGCAACGCAGTTCATACATGAAGGAAATGCCAGGAGGTAAGAAAATGTAAAACAAAATTTTCCAAAAATGTGGTTGAAGGGTGGACAGGTGAAATAAACTTGAAATATGCCCTAAACAATTTTTGCCCTAATATGCCTGTATCTTCTTCTTGACTCTAACCTATGTTTTGGATTTTCTGAGTCCTTATTATGATGCAGCCTATTCCCCACTCAAACCAAAGTGTTCTGTCAACCTGAATACCTATAGATGATAGAACACCTGCCAGGTGACCTGGCTAAACACTTAAATTGCCTGACAGTTCCCCATCTCAGAAGAAGCGGTCAATTTAGGTATCTATACCTGTCAACTCTCCTGATATCATACCTTAAATTAGCATAAACCCTTTTATGCACTTTTAAGGAAATCCCTGATTGATAACTTCACAGGAAATGTCATTTTGCTCTCCGCTCTTCCAAATTACTGATTGGACATGTACATGTACAAATTGATCAGGCCCCTTTTACAGCCTAATTGTAATTACATGTATTTGACAGGTGTATGGCGAAAACACCCCATGTGCAAAAACGCCCAACACTGAGAACGCCCCACTTTTCAAGTGCTGCCGTGAGCTGTGAAGTGAATTGCTCTCTCTGTGAACTGCACATCGGGGGGCCCCGTCAAGCCGTTTATCAAGTACTTAGTAGGAGTGTCATCGATAGTCGCCAAGTCGATGCACCGCTAGATATGACCCTATCGATAGTCGCATCGATAAGGCAATCGTATCGATGCGATAGAATCGACAAAATTTAACCCCAAATGCCGCTACATTTGGGGGTTAAATTCTACAGCAAAAAATCATTAGCGATCGCTTAG
Organism: Maea johnstoni; assembly: GCA_963942565.1. NCBI lineage: Eukaryota > Metazoa > Annelida > Polychaeta > Spionida > Magelonidae > Maea > Maea johnstoni. The sequence continues at coordinate 16,491,374 of OZ012700.1, read as the reverse complement.
CCTCAACATTCCAACGGCCGTTACCTTTTATGGTTATGTTTTACGTTGTACTACGGCTCTCAGCCGTGAGTACACACAAAGTCATGAGCGGTAGATCGGTTCGCTCACCATAACAAACGGCCGCCATTTTATTTTACTGCGCACATAGAATTCGCAGTACGTTCAGAACAACAAATGTTTGAAACGTTCGCTAAACGTACTGCTCATCAAGTGCGCAGTATTCGAGATACGAACGTTTAAAACGTTCGTGTCTCAAATGAGCAAACTTAATGAGTGTCCATATAGACATACGTGGCTATAGATGAAATTAATACAAATAACAGCCACAAAACATTCAATTCAAAGTAGATGATATACAAATTTTGATTAAGTAATACATGTATTCAAATGAAATAAAAATAGAATAAAATAAATCATGATTGATTATAATAATTGATGAATGCATAATTACAGAATTAATTCATTAATTTGATGTTTGATGTATGAATTAAAAAGGCAAGAATGTTTTTTATTTTGAGGAATTACTAGGCAATTAATTAAGCACAACGAGCATGTTACGGTGTATCGAATCGAATCGAAAAAAATAGCGATTAATCGAATCGATAAAATTTGATATCGATGACATTCCTAGTACTTAGTACAATTTTAAAATATATCTACGTGTTGTTCCTCTTGTGTCTGCTTGTCCGATGAGTGAACCATACAATTATCTATAAACTCATTTTCAAAACTTTATTTAACTTAATTTAATAGTGCTTCGTGTGCCGACATATAGCATGTAGCGTGTCACACGCGTCCGTTCTCGTGTGAGTATTCACCCGAAAAGAAAAAATGGACACCACTAACCTGCTTAATACTACACTACAACTAACTAGACTGAACGTAAATAACTAATAGAAAGAGAAAGGAAAAGAAAAAAAAAGAGAAGAGAAAGGAGAAAGAAAAGAAGAAGAAATACACTAATATGAAAAGTAAAAGTGGGGCGTTTTCGCTGTGGGGCATTTTCGCATATGGGGTGTTTTGGCCTGTATTCGTTTGACCAGCCAGGATTTTTATGGGAAAGATTCTAGGATGCAAACTGGAAATATGTCCCGTGCTAAGGAAATTGCACTTGGATGGACCTATATATATATCTCAATTTAACTCTTTCTGGGATTGACAGAGAAACAATTCTTTTAGAAAGACTGGGACATCCAGCCACATCCCACCTCACACCTTGTGCTTGATAGCCACTAGTGCTCGGATTCGCCGCTAAAAAACGGCTCGAGCAATTGCTGAAACTGCCGAGCGATTAATCGATATATTACGAGCCCTAACTACTCATTGCACATGCGGTGAAATCAACAGCTGAGCAAAATTAATTGCTGTCAATCACGCTAATTTAGAACCGCCCAAAGCCTGCCTAAGCCAATGAGCAACGTAAATTGCTGTCAATCACGCTAATTAGAACAGGCCCATGCCTGCCTAAGCCAATCACGTCCTGCTATTGTGCGATCTCGATGGGATCCCCCGTGGGAACGACGTAAGCAAGACAAAAAACATTGCGGATGATTGACGATGTGGCTTTATTTACAATTTCGCCGAACTCGGCGAGCTGTAATGGCGGCTCGAGTGCTCGCCGACGGCGGCGATACGAGCAATAGCTCGAGCCGCCGATTGATTGTACTAGCTCTAATAGCCACCTTTGCTAAATGTGATAAGGCCTAAAAAAGTTGTTTGTTTCCTGTAACCCTACCCTAACAAGTTTTATTCAAACTTTTAAGAAAATGCTGTAAAAAAGGCTTCAACAGATTAATAATTATGGACATAAAGTCAAATGCAATAGGTGGTTGTATATGTGCATCATGGTCTTAGCCAGCAGGGCGTCTGGGTGCCTTTTTGGACACCCAAACCCTTGAAAAGAACCCCTCAGGACACCCAAATTTCTTTTTGTGGAATTTCTAAAGATATCAATATCAAGCTTATAATTGGATATTTTCATCTCCTGACATTGTTTGATGATATCATGCCTTATTTTGATGAATTTATACATGTTTATGGTTGAAATATGAGTATATTGTGATCCCCCTTAAAATTTTGGACACCCCAAAATTTTACAACTGCCAATTTTAGGCACCCAGTTTCTAAATCCTGGCTAAGACACTGATGACTGCATAAGACTGCACATTTAAGTCAAATATGTGTTTGATTATATATACATGGAGAGTTCAGCACCTGGGTCTGAATGTGAAATAAAGCATTGGATTTATTTATTTAAGATGCTTTCAAAGTTTGATTTGTCTGCAAATGAGCTACATACTCTGGAGTGATTACTGATTTGCCAATAACAATTATGCAAATAGTAAGTGCAATTTATCTGTCCACTAATTAATTCACTCCATTAGGTTTGCACCACGATTGCAAAACACACCAGAGGTTGAAACGATGTGGCTAATTTGGCCAATACAAAATGATGCAAAAAAATGACTGAAACCCTGGCATATATGGGTACTCATTTAAAAGTACTAAGCGAGAGCTACCCAGTTAATACCAACAGGACAAGGTATAGATGTTTTCTTGAATTCCTTGCATCCTTGTGCTAGGTATGAAAGTAACCTTAGCATCGGAAGGGTTAAAAGTTTTAGCAAAATGTGTGACTTACATGTATGCAGTGTAATCAGTGCAGCACTCAGTGTCATTGTGACTTACCCAGTCTAGCATACATGTGATAGCAAAATGTCTGACCAACCAAACCCACCAAGTACCAGGTTCAGACTGACCATTCATAATTTGCCTTTTTAATTTACCATATTCGCCCGATTGAGCGCACATACCCGAATAAGCGCACAGGCCAATTTCTTACGATTAGAGGTGGAGTGGCCAGCACAAATGTCATGAAAAACTCGTAAAATTTCCCCCTAGAAGAAGTAAGAAAAGCGAAATCACATACCTTTCCTCTTGCTGTGTCTGCAAACCAGTGCTGAATTCCGCCATTTCAGCAGTTCCTTCGCGCTCTCACTGTTCATATTCGCCGCATGATCGTACCATTGACCAATTAACAATCTTTTCACAGCGGCATTGTTGCGGCAAACGTCTAAGCATGCTGATCAGCGAGATCGCAAAGGTGCAATAGCGATCTGATCATTACACTCTGATCGGCAATCATTGAGGTGTGCGGTTATACAGATGATTGACAACACCCCTTCTACAGAAAATTTTCCCAACCTCTACCTGCACCGTGCGCTTAATCGGGCGAATACGGTAACTACTGACCACTGGTTTCCATACATGCTCTCAATGATGTAATACCTGGAGCTGACCGCATGGGGCCGTATAAGCTTATGTTATATTCAGAGATCCTGCCAGTCCATCAGTGTTTGTGGGAAGAGGTTAATTATTAAAAAAGACCCCTGGTCAGGATCTCAGCATTTCTCCGCAGTGCCTAATGCATATTTGACATGTAGCTTCATGTGTGCCTTAGGTAGATGGTAAAGATATTATACTACTATGGATTGGAAAATCCAAACATTCTGTTAGGATCTATGACCATTACAGATAGCAGTGGGTCTCATTAACCATGCTGCTGTTGGCTAATTTTGCTAACACAAAATGATGCAAATACCTGAAAAGTGATTGAAACCCTGGCACATGGATACTCATCTGACAGTGCTCAGCGAGAGCGATCCAATGGATGCTGACATGACAGGGTTTAGAGGGTTTTCAATTTTTTTTGCATCCCCACATGCTTTCAACATGAGTAGCCTTAGCATTGGAACGGTTAAACCCCCTTCACAGCTCAGCCATCGGCTGCTCAGAATGCAGCAGGGAAGAGTGTTCAACCAATGGCTTTAAGGCAACAAAGTCAAAAACTGTTGGCACTCCACACAGAGCCTTTCACCTCGTGTGACTTGTCAATAATATAAATCACCTTCCTGTCCTTTTAATATTGGTTCAAGCTCTAAACAAATGAAATTCAGAGAATTGTAATCAGTTAAATAATACAAGGTCAGATAGGGTCTTGGACACTCTTGGTAGAGCCTCTTTCATGATTTGCTGTGTGCGGTTCAGTAGATATCTTTGGAACAATGTCAAATAAGCAGTTGGGCTCTGCAGAAGACAATTGCAAAGAGGTTCAGAACAGTTCTAGCACAAAGGTACCCTCAACTTCCAACAGTCGTACCGAGAAGCCAACGGAAGAAAACATAGAGGTTGGGAACTGTTCTAGCCCGAAGTTACCCTCAACTGCCCACGCTTGTACCGAAACCGGTCAATTGACCACGGTCAGCCAGGAAACACTAGCAAGCAGGCTTCCGATGACGTCCAAAAGACTGATGCTGCGAAGATTGATGTCGTTTCGGGCTGGAGGGAGGCAGACCGCAGGGCCCACTAAACTACTGAATGCCATCGAGGAAAAGAGTCGGGGACGCAGAGAGTCAATCGCTCAAGGTTCCCGCCTTGACTCTGCGGATGTGGAAGACGACGATGATACGAATTCTGGTATATATTAACCCTTCTAATGCAGAGGTTACATTCGTCCAAAGCACAAAGACGCACATTTTTTGAAATACATCTAAACCCTGTCATGCTGGTATTCATTGGATAGCTCTCCCTGAGTACTCTCAGATGAGTACCCGCGTGCCAGGGTTTCAGCCTTTTTCCAGGTTTTTGCATTATTTTGTGTTGACTCTGCGGATGTGAAAGACGATGATGATACAAATTCTGGTATATATTAACCCTTATTTTGTTGAAAGGGCAAGGATGCAAAGATTTTTGAAAAACGTCTAAACCCTTTCATGTTGGTACTCATAAGATATCCCTCACTGAGCTACTCTCAGATGAATACCCATGTGCCTGGTATTATATTAACCCTTATTTTGTTGAAAGGGCATGGGTGCAAAGATTTTCGAAAACCGTCTAAACCCTTTCATGTTGGTACTCATTAGATAGCTCTCACTGAGCTACTCTCAGATGAATACCCATGTGCCTGGTATTATATTAACCCTTATTTTGTTGAAAGGGCATGGGTGCAAAAATTTTCGAAAACTGTCTAAACCCTTTCATGTTGGTACTCATTAGATAGCTCTCACTGAGCTACTCTCAGATGAATACCCATGTGCCTGGTATTATATTAACCCTTATTTTGTTGAAAGGGCAAGGATGCAAAGATTTTTGAAAAATGTCTAAACCCTTTTATGTTGGTACTCATTAGATAGCTCTCACTGAGCTACTCTCAGATGAATACCCATGTGCCTGGTATTATATTAACCCTTAATTTGTTGAAAGGGCAAGGATGCAAAGATTTTTGAAAAACGTCTTAACCCTTTCATGTTGGTACTCATTAGATAGCTCTCACTGAGCTACTCTCAGATGAATACCCATGTGCCTGGTATATATTAACCCTTATTTTGTTGAAAGGGCATGGGTGCAAAGATTTTCGAAAACCGTCTAAACCCTTTCATGTTGGTACTCATTAGGTATCCCTCACTGAGCTACTCTCAGATGAATACCCATGTGCCAGGGTCATTTTTCAGCTCTTTGCATCATTTTGTATTGGCCAAATTAGCCACCAGCAGCATATTGGTTAAGGAAAAGATTAAGGCTGAATAAATGTTTGTTTCCTGTAACGGTCCCTACATAAATTGGGTAGGTAGGTAGGTTAAATATTTTGGGGGGGATTTTTTTTTCAAATAATGCATGTTTCATGGCAGCTGTAGAAAAAAAAATGTAATGTACAGTGTTTTAATCCTGTATTTATGTTGATTGGTGCTTGGAAGGACAGAGAAAACTTGAAGGTGGGATTTTTTTTAGTAAAAACTAGTGTTGTAACGATCAATCGGTCGGATTTGGCCGAAATTCCGATTAATCGACCGGCGTAATGAACAATCGATTTTTGTCGATTATCGCTTGTCCACAACGTTGGATTCACGCACATGGCGAATCCAACGGAAACGGACAGTAGCGCACACATCTTAATCATATTTCTGGACCATTCTCCATGATTCTTGACTCTTGAACTTCTTCCTGATGTTTCCTAACACCAGTACTGTGCAGAACTGTGCAGTTCTGGTGTTAGGAAACATCAGGAAGGTCAAGAGTTGGAATTGGATTTTTGGCAATGTATAATCAGTCAAAGTTGATTAATTTCAACGATTAATCAACCCAAATTTTTCGAACGATTCCCATCACTAGTAAAAACTTACTTTTTAGGGTAGAGTTAAAGGAAACAAACAACTTTTTCAGGCCTTATACATTTGTTGTGTGCATATGAGTGCAAGCAATTTGATATCAATGTGTTGCCGAGTGCGCAGTTTCACATTTTTAAAGTGGCATCCTCTGCTAGCACTAAAATTGATGAAATGAGTTGATTTCATCACAAAATTTTAGATGTACTCAATATCAGAATATCTATATTGCAACAACTAGAGATGTGAAAAGTGTGTATTGTGTAGGATAGTGATTTGGAAGCGGAATCGGTATAAAAAAAATCTGATTCTTTCTGATTCCGATTCCTACCGATGTATACAGGGGGAAGAATCAGAGCCTTTAGGTTTAAAACTATCAGATGCTTCACTGTTTTAATTTCGTTTTTAGGTAGTAGATTAGATTACCTAGTACACTGAGCTACTGACTGGCTTTGTCTCGTTACTTTGTCATCTTATTGTATATAGCAATAATATGACAAAGTAAGCGTCAATTAGTATCAATATTTTGCCGATTCCGGAATCTGAATGATCGCTATGAGATTTCATAGCGATCTTTTTCATGGGATCAGCGATACCATCTGATTCCTTGGTATCGGTAACACTCCTAGTATTGTGTATTTGCCATATTTCGAGGGAATAAATGGCTACTAGGCAGAGGTAATGTTAACGTAGGCAAACCCTTTACTTTAACTTAGGCAAAATAAGGTTGTTATGCAGCATGCTCGTTTAATATATTGAAATATCTTACCATGAAATTAGCATCCATTGAAAAATTGTACCATATGTCTTTTAGTTCAGATTTTAGTTTGCTATTTTACCAATAGATGTCATCTGAGCTAGAATGGGGAATGTATTTTGAAGTCATGCACTCTAGGCAGTTAATTAACTTAAGGTAGCCTATGAGGTTAATTTCTTTGACAGTTTAGCCTATAGATATAAAGTGTATATTACCTGAAAGGTCTTCTGATGAATACATTTAGCATCTCAAAAGTACCCTTCCAGAAGGGGGTAAGTTTTTTGGGGTAAAAACTGAAAATGTGGCTTCTATATACAATTATTAACAAAGATCAAAAGAAAGGGAAGAAATTCGTATTTTTTCTTATTTTTACTCCTTTCAAAATTCCTGACCATTTCTTTATAATAGGAATTTTGTTGAAAACGAAAAAAAACATGCATTTATCAATTTTCTGATTCCATAACTTTTGAACATAGCCAAAATTGGGCGAAAAACATAACATAACAAAACATATAACATAAAATAGCAATGAGATCCATAGGGTTAATGTCAGATTCCACCTCTGACATGTAATTAACTATGTCTACTGCCTATAAGTCAACCGATATGTCTCATGTTTCAAAATTAATGTATTAAAATGTCAGCCATCCTGCATATCCCTCATAATCAGCAATCAGTGCTAAATGCCAGTGGGCCTCAAACATGCAATGTTATTACTGGTAGGTTTTTAAAACTGTTTGGATTTCCCAGCAGGGAGAGGAATAGTAGATTTAAAATCATGATCTTTTAGCTATAAACTTCTTCACAAACCAGCAAATTTTGTAGTGTCCGAAATTTTGTAGTGTCCGAAATTTTGTAGTGTCCGAAACTTTGTAGTGTCCGAAATTTTGTAGTGTCCGAAATTTTACAAAATTCAAGTTTCTACATTTTGGGGATGAATAGAAATATTAAACCATGTTTTTTTGGGAAAAAGAGGTGGCTGAAAAAAAGGCTCAACTATTTTGGTGATATCTCTCTAGTAAAAGCATCTATTGGGGATATTTCAAAGAGATATGTAAATGCAAACTACCCCAAATTTCATTCACTTCCGAATATTCTTCCTTGGATATTTTTGAATGTGTGACACATAACTGACAATGGCCAAAAGCACTTAAAGCAGCCTGCTCTTTCAGCCAAAAGAATATTTGGGAAACTGTTTTAAGGAGAAATGTTCATCAGATCATCACGAAGAACTCTCCATCAAATATTTTGTAAAATCATTCTTAATTTCCAAGTTATTGCCAAAGATATCGAATATCCAGACGACAATTTCAAGATTAACTCTTAAGCATTGATGGGTTAAAAATGAACAGGTGAAAGTGGGAAAAACTAGCTTATGGAAATTTCCCCTTTGATTTGAGTGTTGGTATCACGGTCTTAGCCAGCAGGGCGTCTGGGTGTCTTTTTGGACACCCAAACCCTTAAAAAGCACCCCTCAGGACACCCAAATTCTTTTGTTAGGAATTTCTTAAAATGTCAATCTCAAGCATATAATTGAAATTTTTCATCATCATATAATTACCATGACCTTGTTTAAGGATATCATGCCCTATTTTGATAAATATATACATGTTTATGGTTGAAATCTGAGTATATTGTGGTCCCCCTAAAAATTTGGACACCCAAAAATTTTACAAGTCCAATTTTAGGCACCCAATTTCTAACTCCTGGCTAAGACACTAGTTGGCATTGTCGGTCATTGAGCCTTAAATAAAACCTTAATATCAGCCTTAATAAGAATCTTTTAAGATGATTAAACAAATTAACCCCAAAAGGTCAGACTGGTGCTTTGTTGTAATTACAACACACATTCAGTGACCTTCTTCCTTTAACCCATTAATGCTCACAGCGGCCAAAAGCAGCCTGACAATTTTGATGAAATCTTGCAGGGAAACGCACACGTAGAAAGATATTTGAAGGAGAAATGTTCATCAGAACATTTTCAACAACTCTCCTTCAAATATTTCGTAAAATCATTCTCAATTCTGAAGTTATTGTAAAAAGTATCCTAGATCCAGACGACAATTGCTGGAGGAACTCCTAAGCATTAATGGGTTAACCTGTTCATGCCTGGAGTTCTTGAGAAATGTCATCTGGACTCCTGGTACTTTTGGAAATGACATAGAAATATAAGGTGACATCTCATATATATATATATATATATATATATATATATATATATATATATATATATATATATATATATATATATATATATATATATATATATATATATATATATATATATATATATACATACATACATACATACATACATACATACATACATACATACATACATACATACATACATACATACATACATACATACATACATACATACATACATACATACATACATACATACATACATACATACATACATACATACATACATACATACATACATACATACATACATACATACATACATACATACATACATACATACATACATACATACATACATACATACATACATACATACATACATACATACATACATACATACATACATACATACATACATACATACATACATACATACATACATACATACATACATACATACATACATACATACATACATACATACATACATACATACATACATACATACATACATACATACATACATACATACATACATACATACATACATACATACATACATACATACATACATACATACATACATACATACATACATACATACATACATACATACATACATACATACATACATACATACATACATACATACATACATACATACATACATACATACATACATACATACATACATACATACATACATACATACATATATATATATATACATATGTATATATATATATATATAGGAGAACTGTAGGCAGAGGACTTAACCTTTGTGCTGCTGGTGGCTAATTTGGCTAATATAAAATTATGCAAAAACCCTCAAAAATGAATGAAACCCTGGCACATGGATACTCATCTGAGAGTACGCAGCTATTAAATGAATGCCAACATGACAGTGTTTAGATGTTTCATATTTTAGCTTTTTTCACATAATTTTGCTTAGGAGAAAATACCCTCTAGCAGCGAAAGGGCTAATATCTATATATCCGAAACGATCTTTAATGCCCATAAAGTCAAACTAAAAATGTTAATTAGAAACCAAAACACAGTGAGGGGGGGGGGGGGGGGGGGGGGTTATCACATTGGGTGGGGCTCATCAGTAACTTTATACCCTCATCAGGTCTTGACAATACCCATATAAATCCAGAAATACAACACAGGGCTCGACATAGGTGCAAGTAGAATTTGTAAATTATAGCTGAAGGGCAAGTGAGAACTGTATCTTGCTTGCCCCTCTGGGAAAGTGCGCTGTATATATTTTGGGATTACTTTTGAGAACGAGTTTAAGTTTTGCGGTCTAGCATCCTTAGCAGCTTGTCCTGTTATACTTGGTTTTAAAAGAAACATTATAAAACATACAATTTTTCAAGAGCAGGTGAAAGTTGGAGTGGGGCAAGTGAAAGTTGAATTGCACCTGCCCTACTGGGCAAGTCGCCGCAAAAGTTAATGTCATGCCCTGCAATAGTAGTTATTTCAAAAACCTCCATAAATGTGTAGTACATGTATATGATGGGGGGCTGGGATTTATCCAGGCAGGAGTCAGGGAGTCATTTTGACTCCCAAACACCAGATATTGGCACCATGACACTCAGTTGTATTTAAGATTTTCTGTATTTGTTGAGTCCTAGGAAATATTTCAACAGTTTAAGCTGTAGGAGACGATAGGTAGATGTAGAAAAGCATACTTTGTTTTGCTATGTCAATATATTTAAGGTTGCTATGAACATTCTTGTAAATTAGGTAAGGCCAAAAAAAAAAAAGTGTTTGGTTCCTATTACGTCCTAAAAATATAGGTAGGGTAGGTAGGGATTTTATTTTATTTTATTTTTTTTTTTATTCTTTAACTTGCACGATTCCCTGGAGTTGGATGGCTTTGATAAAGGTTTGCCTTGTTGTAATTGTCTTTATATGCATTAATTGTAGGCCCCTGCTTCTGTTCATCCAGAAATTTATAATTTAATGGTTGGAGAATTGGTATTTCGGACGGCGAGGCAATTTTTTGGGTAGGAACCATTCATTTTTAAAATTTAGGGTAGGGGACACAAACTAGGTAGAGTAGGGTAATAGGAACCAAACATCTTTTTTTTTTAGGCCTTACTAACTTTCAACCCCTAAATTTTAAAAATCCTCAATTTTGACCCCCTGTTTACAAATCCTGGGGAGCACCCTGGTGGGGGTCGGGCATCGCCCTGACTGGGGTCTACTGACTTTATCCCCTGGGGAGCACCCTGGTGGGGGCCGGGCATCGCCCTGACTGGGGTCTACTGACTTAATCCCCTGACGAGTATCATTAATAAGAGTGCGGTCAGGTAACAATGCAACAACAACACGATACCACATCTTGCTCGACCAGCACAGAAACACTGCAACTTTCAGGTAAGCTCGTTAACGCGACATTAACCCTTCCAATGCTGAGGCCACTTTCGTCCAATGCACAAAAATGCAAAAAAAATTGAAAAGCATCTAAACCCTATCATGTTGGTACTCATTGGATAGCCCTCGCGTTGACCCTATCATGTTGGTACTCATTGGATAGCCCTCGCGTTGCACTCTCAGATAAGTACCCATATGCCAGGGTTCCATCGATTTTGCAGGATTTTTGGATTATATTGTATTTGCCAACTTAGCCACCAGCAGCATGAGGGTTGTCTTATAAACTCATTTACATACCACCTATTCACACTCGATCAAACCCAATATAGTTAGGTTAATAACCGAATAGTTCCTCGAGAAATAGTGGTATTGATAGTGTTATGTATGTTTAATTGTTTAAATAATTTAAAAGTTGTGTTTAAGAAATGAATTCTGTCCACACTGTGGTTGTTAATGTGTTAATGATAATTTTATGCTGTGACAAAGCTATTCGTGTGATGTCATTTTTTATCTTCGAGCTGCGTGACTCTTGAGATGTCAGCGCTGTTGCTAACAAGAAATTTGCTGTAAACAGGATATGGCAGATTAAATGTCGCTCAGCTTGTACTACGCTGAAACAATGTCAGTTTAAATTGGTGCTGTTGCAAAGTGTCAGAGTGCCCAGTGCCACACAAATTGTCTTAGTGGGCGGTGCTTTTACAAACTGTCACAGTCATCGGTACTATCACAAATTGTCACAGTGGGCAGTAACATCATAACAAATTAACACAGTGACCGGTACTACTACAAGCTGTAAGCTGTCACAGTGGGCAGTACTACCACAAATTGTCACAGTGAACAGTACTATTACAAATTGTCACGATGAGCGGTATTATTACAGTGAGCAGTACTATTACAAATAGTCACAGTAATCGGTACTACTACAAGCTCTCACACTGAGCAATACTACTACAAATTGTCACAGTGAAGGGTACTTTTATAATCTGCCACAGCGAGCGGAACTATTACAAGCTGTCAGAGTAAGCGGTACTACTACAAGCTGTCAGAATAAGCGGTACTACTACAAGCTGTCAGAGTAAGCGGTACTACTACAAGCTGTCAGAGTAAGCGGTACTACTACTAGCTGTCAGAGTAAGCGGTACTACTACAAGCTGTCACAGTAAGCGGTACTACTACAAGCTATCAGAGTAAGCGGTACTTTAACAAGCTGTCAGAGTAACCGGTATTGCTACAAGCTGTCAGAGTAAGCGGTACTTTAACAAGCTGTCAGAGTAAGCGGTACTACTACAAGCTGTCAGAGTAACCGGTATTGCTACAAGCTGTCAGAGTAAGCGGTACTAGTACAAGCTGTCATAGTGAGCTTTACTACTACAAGCGGTCAGAGTAAGCGGTACTACTACAAGCTGTCAGAGTAAGCGGTACTACTACAAGCTGTCAGAGTAATAATCACAGTGAGCGGTACTATTACAAATTTTCACAGTGAGCAGTACTATTACAAATTTTCACAGTGAGAGGTACTATTACAAACAGTCAGCGGTACTACTACGAATAGTCAGCGGTACTATTAAAAATTGTCACATGAAGCGGTACTACTACAAATTGTCACACCGAGCATCACAGCTTCTGTGATATTAGAGTGAGAAAAAATAATTAAGCCTGTTGAATTGTTACTAAAGATATAAGGGACAACACACTTCTTAGGAACACTCCGAAAAAGACCCATTGCTGAATTTCATGGTTTTCACAAGAAGTGGTAAGATAGGAGTACCAATGACAGAGCACCACAACAGACATGCTCACATTGGGGATGGAAAACATGCTCATGGAGTAGATGGAAAACATGCTCATGGAGTAGATGGAAAACATGCTCATGGCGTAGATGGAAAACATGCTCATGGAGTAGATGGAAAACATGCTCATGGCGTAGATGGAAAACATGCTCATGGCGTAGATGGAAAACATGCTCATGGAGTAGATGGAAAACATGCTCATGGAGTAGATGGAAAACATGCTCATGGAGGGAATGCACATTGGGGAAAAGATCGTACAAGCTCACAGATAACTTTTTCTATTCCAGAAAAGAAACGTGAGAAGAAGAAAGAGGATACAGGGCCTACCATCCTGAGAGGTGTCTACAGGTTTCCCAATGGTGACAAATATGGTAAGGATAGTTCCTACATAATCATGTGTATATATATATATATATATATATATATATATATATATATATATATATATATATATATATATATATATATATATATATATATATATATATATATATATATATATATATATATATATATATATATATATTATAAGAGAGGAGGCCCAATCCTTTGCAACGCATGATCTCAGTTGCCGCGCCTGTTTGCCTAATTCTGAGTTGGCAGTTCGGTGGACGAGTGTATCTAGATGGTTCTTAACGTAAACACATTTCAAAATATTAATCAAAAAGATGATTTTGATGATAATTTTTAAACCTGTATAGCTCTCCGGGACGTCCGATCACCACTCGCGCAACACCCAATAATTAAGTTACGTCGTTCGGGCAGTCTCAGGAGAGCCTACTACGGCTTACTACAGCTCTCTGGGACGCCCGTTCACCACTCGCACAGCACCCAATAAGTTACGTCGTTCGGGCAGTCTCAGAGAGAGAGAGAGAGAGAAGGGCAGAGGGAAAGAGGGAACAGAGAGAGAGAAAGAAAGGGTGGACAGAGAGAGAGAGAGAGAAAGAGAGAGGGGCAGAGAGAGAGAGGGGGAAGAGAGAGAGGCGGCAGAGAGAGAGAGAAATAGAGAGGGGGAAGAGAGGGCAGCGAGAGAGAGAGAGAGAGAGAGAGAGAGAGAGAGAGAGAGAGAGAGAGAGAGAGAGAGAGAGAGAGAGAGAGAGAGAGAGAGGGCACAGTGAAAGTGATAGAGGAGCTGAGAGAGAGGGGGACAGAGAGAAATAGGGATGGGGCTGAGAGAGGGCAGCGAGAGAGAGAGACAGAGAAAGCGAGAGAATGAGGGGACAGAGAGAGAAAGAGAGGGGGCAGAGTGAGAGAGAGGTAGAGAGAGAGAGAGCAGCAGTGATATAGGAAGAGAAAGGGGGCAAAAGAGAGAGAGAGAGAGTGAGGGGGCAGTGAGAGAAAGAGAGAGAAATAGGGGCCAGAGCGAAAGAGAGGGGCACAGAGAGAGGGGGTGACAGAGAGAGAGAGAGGTGGCAGGTAGAGAGAGAAAGCAGAGAGGGCGGGGCATAGATATGGGCTGAAAGAGAGGGAGGGGGGTGGGGCTCTCTCTCATGGATGTATTGGTGGTCTGATACGTTTGCCATTATCAGAAATTTCATGGTTTCCGTCCGCAGGACGGGTACTTTTCTAGTATATATATATATATATATATGTGTGTATGTATGTATGTATGTATGTATGTATGTATGTATGTATGTATATATGTATATATATATATATATATATATATATATATATATATATATATATATATATATATATATATATATATATATATATATATATACATATATATATATATAAATATAAATATATAAATAAATATATATATATATATATATATATATATATATATATATATATATATATATATATATATATATATATATATATATATATATATATATATATATATATATATATGGATGGATGGATGGATGGATGGATGGATGGATAGATAGATAGATAGATTGTTATATATTGTTATATATTGTTATTATATATTCTCAGACGGAGAGTACTGTCAGACTGATGATGGATATCAGGGTGCAACATAGGTTGCAAACCATTATTCGCTGAGCGGGGCAAGCTGCCTCTAAAGTTGACTTGGCCGCCGGCACTTTCACTTGCCCCGCCACTCTGTTAAACAAAGGGGAGATTGGAATTTGCCCAAAACATTACTTGCCGAGCGGGGCAAGTCAGGGTCTTGTTCAGCTTGACCCATTGCCGTTTTTTGCCAAATTCACCATATTCACCATATATATATATATATATATATATATATATATATATATATATATATATATATATATATATATATATATATATATATATATATATATATATATATATATATATATATATATATATATACCGGTTTGTGGGCAGGTTGAGAAACTTTGTGAGTACTGCAAACAGTACTAGAATACACTCAAATTATCAGTCCGCCTGAATTTATCCATTAATACATGGGGCGCCTTATACTGGACAGCTTTAAAATGTCTATTTGATATGATTGTGAGTTACTACTCACTGTCATAAATGTTTCAGCCAAATGAATATGTTTTACTGTGTATCGTTGTTTCTTGACTTTTGGACATAAAATCCGCCACTATTCAGATAACATAAGTCGCCATCTGCTGGGCAAGCGAATTACTTAAATATACGGCTGTATTACTCAATCTGAATACAAACATCGCTTGCCCCAGCATACCAACAAAAGTGATTAAAGATAACGTTTTTATTGTTCCCGTCCCAAACCCATTCGGTAAATTCGGGAACATTAAGCACACGTTAACATTACCCTTTATACAGTATATATATTTATATATATATATATATATATATATATATAGATATAGATATAGATATAGATATAGATATAGATAGATATATATAGATATATACATACATATACATGTATATACATACATATACATGTATATACATATATGTATATATATATATATATATATATATATATATATATATATATATATATATATATATATATATATATATATATATATATATATATATATATATATATATATATATATATTGTTATTATATATTCTCAGATGGAGAGTACTGTCAGACTGATGATGGCGTTCTGGAGAGAAGTGGAAGCGGCTCCCACTACACGTCTGACGGCATGGTCTATCACGGCAGCTGGGCAGCAGACAAGATGAATGGACAGGGACACCTGGAGCACCCCAGTGGCGCCACCTACGAGGGCGAGTTTAGGGACAACCTCTACCATGGGCGCGGAAAATATACCTGGCCCAACGGCTCCTTCTACGAGGGGGACTTTGTGGAGAACAGGTGAGTGGGACAGGGCAGTAAAAATTCCAAAAAACAACTTCGGGCCAGTAAAAAAATACCTCAATTGGTCGTCGAGGGCCAGTAAAAATTCCAAAAAACAACTTTGGGTCAGTAAAAAAAGACCTCAACTGGCTGTCGAGGGCCAGTAAAAATTAGAAAAAAAACTTTGGGTCAGTAAAAAAGGACCTCAACTGGTCGTAGAGGGCCAGTAAAGATTCCAAAAAACAACTTTGGGCCAGTAAAAAAAGACCTCAACTGGTCGTAGAGGGCCAGTAAAGATTCCAAAAAACAACTTTGGGCCAGTAAAAAAAGACCTCAACTGGTCGTAGAGGGCCAGTAAAGATTCCAAAAAACAACTTTGGGCCAGTAAAAAAAGACCTCAACTGGTCATCGAGGGCCAGTAAAAATTCCAAAAAACAACTTCGGGCCAGTAAAAAAAGACCTCAACTGGTTGTCGAGGGCCAGTAGAAATTCCAAAAAAACACCTTCGGGCCAGTAAAAAAAGATCTCAACTGGTTGTCGAGAGCAGTAAAAATTCCAAAAAACAACTTCGGGCCAGTAAAAAAAGACCTCAACTGGTCATCGAGGGCCAGTAAAAATTCCAAAAAACAACTTCGGGCCAGTAAAAAAAGACCTCAACTGGTTGTCGAGGGCCAGTAGAAATTCCAAAAAACAACTTCGTGCCAGTAAAAAAAGACCTCAACTGTTCGTTGAAGACCAGTAAAACGTCCAAAAACAACAACTTCGGGCCAGTAAAAAAAGCCTCCAACTGGTCGTAGAGGGCCAGTAAAAATTTGGAGACATTTTTGTTGACAAGTTCCCCTTCAGGAATGTCCTCTGATGTTTTTGAAATAAATGAAAATAAAATGAATAAAAATAAATGGCAGTGAATTTTATGCTATGTTAACACTTGTTATGTTAAAGAAAAATTTGCAGGACCAGTGGATTGTAGGTGTTACTGGTCCTATGGGGCCAGTAACATTTTTTTGTTAGCGTTGAGGCCTGTGGAATGAATATGCTGTGTACGAGTGTGTGATCTATGAGAATACTGTAGTAGGGTTTTACAATACTCTGTACTGGTGACACCTATTGAGTATTGGACAAACTAAAATGATTTATTATAATTCACCTGACACCTGCCAAATTTGAAACGAAATTTTACAAAAACAGATTTTTAATAAATATGGTCCGTTATGGTTATACCTGTCAATTATGAATAGTATCCTTAAAGAGTGAATATTTTTGGCTACAGTGATTTTCATATTTTGCTAGTTTGATGTTTTGGCTTATTTTCAGAAAATATGTATGGTAATTCATGTGTATAAAATTGGGTTCCTTTGCTCAACAATATCTTATATAAGAATGGGCATTTATGGTATCAATTGGGTAACTCAAACTCTTATTACATTTTTATAAAAAAATCTGCCACAAAAGTCCTATTTGAAAAACCTTTAACATCTGTGGTTCGAAAACTATCATGATGACCTGTCATTTTCTTTATGTCTTTTTGATATATCAGCATTGTGTAGATAGTTTAGACAAATTATGTTGAAAATTAACTCGACAATTCTGACATTCCAATTATGGGTTAAAAATTTGTCTCTTGAATTCCTTTATTTTACTATTTTAGGCCATTTCACAAATATATGTCACATTTCTTGTCCAACTCCATCATTATATATCATAGATGGATCCATCCTTATAGTCTTTATCGCTGATAGTAATCAAATGCTAATTTGTTAGATTCACCTGTAAAAACTTCATTAAACAATTTCCCACCCCTCGTCCATCTAAAAATGCTATGCTCCAAGATTTTCAGACTTGTAACCTTTAACTTAGCTTCCCTCCCGGTGAAAGCTAATACTGTAGAATAGGAAATGATTCCGAACATGTAATTAATCCGAATTTACCGAATTAGAAAATCTCGGTATAATAATATTCGGATTATAATCTGCCACAATCTGTGTTAATGTGTAGTAATGACTGTTCGGTAATATTAAATTTGGAAAGGTCATTTTTGGTCAAATTCGCTATATTGTGGATTCACAAAAGATTGTGTAAATTTTGCGAATTTACAGATAATTGATTTTTACGTTTTTTAACTTTGCGAATTGGCCGCAACATGGAGTGCTAGCTATGCACTTAAAGTGGCAGCACTAATCATTTTTATTTTTACTTTGCGTTAGAGGTTAAATACAAAAAAACACACAAAAATTAAACTAACACAATCTTTTCCGAATTTATAGTATTTGCACCCTTGATTAACTTCCTATTCTACAGTATTCACAGCATTTTTTGGCCTTGATCCAAATCCATCTCAAATTGATTTCAGACCAAAAGCCAATTCCCATCCTGAATAATCCCTGTTTTATTTCTATAATTTCCAGGTTGGAAGGTGAGGGCGATTTCAAAAACTTTGTTTATAGAGTTTTCGAAAGTACAATTTGATGAAATCGAACATTTGTACATTAAAGGCCATTTCACAAATATACTGTCAATTATATGTCCAACACCATCTTTTCATATCATATATTGATTGTTCCTGGTTTTTATCGTTAATATTAATGTTAATTTGTTCGAGTCACCTGTAAGAACTTTTCTGAACCATTTCGCACCCCTCGTCCATCAAAAAATGCTATGCTCCAGGACGCATTGCCTGCGCTCAAGGATTTTCAGAATTGGAACCTTTGATGTGGCTTTTCAAAATGGCTGCCCCCCCCCCCCCCCCCCCCCAGAAAAAGCTAATACGGATAGCATTTTTTGCCTCGATCCAAATTCATTTCAAATTGATTTCCAACCAATAGCTTTTTCCATCATGAATGATCCTAGTTTTCTTTCTATAATTTTCAGGATGGAGGGTGAGGGAGATTTTACCGACACAGACTCGCAAGTTTGGACCGGGACATTCAGATACAAAGCTGCGCCAGGATTACGATTCAAACTCAGCCTGTAACAGTGAAAGTACTTGGACAATTATGTAACCCTTATGCTGCTGGTGGCTAATTTGGCCGATACAAAATGATGCAAAAAACCTGAAAATTGACTGAAACCCTGGCATTTGAGTGATTTGACAGTACTCAGCGAGAGCTATTCAATGAATACCAACATGACAGTGTTTAAAAGATTTTCAAAATTTTCTGCGTTCTTGAGCCTTGGATGAAAGTAGCCTCAGCATTAGAAGGGTTCAAATACTTGGACAATACTTAGCTTGTGAATGATAAATTTTCCCCCTCCCATTCATGCCTTAAGATATAGACAAATGCCATTTGGATCTTAGTTTGGAAGCAAGGACGGTGAAACCTCTCATTGTGAACACCCTGGAGATGATAACACCTACTGTGAACACAATTTCCCAGTCCCGTTTGTATATTTTACATTATGAAAATACCTCTAAGATGTGAACACCCCTTAACGTGAGGTTATATAGTAATAAATATCTTGTTTGAGTGCTCGAATGTGTGAATTTAAAGTAGCACAAATACCCTCCAGCAGGGCTTGTAAAGCAAAATTTTAGCAATCCAAATTAAAACGCATACAGTATATTAACCCTTATGCTGCTGATGACTAATTCAGCCAATACAAAATTATGCAAAAATCCTGAAAGAACGACCGAAACCCTGGCAAATGGGTACTCAGCGAGAGCTTTCAAATGAATACCAACATGACAGGGTTTCGATGGTTTTCAAAGATTTTAGCTTTCTTGTGCATTGGGCGAATGTAGCCTCAGCATTGGAAGGGTTAACCCTTTCATGCCTGAAGATATTGGTACCAATGTCATATGAAGAATTTTTGAAATAAGCATAAATCCATAAAATATTTGATGGATATATTGTTCATATAGTTCTGTAATCAACGTCTATGATATAACCAGAATAGTCTGGTTGTTTTTTGGGTGCTTCAGATATAAATGAGTTTATAAACCTATTGACATAGACACCGATTTAAAATGATGTGAAAAATTGTCATGTTGTAGGATTGTCATGACTTTGTGTATATTGTGCTCTAATGTATTCACGTCACAAGACCTTAAATTTATAAATATCCGATAAGGCCACTCCAATTTAATTACTTGTCTTACGAGCTCCAGAGTCTGGAAATGAGCCATTTTGGAATAAAAAAAAAAGTTGAAAAATGTGTTTTTTTTTATTATTTTTATTTTTTTTAGAGTCTGCCGACTAGGACTAGAAGCGAGATGTTTCTAACAGCCTATTCTCAACTAAATAAAATCAATCAATCCTGTAACCTGAAGGCTGGGAGATATACATCCTCAAATCTGAGGCTCTGCTACAGCATTGATAAATCCCTATAGTTGATTGAATCATCCTTACAATGAATATTCTTAAAACTTGCACTCTTTTTTTCTTTTTTTTTGGAGTCTGACAGAAAATCTCCAAACGACTTTCGTCCGTAAGACACCAGTCGACTTTTTTTTTTTTTTTTTGGAGTCTGACAGTATTTTTTGTCCACAAAAAGCTCGTAAGACAAGTAATTAAATTGGAGTGGCCTAATTGAAAAATTAATATATGGAAGATGTGATAAAAATTAAAATATCAGTTTCATAATAAAAAGCCGACACATATTTTGATTTACCCCTCCCCTCCTTGTGTATAAACCCCCTTAGCCCAAACTATGTGTCTGTCCATAGTTCAAACAGTAAATCCATCTCTGTGAAGATGATAGGAGGAACAACTCTATAGTGTCAGGTTCTTGTGATATTGTATTAGGGCTCTCACGAATACAGTAGGTGGTGAATACGAATGTATTCACCACTATAGGGTCACGAATACGAATGCTAAGTATTCGTAGAATGCCAGCTGATTCTCCCTTATTTGGAAAGATCTGCTCGAACGATCTGAAAACCAGAGCGCCGTTTTACCTTATAAGGACAGGAACGGTCCCCAAGCTCAACCGGTATAAGTAATCGTGCGCTCACCGGCATAAGTAATCGAGCGCCCACAGGGTAAAATGGAGGCATTTCAAAACTCAGCGCTCTCAGCGCTGCTGATTTGAAGTGATTTCCTCAACTTTTAAGGCCGTAAACAGGTAGGGCTTTTCATTTTTGCGTATATTCGTCTGTATTCAAATATACAATTCGCATCGCGGAAATCCGTGGTGCAGCGACTATACGAGTGTATCGCAGGAGCCCTATATTGTATGAAGGTCCCATAGAACTTATCTCTAGGAATGAATATTCAAAACAACACTTAAATAAAGTATATATTTGTGTTAACTTTATTACATCAAGTTCTTGGTCAAGGATATTTCTGGTGACCTTGATACAAGGTATACTACTTACTAACTTTCCCTGTAGTGGACTATACAAATGTATGCAACTCTGTAAAAAGTCTTTCAACATAATATTGAAACTGGGTGTCCAAAATGGACAATCATACAATAGTGTATTTCCATGGAGATTATACCAATCTCAGGTAACACCCATAAATATTACTTATCAAGAATATGTACCCTACCTTTTAGTAATTCATATTTACATTTAAAACACAATAAAAGATTTTCAATTGTTTGCTTTAACCCTTCCAATGCTGCGGCTACTTTTGTCCAATGCACAAAACGCAAATATTGTTGAAAACCATCTAAACCCTGTCATGTTGACATTTATTGGCTAGCCCTCCTGGAGTACTCTCAATGAGTGCCAGGGTTTCAATGATTTTTCAGGATTTTTGCATCGTTTTGTATAGGCCAACTTAGCCACCAGCAGCATAAGGGTTTAAGTAGATATTTCCAAATTTGGGTGTCCTGATATGTGATTCTTAAGAGTTTGGGTTTCAAAATGAATCCCATACACCCAGCTGTCAAGGGCTCTGCACACATACATTATGTGTGATTTAAACAAACAAAATATTGCCAATGGTGCACTATTCCATAAGGTCACTGAACATTATCCAACTAATGCTTAAAAGTTCCTACAGATTGTCGTCTGGATCTAAGATACTATTGACAATAACTTTGGATTTGGGAATGATTTTACATAATAATTGAAGGAGAGTTGTTGGTAATGTTCTGGTGAATAATTCTCCTTCAAGTACTTTTGAAATATTGCTTTTGTTAGAGAGATATTACTAAAATTGGTTTTGGCCACCAGAGGCATGAATGGGTTAACCATTTCATGGCCAGACTCCCTTTCAAAGGTATCATTTGTAAGTTATGGAACTTACTTGTTGGTATAGAAAAAACATCTATTATAATGGAAAGATTTTGGTTCTGTTGTTATTTGTATACTAGTGTACCTATTAATATAACTAGACGATTCAGAAAGATTTTAGGAAAGTTGTTTTGTTTTCAGTTGTATTACAATCAATATTTCTCCATCACCTATTTTCAAAGTGATATTTTGTTGCACTCTATGGATGAATAAGTTTTAACCCATTCATGCTTGAGTTCATCTGAAAAATGTCGTCCGGATCTTTGAAACTTTTGACAATAAAACTTCTGAATTAAGAACGGCTTTACAAAATATTTGAAGAAGGCTTGCCGGTAGTTTTCTGATGAACATTTCTCCTTCAAATATTACTCTATATGCTCTTGCCTGAAAGATTCCACCAAAATTGTCAGGCTGTTTTTTGCGGCTCCAAGCATTAAATGACTAAACCATCATATTGTACATACACCTGGTACCTGTTTACTTAGGCCTGAAAATAAAAGTTGTTTGTTTCCTGTAACCCTACCCTAACAAGTTTATATTTAAAAAATATCCCTACCCTAAAGTTTTTTCCGCCCTCCCAACTCCCAATCAATGTAAAACATGCATAAAACACACATTTTTGACCAAAAAAATAATGAAATTCTTTTTTTATTACCGACCTACCTACCCTATTTTTTTGCAGACCGTTACAGGAGACAAACAATTATTTTTTTAGGCCTTATCTATGTACTAAGTAAATAGGAAACTTAGATTGAGAATAAAATATTTACATACCCATAGAAAAATGTTCTGTTGATTTTCTTTTACATTTATATTATCCACCCTACCCCCACCATTCTCATGAGAGATGTAAAGTGAGGATAAATCGTTTTGCAGTTGCTTTTTGATTTTGAGATGTGCATCGACATTAACCCATTAACACTTATGAGTTGTTCCTGAAAGTCGTCAGGATCTTCGATGATTTTTACAATAATATGAAAATTAAGAATGATTTTAGGAAAAATTTGAAGAAGAGTTGTTGATAATATTCTGATGAATATTTCTCCTTCAAATATTTTCCAAACTCTGTTTTTGCCTGCAAGATTTCATCAAAATTGTCAGGCTGCTTTTGGCCGCTATGAGCATTAATGGGTTAAGGATTGGTACATTCATAAATATATCATATATAAATCGCTAAGATCTCTAATTTAGACAGCCATCATCTTTACTCTAATAAGGAGCCTGAGGTGCTATTGATAGACTAAAATGGCCGCTCTCAGTACCTCCATTTCTTATGTGTTTGGATGTGTTTATACAGCAATATACTTCTTGTATGAAGGTTGACAGTGATTGGAACTGGGGTTTAAGTAAAAAATACTCTAAGAAACCATATGGGCCTATGTTTTATTCATAGTGGAATTGTCCTTTAATAGGTTTTGGATCACTAGCCAAACAATGGCTTATGCAGAAATGTATTTTCAAATCTTGCAATTTCTTTTTTTAGGCCTAACAAATGTAATGGCGATCTGTGGAACGGTACTTATAAGCATCTTTCCTTCAAATATTTTCTAAAAATACAGTAAATAAAAATGACATCACTAGGGATTGTCCGATTAATCAGACATGCCGATTAATCGCTCATTCAACCTCTGATTTTGATGATCGATTGCAATTTTATAAGATCGATTATTTTGATTATTTTGAAAAAATAAATTGTATCTAGAAATAGCCTATTGATCAATTAAGAGACTCCACTAAAGCCTGCAAAATCTTAATTAATATCCAGCAGTGCTGTAACAAGTAAAACTAAGAGGTTCAAGGGGTATTTAAAGAGTTAGATTAGCTTCTTTACAAAAATGGAGCCAAGAACCATTGAACAAGCCAAGACTACCAAAGGAAAACTGCGCATATACAACTTTGATTATTAATCGATCATCGGTCGTTCAGATGGACCGATGATTGATCTTGAAAATTGTGACCGATTCCGAACACTAGCCATCACTGAGATGGTCATGACATTAGGCACTTCGGGCATGGATACAGTGCCAACATTTAATTCCTGCACTAAATGTGTGGGCAGCCCAGGCATAATACACAACCGCATGCCTGATTGCCACCCAGTTTCCTAGGCATGGGTGCATGGATGACCTCACAACTGTACGTAGCTTTGATTTTGCAAGCACCATTGGTCATTGATGTGCTTGGCTTATTTTTTGACATGTTATCCATGGGTGTTTGTACAACCAGGCACTGGCAGACGTCCGGTCGACTGGTGAAGGAATTGAATATCTGTACTGTAGGTCTGTGCTACCTCTTCACAAACTTCATTATATGAATGTCTTCGCTTCTGAAGAGTGCATCTTGCTCCTCAAGTGGAATCTCTTCTACGTGAAAACTTTTTTCGACCATCTGTTGAGTAAGTAAAAAAGAAGAATTTCATGAACTGTTTTCATACAATCTTTCATTTCATTACATGCATTTTCTTTTCAAAAGAATACACCCAGATGCCCTGCTGGCTGAGACTATGCCTGGCAAGACCTCTCCTATAGCTCACTTTAGTCTATTGTATCTGCCAGGTATAGGACAATGCAGGCCTCAACACTAACTCAAAATGATACTGGCCCTGTAGGACCAGTAACACCTAGCATCTGCTGGTCCTGCAAAATATTTACTTGTCCTACATTTTTTCTTTAACATAACAAAAAAGAACATTGCATAACATTCACCACAACATTAATCTTTATAGATTTTATCTTCATTTATTTCAAGAACATTTGGGGACATTCTCGGTGGGAAACCTTTTAACAAGAATGTCTCCAAATGTTTACTGGGCCTGTAGGACCAGTTGAGGTCTTTTTTTACTGGCCCGAAGCTGTTTTTGGGAATTTTTACTGGCCTGGGGCCATAGGTTCACCCTTAGCGTCGAGCCCTGCAGTGCTCTGTATTATTCAAATTGCTTCACTTTAAATTGGCAGGTCAGCTTTAACATTTTCCCCCTCTTGGGGACACAGCTGAAAACATTGCTATTTAGAAAAAAGTTTATTTGACTATACTGACCATACACATCTGTCCACTGACTATACTTTACAAAGCGCTTTTGAACATTATAGGTGTAAAGGGCATTATATCAAATATTATTATTATTATTTCTATATTATTATTATTTCTATATTGTTATTATTATTATCATTATTATTATTATTATTATTATTATTATTATTATTATCAATTTATTATCATATTATTGTTATCATATCATTATTATAATTATTATTAATATTATTATTGTTATTATTATTATTATTATCATTATTATCATTATATTATTATTATTATTATTATTATTATTATTATTATTATTATTATCATTATTATTATTATCATTATTATCATTATATTATTATTATTATTATTATTATTATTATTATCATCATCATTATCACTATTCAGGACCCATTTAACCATGCAACACAAACGAGTATGATCAACCCCACATGCTTACTTCAAAGAACTGTTTCTGAAGCCTGGGTTTGTTTCCAGTCGTCCTTTCCTCATAGCAGCACAGCACTGTGGTATTGCCGCCACTCAGTTCACGGATAGTGCTAACCAGGGGGCCCAGAGACTGAAATAATAATAATAATATTAAACTACTATTATCCACATCTACAATGTATGCTACAGTGCCAACATCTAATTCCTGCACTAAATGCGTGGGGAGCCGGGGCATAATACACGACTGCACATCCAATTGCCATCCAATAATGAATTACGATAATCCACATCTGCAATGTATACTACAGTGCCAACATCTAATCCTGGTTAAGACCCTGATGTCTTGATAATCTTTTGATATCTATGACCAGTAAGAAAAGGAAACACTTGCAATGTTCTCAAATCTCAAACAAGAACTAACTTCTTCATAATAGATAAAGTCTGCTATGAGAATGATGTCGGGCTGTAGCAGTGCAGAATCTTGGAGGTCATCCCAGTGGATATATCTATGCCCTCTTTTTAAAAAGCATTATCTTGCAAATTTCTCAGAAACCAACCTCTTCATAATAGATACAGTCTGCTATGAGAATGATGTCGGGCTGTAGCAGTGCAGAATCGGGTGTGTCGCCCCATCGTAGAGCCTGAGCCATAACCGGGGCCTTCGTCAAGTGCTTGTTGTTTTCTATGTTCAGTTTCATCAACGGGACAAACTCGGGCAGGTCTGTGATAAAGGAGGTGCCACTGAAAAGGGAAGAGAAGATACAGTGAACATCTTTATGAAAAGTCCTTTGGACTATTTTCCTAACTGTGGACAAAATCTTAGATGAAAAGACACATGGATTGGTCGCCAGAGGCCAATTGCTATACCCATTACAAAGCCCTGGACACACCATATCTCGCCGAATCTAGTGTCAGCGTGACGTCACTAGGAGACAAAGACCAAGGAGGGCTCTCCTATTGTTTACGTTATAGGATAAGTTGCGCACCAACAACAGAACGCACCTCTTTGGCGGTCCTTGTCAACATCCGGGCTATGGGCTGTTTCCAGGTAAGGTTGTTAAGCAACAGAACAAGACCTACTAGTTTCATATCCAGTGATCGACCTTTATGCCAAAACTTCAAGCATCTTTCACCTTAAAAGGTGACTATAACCTAGGTAAGAAGATATGGTACACTGGACTAATAAATAGGTTCCTAGTCCCTAAAATGTTAACACTACCCATGCTGTAGTACCAGCAATGACTCATAGATGGCGCCACATGGTTTTCTTACCTCTAGTTGTCTCATTTGACAGTTGTCTGATAAGATCTGCTTGCTGGCACTGTAGGACAAGAGATGGCATACTGTTGTTTGAGTATCTTCATGTCCAGCTAATTGACCGGATAACTGCTGATGTCAGCAAAATATTTCAGGGAGAGTGGTTGGCTCGTATGGCCTACAAAACAGTTGTTTGTTTCCTGTAACCCTACCCTTACAAGTTTTTATTCAAAAAAATCCCTACCCCTTTTCCGCCCTCCCAACACCCAATCAACGTAAAACATGCATAAACCACACATTTTTGACCAAAAAAATAATCCAAAAATATGTTTTTTACCGAACTACCTACCTTTTTTTCGGACCGTTACAGGAAACCAGAGACATTGAACACAGAGATTAGATACAATTTAGCCAATAGCTCCTACACCAGTCAGACACTATTGTTATGCAAATGAGCTCTTACCTGTACCCCACTCATTCCCAGGGGTCAACCTGGCTCAGGAAGGAAATAAGCTGATTGGTGTCAGGCAAGTATTGCTCTAATTGACATCCTGTTTGAGGGAATTATCTGCTGCTAACAGACAAAACAGAGACAGATACAGAATTTCTTGGCATTTGATTTTCAGACTAAGCACAGAAAATTATCAGTTTAGCTTGTTAGGTGAGAGTGTTCTTTGACTCCTCACACTTCTAGATAGTCTGGTTCCTCAAAATCCTTTAAAAGTTTTAAGAATACCTAACCACTGATGACTGCACACTAGAGTGGCCCCACCAGAAAGTAATTAATTACTGGAAGATTGGTTTAATGTATTTTACGGATCTACACTGTACCTCTTGTCTTGATGGAATGTTTGTTAATTTACAAACGTACAAACATTACTAAATGCTTCTACCTTATGTGGAGGATTACCGACCTGGGCACAGGGACTTAGCCAGGACCCGTCCTACCTGTCTTTTGGACAGGTAGTTTCCTGAAAACCTCCTGTTTGGACAGGCAAAAATTTATATGAAGAAATTTCAATTTTGACTTTTGGAGTGCAATAACCAAATACTTTCTTAACAAACCATCTTCTAGAACATAGTTTTAGTGTAAATTGCCCTTTTTGACACACTAAGCTATTAATTGTAGCTGGTATAATGATTTGAAGTAGATTAGTAGCTAAATCTGGACGGGCAGAAATTTTGAAATTGCTGTTTTGGACAGGCATTTTTGAATTCCTAGCTAAGACCTTGCCTGGGCATGATAGGAATGCAGGTGAGTACTGTTTGTTGACCCTGTTAAACTGATGTTAGCCTAATTGCAATAAGCATACAGTAATTTAGGTTCAGTTCAAGACTTTTGATTTGTCTTCAGAATGCTAACATAGATCTGTATCATAAGCGCCATTTCAGAAAATGACCCCTTATGTGACTGTCTATTTCTTGTTGATTTATCTGTTCATACCATGGATCTGAAGTTTACCTCAAATTTGTAGGAGACTTTATAATCTTGGAAACTAGCACAGCATAGCTCATAACAATGATACAAGGAAATACTGATACATTATTATTTTCAAACTTTATAGGGGAGAAAAATTAATTTATATAAACAAAGTTTTTCCACCATTCAATATACAAAATGGGAGGACATGTAATTCTAGTTACCTTAGAAAAGCCTCTAGAAAATGTGACAAAATTACAATTTCAGGTGTACATTTTTTCTTTGAAAATAGACCCGCGAGCAAGATTAACTTCTTAATTTACCTATTTCACTCCTCATAAACCAACTGGAAATTGTTGGTTTCCCAGAATGAGACCAGTAGAAAGGGGGAAATTTACTGAAATGACCCTCATGACTGAGGTTTAGTCATATCACAAGTGAAATAGAGTCCCCAATTAAACCTCCCATTTACATGTATTGCAATTACGCTAATATCAATTAAAGCAGAGTAAACAAAATTTCATACCTTCATGCCCAGGATGTCCATGTTGTAGATCCTCTCCGAAAGGTAAAATCATTTTTCACATGTTTAAAAGTGCAAGAGGTCCATTTAAACTGCAGACCAAAAACAAGAGACAAGATGGCCACCCTCAAATCTCACCAAATCTCACCAAGTCTCGGGCTATCAGAGGCTCCTGGACGAGATTTGGCTTCACAGTGGGAGTGAATAGACTGTTGGCTGGAGTTGCCAGTCACTGTAAGTCACTGAGGAAACGAACAATTTTTTTTCAAAGCCTATTGGGGATGTTGATTGTTACTTTTGTATAGATTGCCTATAGGCCCATTATTTTGTTATCGCTTTATATAGTTGACATGAAAACACTTGGATTAAGAAAAGAATGGATATGTAGCGAGAGACCAATTACTATATGCCCTATAGTTACATGCTGGACTCATGCCAGGACTACCAGATAAGGCAGCAGGGCGAGGTCATGTGGGAACAAGGACCAATCAGGGCTCTCGCATCGATTACATTACAGAGAAACCTTATCTCCACCACCAGCTGGGGGTGCCCAGAGCACCAATTATGGCCTAATTAGCGGCTATTAGCGAGCGAAGCTCGAAAGGCCGTAGGCCTTTCGCGAAGCCTCGCAATCCGTCAATTGAGCGTGTGTGTATATGAGTATATATGACGTCACTATATGAAATGGAAATATGAAATACACGGACCCAGAAAGTTGTCACCGTCCCACGTGCGGGACAACAATATCGTCCAACGTGCGAGGCAACGTGCGGACGACTTCCGTTCTGGAGGAATCTTTAGGTTAAGTAACGACTGATTTCATTGGTCGACAATGACGTAATGTGCAGTACAACAATACCAAACACTTACATTTCATCCCATTGGATGAAATGCATGAATGCACGTGCGTGAATGAAAGTGGCCGCTTCTACATGTATATCCACGTTAAAACTTAATTTCTCGCCCGTCCGTGGCTCAATTCTAATGCAGTTTAGAACCGCCTGAATTCATTCTACTGACCATTGCGGTTTAGATCGATAGAACCGCCAGAATTCATTGTACTGGCCATTGAATTCTCGTCAAAATCAGTTGCGAAATATGAATGAAAGTGGCCGCTACTACATGTATATCCACGTTAAAACTGAATTTCTCGCCCGTCCGTGGCTCAATTCTCGGCTCGCTTCCTGGCCATATGGCACGCGGTGGCCGCTACTATATCCAAGTTAAAACTGAATTTCTCGCCTGTCCCTGGGTCAATTTTAATGCGGTTTAGATCGATAGAACCGCCAGAATTCATTCTACTGGCCATTGAATTCTCGTCAAAATCAGTTGCGAAATATAAATTTTAAGACAGTTAAAAATGTAATGTTTTGTATGCCATTAATTTACGGTCAATCAATGCTGTATTTTGGTCAGAAGTAAAAAAAAATGATCATCCAAAGCTTCGCTCGCTTCCTGGCCATGCCAGCGTCATATTAGTTGACACTGGTTGAGGCTAGCATGTTCAGGTTGACCGGCTGGTTTCGAATCCACTTGTGTTTGGTCATCTAAGGAAAACATCACCAGTATAACTCTCTGAAGTGAGCGATAATTGAGAATAAGAATATGAATAAGGTGTTTTTGCTGCAAATAAGCGAACTCTAACTTCTTTAAAGATTGACATTTGAACTACTTTGAAAGTGCAATCGGCAAATCGATATATTACCCTAAACACGCCGCTTGGATGCCTACTACTCCTGTTCCAGAGCCGAGTTCCACCACCCTTTTCCCACCCAAATCCTGGTCATTCGTTCCATAAAGCGACCGAAAGAAAGGGGTTTCCAGAAATTTGGTCAAAACTATGGCCGCGTCCCAAACGACACAGCCCACGTCCCCAACACTGGATTGACTGATTTTGATCTCTGTGCCGTCATTTCTTTCTATTTCCCTAACAAATAGGTTGCTGAGGTCCACTGATTGCGAAGCCATGGAATTGAAGTCGTTCAGACAACTAAAACGCTCGTTATCGTGAGGGATAGACTAGCGCCAGTCTATAATCACGGCACGCAGTAGCTCAGATGACTGACACTAGTCTATCCATGGAATGGATTTCAAGGATATGTCATTCGCGACATAGAAATGCACGGATTCAACCCATTGGCTCTGGAAGGGCTATTTACATCGAATGTTATCATTAAAGCGATTGCGTATGAAAGAATGACAGTGCTCTTGAAAGAACCTGAGAGTATGAAGGTTATGTATTTCTCTGAAAGAACTTATAAAAATCTTCCCGTCCAACAACAGGGGTGTGCAATTGATGCATTAATTTTGTCCCACCAGCGTGCGACAGAGGTTTTTTAAAAGTGCGACATACTATGTTAAATCTATTTCGCACTGTAAAACTCGACAGACTTCCAGGGAGCACAGCCACCTGAAGAATGTTGGACTGTATTTTTGATACAGATTTCAGTAATTTTATTCTACATTGAACCACGCATGTCGATATTATTCATCTAAGACTGATGAGGCCCGGTCTTTATCATTTCTGTATTTATATCTTAGATGAGCAACCACAAGTATCTAGTATATTGGTCCAAGTTTATATTCAGGCAGTAAATGGTCTCGAAAAATTGTTGGCAATTGGAACTTTGACTATCGTCACTTTTTCTGTTGTGTTTCGAACAAATAGTGACTAGCCTGCTGTTAGTGGTGGTAAGCGACAACCACCACCTTGCCACAGTCACTGGTAACTTTGCCACATGCCTGGCTGGATTCGTACACACCTCAGAGTTTAAGGCAGGTTCAAACAAACAGAGGTTCATACATAATCTCTCTCTCTCTCTCTCTCTCTCTCTCTCTCTCTCTCTCTCTCTCTCTCTCTCTCTCTCTCTCTCTCTCTCGTTAAACTATCGTACAACGGCGTATTTCTTGTTTGCACACACACACACACACATATATATATATATATATATATATATATATATATATATATATATATATATATATATATATGTATGTATGTATGTATGTATGTATGTATATATATATGTATATATATATATATATATATATATATATATATATATATATATATATATATATATGTATATATATATATATATATGTATATATATATATATATATGTATATATATATATATATATGTATATATATATATATATATATATATATATATATATATATATATATATATATATATATATATATATATATATATATATATATATATATATATATATATATATATATATGTTACAGTAAGAGTGTCAAACCAGGGATTTAGTCAAATCCCTAAAACTTTCAGGGAATCTGTCAAATTCCTGTTTCACTCAAGGATTCGGTCCCTAAGTGTCTACGGATATGACTAAACCCCTAAAAATAGGTGGGTCATTTTTGACTTGTTTACTGGAGACCTTTCAGAGGGATTGTTGAATGACAATTACCTTTGTTTTATGCTTAGTTGAGCGCTACTTATGATTCCTGATTATCAAAGTAATGAGGTACAAAGTAATGCTGAATAATCAATGCTCAGCCAAAAATTATTGCTTGATGATGATGATAATTAGTATCTCAGTCAACGTTTATCAATTTCATCATTCTGGCCCTCCTATTCTCAAGGATTTAGTCAAATCTCTAGACATTTAGGGACCAAATCCGTGAGTGAAACAAGAATTTGACAGATTCCCTGAAAGTTTTAGGGATTTGACTAAATCCCTGGTTTGACACTCTTACTGTAACATATATATATATATATATATATATATATATATATATATATATATATATATATATATATATGTATGTATGTATATATGTATATATATATATATATATATATATATATATATATATATATATATATATATATATATATATATATATATATATATATATATATATATATACATATATATATATATATATATATATATATATATATATATATATATATATATATATATATATATATATATATATATATATATCCAGTCGCACGCACAATGATGACACTCTTTCAAAATGTGACGAACACCACATCTGTTAAAAAGATTTTCTTTCTTGCCTCAGGTTTTTATCTACTATTACATCCAATATCTGCTTCTTTTAGATAAAATGCCAAATGTTTGTAACCGATCATTACATTCAACCGTGACATTAAGCATCTGGTTATATGGATTTTAAGTGCAACTTCTTACCAATAATGCACCTAAGTTAACTAAACTCAGTTTTCTTCTACCCTGCCTTTTTCTAAAAATTCAGCTTACAGAAAGAATATATTGTCTGATGGGTTTTCTGATGAAAAATACGATACGCATCACCGTATTTCAGGGGGAGAAAATATATGTAAATTTATTTTCACCACCGTATTTTTGGGGGAGTAAATTTATTTTCTCCCCCCAAAATACGGTAGTGAAAATAAATATTTAAATATTTTCTCTTTCAAACTTGGTCCATCATACTTGTGGACGTCAGGGGAGAAAGATTCAATATGCAGGGGCCTCTATTAGGAGAAAATATGTGTGAAATTTTAAAATCTTACACTTCAAATTATGAAAAAAGACAAAATTCAATAATAATCCTCATATTTATTTGATTTGTCACTCCCATAGATCACTGCGTTATACTATGTTTATCTGTGTTGTCTATCTCGTCTGCGTCTTAAGTAAAAAAAATGTGCATGTATTTGTGTATTTATTTGTTATTTAAAAAAAATGTTCAAATATGAATAGCAGTAGTATTTTGCTAGGAACCAAAGGCTATCCCTATAAACACATTTTGAAAGTGTCATCACTGTGCAAACAGATATAAGGTTTTCGATCAAATAAATCACTTTTTTACTCAAGAAGTACTGATAATGGTTAAAATGGTTCTAGCAAGAAAAATAAGAAATCGTCGGCGTTTTACTTATGTAATGCCAACAGCCTCAAGAGTGGGGATGGGTTAGGACCCAGCGCAGGTCATTGGCGACACACAGCCCTAATGAACAACAGCACAAAATGTTGTTTCATAATGATTAGAATTCCCTGTGAATCATCTATTAGAGTTGATGGTAATCAAAACACACACACACACACACACACACACATATATATATATATATATATATATATATATATATATATATATATATATATATATATATATATATATATATATATATAAATATATATATATATTATATAT
>OZ012700.1:16436583-16456651 GCA_963942565.1 Maea johnstoni | reverse complement strand
AAAACAACTTTGGGCCAGTAAAAAAAGACCAACTGGTCGTCGAGGGCCAGTAAAAATTCCAAAAAACAACTTCAGGCCAGTAAAAAAAGACCTCAACTGGTCGTCCAGGGCCAGTAAAAATTCCAAAAAACAACTTTGGGCCTGGGCCAGTAAAAAAGACCTCAACTGTTCGTTGAGGGCCAGTAAAACATCCAAAAAAAAACAACTTCGGGCCAGTAAAAAAAGACTTCAACTGGTCGTAGAGGGCCAGTAAAAATTTGGAGACCTTTTTGTTGACAAGTTCCCCTTCAGGAATGTCCCCTGATGTTTTTGAAATAAATGAAAATAAAATGAATAAAAATAAATGGCAGTGAATTTTATGCTATGTTAACACTTGTTATGTTAAAGAAAAATTTGTAGGACAGGACCAGTAAAAAAATTGCAGGACCAGTGGGTTGTAGGTGTTACTGGTCCTATGGGGCCAGTAACATTTTTTTGTTAGCGTTGAGGCCTGTGGAATGAATATGCTGTGTACGAGTGTGTGATCTGTGGTCGTAGGGTTTTACAATACTCTATACTGGTGACATCTATTGAGTATTGGACAAACTAAAATGATTTATTATAATTCACCT
Source organism: Maea johnstoni (assembly GCA_963942565.1). Classification (NCBI taxonomy): domain Eukaryota; kingdom Metazoa; phylum Annelida; class Polychaeta; order Spionida; family Magelonidae; genus Maea; species Maea johnstoni. The sequence goes on along the minus strand of OZ012700.1, from coordinate 16,456,040 downwards.
GACACCTGCCAAATTTGAAACGAAATTTTACAAAAACAGATTTTTATTAAATATGCTCCGTTATGATTATACCTGTCTATTATGAATAGTATCCTTAAAGAGTGAATATTTTTGGCTACAGTGATTTTCATATTTTGCTAGTTTGATGTTTTGGCTTATTTTCGGAAAATATGTATGGTAATTCATGTGTATATAATGGGGTTCCTTTGCTCAACAATATCTTATATAAGAATGGGCATTTATGGTATCAATTGGGTAACTCAAACTCTTATTACATTTTATAAAAAAATCTGCCACAAAAGTCCTATTTGAAAAACCTTTAACATCTGTGGTTCGAAAACTATCATGATGACCTGTCATTTTCTTTATGTCTTTTTGATATCAGCATTGTGTAGATAGTTTAGACAAATTATGTTGAAAATTAACTCGACAATTCTGACATTCCAATTATGGGTTAAAAACTTGTCTCTTGAATTCCTTTATTTTACTATTTTAGGCCATTTCACAAATATATGTCACATTTCTTGTCCAACTCCATCATTATATATCCTATATGGATCCATCCTGGTCTTTATCGCTGATAGTAATCAAATGCTAATTTGTTAGAGTCACCCGTAAAAAATTTATCAAATAATTTCCCACCCCTCGTCCATCTAAAAATGCTATGCTCCAAGATTTTCAGACTTGTAACCTTTAACTCGGCTTACCAAGATGGCTGCCCCCGGTAAAAGCTAATATGCACAGCATTTTTGGCCTTGATCCAAATCCATCTCAATTTGATTTCAGACCAAAAGCTATTCCCATACTTAATACTGTAAAACCCATTATTATCGCGCTCCTTTTAATTTCATGCATTTCGCGCTAGGTAATGATACTGCGTATATTACTGGCGCTGATATACGTTCAAAATAGCATAAAAATGCCCCATCTAGCGGCGATACAGTTGATGCGTGGAATTAAATGGCCGCGATCAGATTCAGACGGCAGTTGCATGAATAATAATGTGTGTGGTAATAAAGGGTTTTACAGTAATCCCTGTTTTCTTTCTATAATTTCCAGGTTTGAAGGTTAGAGCGATTTCAAAAACTTTGTTTATAGAGTTTTCGAAAGTACAATTTGATGAAAGCGAACATTTGTACATTAAAGGCCATTTCACAAATATATGTCAAATATATGTCCAACACCATCTTTTCATATCATATATTGATTGTTCCTGGTTTTTATCGTTAATATTAATGTTAATTTGTTCGAGTCACCTGTAAGAACTTTTCTGAACCATTTCGCACCCTCATCCATCAAAAAATGCTATGTTCCAGGACGCATTGCCTGCGCTCAAGGATTTCAGAATTGGAACCTTTGATGTGGCTTTTCAAATGGCTGCCCCCCCCCCCCCTCAAGAAAAAGCTAATAGGGATAGCATTTTTTGCCTCTATCCAAATTCATTTCAAATTGATTTCCAACCAATAGCTTTTTCCATCCTAGTTTTCTTTCTATAATTTTCAGGATGGAGGGTGAGGGAGATTTTACCGACACAGACTCGCAAGTTTGGACCGGGACATTCAGATACAAAGCTGCGCCAGGATTACGATTCAAACTCAGCCTGTAACAGTGAAAGTACTTGGACAATTATGTAACCCTTATGCTGCTGGTGGCTAATTTGGCCGATACAAAATGATGCAAAAAACCTGAAAATTGACTGAAACCCTGGCATTTGAGTGATTTGACAGTACTCAGCTAGAGCTATTCAATGAATACCAACATGACAGGGTTTAAAAGACTTTCAAAATTTCCTGCGTTCTTGAGCCTTGGATGAAAGTAGCCTCAGCATTAGAAGGGTTAAAGTACTTGGACAATACTTAGCTTGTGAATGATCAATTTTCACCCTCCCATTCATGCCTTAACCCTTCCAATGCTGAGGCTACTTTCGTCCAAAACACAAATATGCAAATATTTTTGAAAAACATCTAAACCCTGTCATGTTGGTGTTCATTGAATAGCTCTCGTTGAGCACTCTCAAATGAGTACCCATATGCAAGGGTTTCGGTCATTTTTCAGGTTTTTTGCATCATTTGGTATTGGTCAAATTAGCCACCAGCAGCATAAGGGTTAAGATCTAGACAAATGCCATTTGGATCTTAGTTTGGAAGCAAGGACGGTGAAACCTCTCATTGTGAACACCCTGGAGATGATAACACCTAATGTGAACACAATTTCCCAGTCCCATTTGTATATTTTACATTATGAAAATACCTCTAAGATGTGAACACCCCTTAACGTGAGGTTATATAGTAATAAATATCTTGTTTGAGTGCTCGAATGTGTGAATTTAAAGTAGCACAAATACCCTCCAGCAGGGCTTGTAAAGCAAAATTTTAGCAATCCAAATTAAAACGCATACAGTATATTAACCCTTTGATGCCTGAAGATACTTGTACCAATGTCATTTGAACAATTTTTGAAATAAGAATAAATCCATTAAATATTTGATGGCTATATTGTTCATATAGTTCTGTAATCAACGTCTATGATATAACCAGAATAGTCTGGTTGTTTTTTGGGTGCTTCAGATATAAATGAGTTTATAAACCTATTGACATAGGCACTGATTTAAAATGATGTGAAAAATTGTCATGTTGTAGGATTGTCATAACCACATGTTTGTGTACATTGTGCACTAATGTATTCAAGTCACAAGACCTTAAATTTCTAAATATCCGATAATTGAAAAAAAATCAATATATGGATGATGTGATAAAAATTAAAATATCAGTTTCATAATAAAAAGCCGACACATATTTTGATTTACCCCCCCCCCCCCCCCCTTCCTTGTGTATAAACCCCCTTAGCCCAAACTATGTGTCTGTCCATAGTGCAAACCAGGGGTCAGGCTACGGCAAGAAGACCGCCGGGCTATAGGTTCCCAAAACTCCATAGCCCGATAGCAAATTTTATAGTCCCATTAAAAAACAGAAACAAAAACGAGCTGCCTCGGTTAACCTAAATTAATCACACACACACACACACACATATATATATATATATATATATATATATATATATATATATATATATATATATATATATATATATATATATATATATATATATATGTATATATATATATACACACACACACTGCTTATAGTATTGTTATTCCTCTGAGCATGACCTAAAAATGTCAATCTTTTCTTATAGCCAGCCAGGCTACAAAGACAAATATTCTTATAGCCCGAAACAATTTTCTGTAGCCTCGGGCTATCGGGCTAGTGTGTAACTGGACCCCTGCAAACAGTAAATCCATCTCTGTGAAGATGATAGGTGGAACAACTCTATAGTGTCAGGTTCTTGGGATATTGTATGAAGGTCCCATAGAACTTATCTCTAGGTATGAATATTCAAAACAACACTTAAATAAAGTATATATTTGTGTTAACTTTATTACATCAAGTTCTTGGTCAAGGATATTTCTGGTGACCTTGATACAAGGTATACTACTTACTAATTTTCCCTGTAGTGGACCATACAAAGGTATGCAATTCTGTAAAAGGTCCTTTAACCCTTATGCCGCTGGTGGCAAATTTGGCAAATACAAAATGATGCAAAAAAAGCTGAAAAATGACTGAAACCATGGCGAATGGGTACTCATCTGAGAGTACTCGCTGAGAGCTTTCCAATGAATACCAACATGACAGGGTTTCAATGGTTTTCAAAAATCTTTGCGTCCTTGCGATTTGGACCTCAGCATTGATAGGGTTAACATAATATTGAAACTGGGTGTCCAAAATGGACAATCATACAAAAGTGTATTTCCATGGAGATTATACCAATCTCAGGTAACGCCCATAAATATTACTTATCAAGAATATGTACCGCACCTTTTAGTAATTCAGATTTACATTTAAAACGCAATAAAATATTTTCAAACGTTTGCTTTAACCCTTCTAATGCTGAGGCTACTTTCGTCCAATGCACAAGACGCAAACATTGTTGAAAACCATATAAACCCTGTCATGTTGGGATTGATTGGCTAGCCCTCATGGAGTACTCTCAATGAGTACCCATATGTCAGGGTTTCAATGATTTTTCAGGATTTTTGCATCATTTTGCATTAGCCAACTTAGCCAGCAGCAGCATAAGGATTGAAGTAGATATTTCCAAATTTGTGTGTCCTAATATCTTCTTACGAGTTTGGGTTTCAAAATGAATCCCATACACCCAGCTGTCAAGGGCTCTGCACACATACATTATATGTGATTTAAACAAACAAAATATTGCCAATGGTGCACTATTCCATAAGGTCACTGAACAATATCCAACTAATGCTTAAAAGTTCCTACAGATTGTCGTCTGGATCTAAGATACTATTGACAATAACTTTGGATTTGGGAATGATTTTACATAATAATTGAAGGAGAGTTGTTGGTAAAGTTCTGGTGAATAATTCTCCTTCAAGTACTTTTGAAATATTGCTTTTGTTAGAGAGATATTACTAAAATTGGTTTTGGCCACCAGAGGCATGAATGGGTTAACCATTTCATGCCCAGACTCCCTTTCAAAGGTATCATTTGTAAGTTATGGAACTTACTTGTTGGTATAGAAAAATATCTAATGGAAAGAATTAGGTTCTGTTGTTATTTGTATCCTGTTGTACCTATGAATATAGTTGAATGATTTTAAAAATATTTAAGGAATTTCTTTTACAAGCAATATTTCTCCATTGCCTATTTTCAAAGTGATATTTTCATCACAATCCCGAAGTGGTCAGTCTATTTTGTTGCACTCAGGGGATGAATGAATACCTTTTAACCTATTCATGCTTGAGTTCATCTGAAAAATATCATCTGGATCTTTGAAACTTTTGACAACAAAACTTCTGAATTAAGAATGGTTTTACAAAATATTTGAAGAAGGCTTGCCGCTAGTTTTCATATGAACATTTCTCCTTCAAATCGTACTCTATATGCTTTTGCCTGAAAGATTCCACCAAAATTGTCAGGCTGTTTTTTGCGGCTCCAAGCATTAAATGACTAACCATCATATTGTACATACACCTCGTACCTGTTTACTTAGGCCTAAAAATAAAAGTTGTTTGTTTCCTGTAACCCTACCCTAACAAGTTTTTATTTAAAAAAAATCCCTACCCTAAAGTTTTTTCAGCCCTCCCAATCAATGTAAAACATGCATAAAACACACATTTTTGACCAAAAAAATAACGAAAATTATTTTTTTACCAACCTACCTACCCTATTTATTTTTAGACCGTTACAGGAAACAAACATTTTTTTTCTAGGCCTTATCTATGTACTAAGTAAATAGGAAACTTAGATTGAGAATAAAATATTTACATACCCATAGAAAAATGTTCTGTTGATTTTCTTTTACATTTATATTATCCAACCTACCCCCACCATTCTCATGAGAGATGTAAAGTGAGGACAAATCGTTTTGCAGTTGCTATTTGATTTTGAGATGTGCATCGACATTAACCCATTAACACTTATGAGTTGTTCCTGAAAGTCGTCAGGATCTTCGATGATTTTTACAATAATATGAAAATTAAGAATGATTTTAGGAAAACTTTGAAGGAGAGTTGTTGATAATATTCTGATGAATATTTCTCCTTCAAATATTTTCCAAACTCTGCTTTTGCCTGCAAAATTTCATCAAAATTGTCAGGCTGCTTTTGGCCGCTATGAGCATTAATGGGTTAAGGATTGGTAGATGCATAAATATATCATATATAAATCCCTGAGATCTCTCATTTAGTCATCATCTTTAATCTGATAGGTAGCCTGAGATGCTATTAATAGACTTAAATGGCCGCTCCCAATACCTCCATTTCTTATGTGTTATGATGTGTTTAAACAGCAATATACTTCTTGTATGAAGGTTGGCAGTGGTTGGAAATTGGGGTTTAAGTAGAAAATGCTGTAAGAAACCATTTGGGCCTCTGTTTTATTCATAGTGGAATTGTCCTTTAATAGGTTTTGGATCACTTAACAAATAATGCAGAAATATGTTTTCAAATCTTGCAATTATTATTTTTTAGGCCTAACAAACCTAATGGAGATCTGTGGAACGGTTCTTATTAGCATCTTTCTTTCAAATATTTTCTAAAAATACAGTAAACAAAAATGACATCACTGAGATAATCATGACATTAGGCACTTCCGGTATGGATACAGTGCCGACATTTAATTCCTGCACTAAAATCGTGGGCAGCCCAGGCATAATACACAAATGCATGCCTGATTGCCACCTTGTGTCCTGGGCATGGGTGCATGGATGACCTCACAACTGAACATAGCTTTGATTTGCAAGCTCCATTGGTCATTGATGGGCTTGGCTTATTTTTTGACATGTTAACTATGGGTGTCTGTACAACCAGGCACTGGCAGACGTCCGGACGACTGGTGAAGGAATTGAATATCTGTACTGTAGGTTTGTGCTACCTTTTCACAAACTTCATGATATGAATGTCTTCGCTTCTGAAGAGTGCATCTTGCTCCTCAAGTGGAATCTCCTCTACGTGAAAACTTTTTTCGACCATCTGTTAAATATGTAAAAAAGAAGAATGTGATTAACTGTTTCATGCAATCTTTCTTCTCATTACATGCATTTTCTTTTCAAAAGAATACACCCAGATGCCCTGCTGGCTGAGACTAGGCCTGGCAAGACCTCTCCTATAGCTCACTTTAGTCTATTGTATCTGCCAGGTATAGGACAATGCAGGCCTCAACACTAACTCAAACTGATACTGGCCCTGTAGGACCAGTAACACCTAGCATCTGCTGGTCCTGCAAAATATTTACTTGTCCTACATTTTTTCTTTAACATAACAAAAAAGAACATTGCATAACATTCACCACAACATTAATCTTTATAGATTTTATCTTCATTTATTTCAAGAACATTTGGGGACATTCTCGGTGGGAAACCTTTTAACAAGAATGTCTCCAAATGTTTACTGGGCCTGTAGGACCAGTTGAGGTCTTTTTTTACTGGCCCGAAGCTGTTTTTGGGAATTTTTACTGGCCTGGGGCCATAGGTTCACCCTTAGCGTCGAGCCCTGCAGTGCTCTGTATTATTCAAATTGCTTCACTTTAAATTGGCAGGTCAGCTTTAACATTTTCCCCCTCTTGGGGACACAGCTGAAAACATTGCTATTTAGAAAAAAGTTTATTTGACTATACTGACCATACACATCTGTCCACTGACTATACTTTACAAAGCGCTTTTGAACATTATAAGTGTAAAGGGCATTATATCAAATATCAAATATTATTATTATTATTATTATTTCTATATTATTATCATTATTATCATCATTATTATTATTATTTTTATTATTATTATTATTATTATTATTATTATTATTATTATCAATTTATTATCATATTATTGTTATCATATCATTATTATAATTATTATTAATATTATTATTGTTATTATTATTATTATTATCATTATTATCATTATATTATTATTATTATTATAATTATTATTATTATTATCATTATTATCATCATCATTATCACTATTCAGGGACTCAGTTAACCATGAAACACAAACGAGTATAGTCAACCCCACATGCTTACTTCAAAGAACTGTTTCTGAAGCCTGGGTTTGTTTCCAGTCGTCCTTTCCTCATAGCAGCACAGCACTGTGGTATTGCCGCCACTCAGTTCACGGATAGTGCTAACCAGGGGGCCCAGAGACTGAAAGAATAATAATAATATTAAACTACTATAACCCAATGCTGCAGTGGCTGTGCCAACATCTAATTCCTGCACTAAATGCGTGGGGAGCCGGGGCATAATACACGACCGCACATCCAATTGCCATTCAATAATGAATTACGATAATCCACATCTACAATGTATACTACAGTGCCAACATCTAATCCTGGTTAAGACCCTGATGTCTTGATAATCTTTTGATATCTATGACCAGTAAGAAAAGGAAACACTTGCAATGTTCTCAAATCTCAAACAAGAACTAACTTCTTCATAATAGATACAGTCTGCTATGAGAATGATGTCGGGCTGTAGCAGTGCAGAATCTTGGAGGTCATCCCAGCGGATATATCTATGCCCTCTTTTTAAAAAGCATTATCTTGCAAATTTCTCAGAAACTAACCTCTTCATAATAGATACAGTCGGCTATGAGAATGATGTCGGGCTGTAGCAGGGCAGAATCTGGTGTGTCGCCCCATCGTAGAGCCTGAGCCGTGACCGGGGCCTTCGTCAAGTGCTTGTTGTTTTCTATGTTCAGTTTCATCAGCGGGACAAACTCGGGCAGGTCTGTGATAAACGAGGTCCCACTGAAAAGGGAAGAGAAGATACAGTGAACATCTTTATGTAAAGTCCTTTGGAAGGAAGGAAGGAATTGGGTTTTAGGTCGCTTTCAACAGCTTAGGTCATATCGCGACGAGATAGAAACCAGGAACCGGGAAGAAATTCCCTACTCTTCACGAATAGTTCCAAGGGGTCTTTCTGTTGCAGAAGGACCATAGGCAGTCCTCCACAACGCCGCACATTTATATAGCGACCAGGCCAACCCGCTTGGGGATCCAGCGGAGAAAGTCCTTTGGACTATTTTCCTAACTGTGGACAAAATCTTAGATGAAAAGACACATGGGTTTGTTGCCTGAGACCAATTGCCATAGTACCCATTACAAAGGTTGAAAGCCCTGGACACACCATATCTTGCCGAATCTAGTGTCAGTGTGACGTCACTAGGAGACAAAGACCAAGGAGGGCTCTTGTATTGTTTACGTTATAGGATAAGTTGCGCACCAACAACAGAGCGCACCTCTTTGGCAGTCCTTGTCAACATCCGGGCTATGAGCTGTTTCCAGGTTGTTAAGCAACATCTAGCAAGACCTACTAGTTTCATATCCAGTGACCGACCTTTATGCCAAAACCTTAAAGCATCTTTCACCTTAAAAGGTGACTATAACCTAGGTAAGAAGATATGGTACACTGGACTAATAAATAGGTTTTCCTAGTCCCTAAAATGTTAACACTACCCATGTTGTAGTACCAGCAATGACTCATAGATGGCGCCACATGGTTTTCTTACCTCTAGTTGTTTCATTTGACAGTTGTCTGATAAGATCTGCATGCTGGCACTGTAGGACAAGAGATGGCATACTGTTGTTTGAGTATCTTCATGTCCAGCTATATGACCGGATAACTGCTGATGTCAGCAAAATATTTTAAGGAGAGTGGTTGGCTCGTATGGCCTACAAAACAGTTGTTTGTTTCCTGTAACCCTACCCTTACAAGTTTTTATTCAAAAAAATCCCTACCCCTTTTCCGCCCTCCCAACACCCAATCAACGTAAAACATGCATAAACCACACGTTTTTGACTTTTTTTTTTCGGACCGTTACAGGAAACAAACAATTTTTTTCTAAGCCTAATGGGGATGTTGATTGTTACTTTTGTATAGATTGCCTATAGGCCGATTTTTTTTGTTATCGCTTTATATAGTTGACATGAAAACACTTGGATTAAGAAAAGAATGGATATGTAGCGAGAGGCCAATTACCATATGCCCTATAGTAACATGCTGGACTCATGCCAGGAGTACCAGATACGGCAGCAGGGCGAGGTCACGTGGGAACAAGGACCAATCAGGGCTCTCGCATCGATTACATTATAGAGAAACCTTATCTCCACCACCAGCTGGGGGTGCCCAGAGCACCAATTCTGGCCTAATTAGCGGCTATTAGTTGACACTGGTTGAGGCTAGCATGTTCAGGTTGACCGGCTGGTTTCGAATCCACTTGTGTTTGGTCATCTAAGGAAAACATCACCAGTATAACTCTCTGAAGTGAGCGATAATTGAGAATAAGAATATGAATAAGGTGTTTTTGCTGCAAATAAGCGAACTCTAACTTCTTTAAATATTGACAATTGAACTAATTTGAAAGTGCAATCGGCAAATCGATATATTACCCTAAACACGCCGCTTGGATGCCTACTACTCCTGTCCCAGAGCCGAGTTCCACCACCCTTTTCCCACCCAAATCCTGGTCATTTGTTCCATAAAGCGACCGAAAGAAAGGGGTTTCCAGAAATTTGGTCAAAACTATGGCAGCGTCCCAAACGACACAGCCCACATCCCCAACACTGGATTGACTGATTTTGATCTCTGTGCCGTCATTTCTTTCTATTTCCCTAACAAATAGGTTGCTGAGGTCCACTGATTGCGAAGCCATGGAATTGAAGTCGTTCAGATAACTAAAACGCTCGCTATCGCAAGGGATAGACTAGCTCCAGTCTATAATCACGGCACGCAGTAGCTCAGATGACTGGCACTAGTCTATCTCTGGAATGGATTTCAAGGATGTCGGCATAGAAATGCACGGATTCAACCCATTGGCTCTGGAAGGGCTATTTACATCCAATGTTATCATTAAAGCGATGGCGTATGAAATGACAGTGCTCTTGAAAGAACTTATAAAAATCTTCCCGTCCAACAACAGGGGTGTGCAATTGATCTTGAATTAAGAGTACAGCTCATCTAAGAATTCATGCATTAATTTTGTCCCACCAGCGTGCGACAGAGGTTTTTTAAAAGTGCGACATATGTCAAATCTATTTCGCACTGTAAAACTCGACAGGCTTCCAGGGAGCACAGCCATCCGAAGAATGTTGGACTGTATTTTTGATACAGATTTCAGTGGTAGGTAGGTAGGTAGGTAGGTAATGATCGGCAACCGCTTTGGCTCGCGGGCTCACCCCACTACAGGGGAGCTACCGAGTGGTTCCCCTTCCCAGGTCTCTAACTAACTGTTGTGTCCCCTGACCTAGGGGTGGCGCCCTACTCCCCTACCCCCCGTTTAGTGGTTAGGAAAGCCCTTCTCACATACATCACATTTTTTCCCTGTCACTTATTCCATCACATTGACTGTGATTCCATTTGAACAGGTGTTTGTTAGCTTAGGGTCCCTTCTAGTTTTATATACCTTGTTAGGGTATAAACATGTTAAAATTTCAAAGTGAAAATGTAAAGCAACTTCAAAAGGTAAAATCAAACAAAAGAACATACAGTCATACACACACACATACTCAATAATCTGAGTGATGCAATCGTCCCCCTTAATCACAAAAGCTGAATCAACCTTTTGATGTAATCATCTCCAAATTAAGCAAACCACTTCTCTCACTCTGTGATTGTCCTCTCCACCTGTGATGCAACTATCACCTCCAAATCAACTGAAGCGCCATTTTGACGATTTGTCCCAATCATCTCTCTAAGACTCCACCTATATGATGCTAGCATCCAAAACACTGATCTCTGTGGTGCACTCAATTGTACCCCATATAACCCTTCAACACCTCGTTTCTTCTCTCAATCTACTGATTCTATTCAACCTCATTTTTGATGCAATCCATCTCTAAGTAACTTGTGCAATGCAATCTTCCTCCAGTACAACTTGAAGCAGTCATCTCCCTCTCCCAACAGAACCTTCAGCAATCTCTGATGCAGTTGTCTCCCAATCCACCAACCGCGTGATGCAATCCATCTCCAAGTAACTTCAGCAGAGCAATCCGTCTCCAGTCAACCATCTGGTCATCCCTCCTCGCACTAAAAAACCTTAAGCAATCTCTAATGTAATTTTCTCAATTGACTCAACCTTGTTATGCAGCCGATCTCAAAAAAATAACTTTTGCAATACGATTATCCTCTTGTCCATTACGTCAATGTTTGGCCATCTCAGTGAAGTAATCATCCGCTTCTCCTAACAGCAGTTCAGCAATCTATTGTGCAATCATCTCCCAAATAACTCAAACTTGTGATGCGATCCATCTTCGAGTGACTACTGCAATGCGATTGTACTCCAGTATGTCATTCAGCCATATCAGTGAAGCAGTCGTCCCCCTCCCAGAGCACCTTACGCAATCTTGGATGCAGTCGACTCTCACTTTACTCAACCTCATCTTTAATGCAATTCCTCGTAATTTTATTCTACATTGATCCACGAATGTCGATATTATTCATCTAAGATTGATGAGGCCCGGGCTTTATCATTTCTGTATTTATATTCAGGCAGTAAATGGTCTCGAAAAACTGTTGGCAATTGGAACTTTGACTATCGTCACTTTTTCTGTTGTGTTTCGAACAAATAATGACTAGCCTGCTGTTGGTGGTGGTAAGCGAAAACCACCGCCTAACCCCAGTCACTGGCAACTTTGCCACATGCCTGGCTGGGATTCGTACACGCCGGGCGTACACGCCTCCGGGTTTAAGGCAGGTTCAAACAAACAGAGGTTCATGCATAATCTCTCTCTCTCTCTCTCTCTCTCTCTCTCTCTCTCTCTCTCTCTCTCTCTCGAGTCGCACGCACAGTGATGACGCTTTCAAAATGTAACGAACACCACATCTGTTAAAAAGATTTTCTTTCTTGCCTCAGGTTTTTATCTACTATTACATCCAATATCTGCTTCTTTTAGATAAAATGCCAAATGTTTGAAACCGATCATTACATTCGACCATCTGGTTATATGGATTTTAAGTGCATATATATATATATATATATATATATATATATATATATATATATATATATATATATATATATATATATATATATATATATATATATATATATATATGTGTGTGTATATATATATATATATATATATATATATATATATATGTATATAGATATAGATACATAAATGTATATATATATATATATATATATATATATATATATATATATATATATATATATATATATATATATATATATATAAATATATATATATATATATATATATATACACACACACATATATATATATATATATATATATATATATATATATATATATATATATATATATATATATATATATATATATATATATATATATATATACATATACATGTATATTTATATATATATATATATATATATATATATATATATATATATATATATATATATATATATATATATATATATATATATATATATATTTATATATATATATATATATATATATATATATATATATATATATATATATATATATATATATATATATATATATATATATATATATATATATATATATATATATACTTCATGCCAGTGGGCATCCTTAAAAATCAAAGCCCATATGGTATTTCAAGGGGGACGTTTGTATAGTGACCCAGCCGACCTGAACACCACGAGAACCCACGCTGTAGAGCCTGACGTCATAGTGCTATGTTCGACGGGTCTCTTACTATCTAGAAAAAAATATGAAAACAAACACCATATATGCATGCACGACGTCGATTTATTAAGCATCACTCAAAGTATACACAAAATAGGCTTTCCAGGAGAAATAGAAGAAAAATAATAGTGTATACTTCATAAAGATGATAGCACAACTATTTCTTGTTAATCACGTTGTCAGTTCCATTCGGGCTTCCATTTGTGAGTGGTCAACCCAAACGTGCCGAATTCTCGTCGTCTTGCTTCATTTCCTTCTACAAGGAGGACAAAAAAGGAAATACTTAATTTGATATCCAACAAATATAGTTTACCAATATTTAGAAAAAGTTTGCCACTGAGTGTGATTTGATTAATTGAGCAATAAATGCATGTTTCAGTGTTTGCGATAAGTAAAAACTTCCAAAAGTCTGGAATTCGCAATCTTCCATGTAACGCTACCACTATGTGTACGACTTATGATTTTGTTATCAGATATGGGGTGTATAACTCGTATGGCAATGTTTTACTGTAAGGGAATACTACATGTATACCTCAAACATAAAGTAGAGCTAGGTTTATGAAATGTTGCCGCTGAGTGTGATTTAATGAATAAAGCATTACATGCATGTTTCAGTGTTTGCGATGAGTAAAATACTTCTAATTCGTAATCATCCATGTACCTGTACCATTAAGTGTTCGAATTATGCTTTTGTTCTTAGATAAGGGATGTATAGCTCGTATGGCAATTTTCTATTGTAAGGAAATAATTACGATGGACCAAGTGTGAAAGAGAAAAATTAAAATGTTTATTTTCACCACCGTATTTTGGGGGGAGAAAATAAATTTAAATATATTTTCACTCCCGTTTATTGGGGAGAGAAAATATATTAAAAAATATTTTCACTCCCGTTTATTGACGAAAGAAAATGTATTTAAATTTATTTTCACTACCGTATTTTTGTCGGAAAAAATATATTTAAATTTATTTTCACCACCGTATTTTTGGGGGAGAAAATATATATATATATTTTTTCACCGCCGTATTCTTGGGGGAGAAAATATATTTGAATTTATTTTCACCACCGTATTTTTAGGGGAGGAAATATATTGGAATTTATTTTCACCACCGTATTTTTGGGGGAGAAAATATATTTAAATTTATTTTCTCCCCCCCCCCCAAAAAAAGGTGGTGAAAATAAATATTTAAATATTTTCTCTTTCACACTTGATCCATCGTAATTAATACATTCTAAGTTCAAACAAATAGTTGTCTTGACCAATATTCGCATTTATTTTCCTGAAAAAGTACTAACTACATGTAACTAACATGAACTCAGTCTTACGTTTACTTATCCGATATTGATCCTAAGTTATTGATTTCATTTAATTATCTTTATTTGTCTGATTTATACATATACATTGAACTGCATGCAAGGACGTGTCCCTCTATACTTGAGGGAACTGTTAGTCAAACAAGCCAATACAAGGACTCTAAGATCAAGCACTAAGAACTTATTACAGATACCACTCACTAATCTGAAAAGGTTTGGTGACAGAGCATTCTGTGCCTATGCACCACGCCTTTGGAATGAGCTCCCTGACAACATCAAGGCTGCTGATAGTGTGCAAAACCTCAAGAAACAGCTGAAAACATTGCTATTTCGAAAGGAGTTTATTTGACTATATAGACCATGACAACTGTCCACTGACTTTCTCTAAAGCGCTTTTGAACATTATAGGTGGAAAGGGCGCTATATCAAATATCAATTATTATTATTATTATTATTATTATTATTATTTAACTGGTTCTACTGGTCCTTATCTAAGCTGGCATTCACTGCTACCATTCATTCATTTGCTTATTCATGAAACCTCCCCTTGAAGTTAAACTTACCTTAAGTTTGTTTGTACCTCTCACAATATTCCTCGCCTTATTACGTATTTTATTAAGAAGCTTGTCCATTTTACCAACTGTGCCGTCAGTAGAAACGCCATTAGCTAGAAACAATAGAAAAGTCATATTGTAAAACAGTAGATATTACCCTATTATTAATATTCGATGGGCTAGGAGGGTTTTCGTGTGTATGAGATGTGCCCTATGTTACCATACATATAAATGAAGATTTTAACCCTTCCAATGCTGAGGCTACTTTAGTCTAAAGAACAAGGAAGGGAAGGGGCTGAACGATACCGCAAAGGTGGCTCTGGGCCGCGTCTGGTCAGAGGACCAAAACGTCACTGATTTTCAACAAACGCACTGTGGCGCCATCTGTTGAAGGAGGAAGGAATAGTTCTTTACGTCGCTTTCAGCAGCGTAGGCTATATCGCGACGACATAGAAACACGGAACCTGGAAGAAATTCCCTCTCTTCACGAATAGCTCCAAGGGGTATATGGTTGCAGAGGCTCCACAGAAAGCTCTCGACAACACCGCACATTTCTATAGCGAACAGGCCAACTGGCCTGTGGGGATCGATCGCGACTACAGCC
Organism: Maea johnstoni; assembly: GCA_963942565.1. Lineage (NCBI taxonomy): Eukaryota > Metazoa > Annelida > Polychaeta > Spionida > Magelonidae > Maea > Maea johnstoni. Next base: position 16,440,330 of record OZ012700.1, on the reverse strand, counting down.
CCAAACCTACGACCTCATGCTTGGGAATCAGGCATCGCAACCACTACACAGCAACATATTTCGGACAGCAAACGGTTGACCGATGTTCGGACAGCAAACGGATATAAATCTGCCAACGCAACCGGATGTGCAATAAAAAATCGGTCAACCATTTGCTGTCCAATGTATGGATTATTCTCTTGTGGTAATTGCTTGCATTCTCCTTAAGTGTTATTTTCTTGATTTTCATTGAATTTTATTTTCCCTTCCGTTCTGATATATCGTTCAACCGTTTGTGCACAAACGGGCAACAAACTGACGTCCAAAATATTCGTCAGCCGTTTGTGCACAGATGTTCGGTGACAATTTGTGCACAAATGTTCCAGTGCACAAATAGTGCAAGGAACATTTGTCGTCCGATGCATCGGACAGCAAACGGACGTTCGAAATATTCGTCAACCGTTTGACATCTGTACTTTTTTGCTGTGTGGGTCACGGCGTAACTCTGCCACCTGTTGAATGTATTTAGGCCAAATCTAGGAATGTTTATAATGAAAAATGGGAAAAGTGTGGGGAGTTACTATGTTCCATATTTGAGAAATAGACGAAATAAAATTATCTCCCTCTCCTACAAATTCTTCTAGGATGAACATAACATACATGCTCGTGTCTTTTACAATGATTACATACTTTTATGTGTATGTGCAATATGTGTATTGTTTATGTGTATGTTCTTTTCTGTAACTTTATAACAAATACAGAATCTGCTACATTGATATTTATATAATGCACAAATATATTGTACCAAAATAAAATAAAAATCTGATTACACATGTGTGTAATTTGAAATAAAAAAAAATGCTTGTTCCATCAAACAGACACTATTTTCGGATAAAGACTTAAAGGTTTTTATGCTTTCAAAATGTCATCAAAGGAGTCCATCAGAGAATGGAAATTGAAAAAATGTTGCTTTGACAAATATGACTATAGATACATTTTGCAGAAGTGGGAATTGTTCACCTATCGTACTGTCCGTAGGTCCGTAGAATGTCTATAATAGGAACACTAATATGATTCTATCCGTGGCTGTAAAAATGATATACGCTGTATTGTGTAAACTATTTCTGGTGGCATTCACATGCTTGTATTGTAAGAAAAAAGTAGCCAAAAAACAGGTCCTGTCTGAGATTGGCTTCGAAGCATGATAGAAAGTTATCAGTGACTTTGAGGTAATTGGTAGTTTTCCCCGGGTACGTCAGTGTCCTACCCCATTTGAATACTAACCATTAAGATTTTACCACTATTATAACGAAAAAAGACACGAAAAACGAAATTCCAAATACAATATATATACATATATATATATATATATATATATATATATATATATATATATATATATATATATATATATATATATACATACATACATACATACATACATATATATATATATATATATATATATATATATATATATATATTATATATATGTATATATATATATATATATATATATATATATATATATATATATATATATATATATATATATATATATATATATATATATATATATATATATATGTGCGTGTGTGTGTGTGCGTGTGTGTGTTCAATGTCCTTACCATCTGTCTCTGTCGCGAAACTAGCAACCAATAAGGTGACAGCCAGAGCGAGGAATACCGCTGATTTGTTCATGGCGAAGATGGATCACGTTTTGTCACAATCTGAAAATATAAAAAAATGGCCTCTTGCTGTAGCAACAACATATAACACGTACGTGTTTCAAGGAACCAATTCAGACTCCTGTCTCCAAAGCACTTTAGTAATCATACATTTAAAAACAATTTTGAAAATAATTTGAAAAGTCATACTTTAAAGATAATACATTTTATTTTTTTACCATTAAAATGATCTGACAAAGTTCTGACACTACCAAATTTCTCGAATTCTTCATAAATAGTCTCGATATCATACTGATAAAAATGACAAAAAATGGGTCTCCATGCCCCTTTGTCATGCAGAATTTTGTGGTAATTATGGGACTATAAGCAGCGTTCCTTGAAAATGGCATAGTTCTACTAAAAGTTAGAAATTGTATAATATATCGTTATTTGGTCATACTCTGTCGCCCAACGTCTTCATGCTCACCATGGCATAATAAAAAAAGGAGGCTAACTCTTACCTTTTTATATTGCAAATGAATCAGGAAAAATGGAAAATGGCCGTACTGACAATACATTCGTCTTTGGGATTGACCAACCTCAATATTTTTTATTACATTTTAGAGCAGAGTAATATATTAAAAACAGGTTTTATGTAGAGTGTTTCTGTAACATCGATCCCCAGCAATTTTCATTGAAAATTATAAATTGACCAAATATTGAATGGAAATTGGATGATATAAGTTAAAAAACGATTTGGTATTTTCGAGTTCGGATTGAAATTGGAAACATAGAACATTATATTCCATTTTCTATTTTCCCTACATCAAAAGCGAAATAGGGTCCCAAAAGTGTACCGAGTTATTTCAATTTTTTTTCAAGCTAGCTCTTATTTTAGTGTTTGGGGTCAAAAAATCATGCTACATAATTTGTATAGATAATTGTTGAAGGTGAAATAAAACGAACGAAAGAGATACTAGTACCTAAAAGGATATTGAGAACATTTACAAATATTTCCTTTACTGTGCACTTTTTGTGACCATGTACTTGCATACAATAGTATTTTACATACAAGAACTCAATATCTAAGTCGTTTACATCTAGAATACACACACAGTCTGACAATTTTGCAACTCGACTAGTAGAGCAACCCTTGAAGATATTTGAAGATGGTTCGTTCAAACACGAATAACAGTATCCAAGCAACTATTTCTAAAAATATTGCTTTTTGTAAAAAAAAAAATATTCATATATGTTTCAGACCAATTTCGTTAATCATGTGTCGTTCAGATCATCATCTATAAGCAAGATAGGTTGTTCTGGCACTTTTGTCAAACTTATCGCATACTGAAGTTAGAATTCTAATTTTCGTTATTTTTTCTGCCTTAATGTGGTTAAGTCGTGGCTAGCCAGTTGTAAGCGGTGGAGGAAACCGAGGTACCTGGCGCCAACCACCGCCTATCCCAAAGTCACTGGCAACTTTCCCACATGCCCTGGCCGGGCTTTGAATCCGGGCAGATATGAAAGATAACTAGCAGTCAGTGGCAACGACTTAGACCACACGCATACTGAACACTCTTGATAACAAAGCAATATTTTGAAAAGACATTAATTGTAGTACATTATCCCTCCTCAGATATCTTTTTAAAATATTACTTTATTCAGAGATTCATTTTCAAAATTCTCAGAACATTTGTGTAAATAATTAACTTGATAGATGATAGTGTTGTTCTTCAGTTATAAATAAAATGGTTACCTCGTTCTTGATTCTTGACACCTCTGCTCTTGCTCTGCGCCTTATGAGGACAAGTGATGGAAAAAGTCCTTTAAATACAGTTTATGCAAGCAGATGTTTCAATATTGGATTGTCTATTGTATTTACATACAACCCCCTCAAACGAGGTCCAATGGAATAACCCTGTGAGGACAACATTAATCAATACGTCAACGTTTGGATATCCTACACTTTTATGCCTTTAATAACTTAATGTATGTATATTTATTGACTATGATTTCCATCATAAAAGTGACATACAAAGTATAAATAGCAACTTACAAAATAAACAAGTACAAGTAATGTTGCGAATAATCATACGATGTG
>OZ012700.1:16426583-16431583 GCA_963942565.1 Maea johnstoni | reverse complement strand
CACTCATTCTCTTACCATGACATTTAAGTATGGAATTCTTTATCTTTAAATATGAAAATGGCACCATCTCTCTCCTCATTCAAAAAGCATGAAGCATGTAAGGTATAATCCTTAAATCTGAGGGCCACAGCGAAAAATCAAATTCTGTATTTAACCGTGTTACCCTTGTGAAATAGATATTATTATTATTATTATTATTATTATTATTATTATTATTATTATTGTTATTATTATTATTATTATTATTATTATTATTATTATTGCATGAAGGTCACAGTTAACGCAAGTTCTATCACTGGGAGTTAACCCTTTTAGCCTAATATCATCACTTTTTAATTTGCTTGCACGACTTACTAGTCTAGCCATGTCTTCACATATCATAATCAAATGTGGTCATTATCGTAAATTTCCCACTTAGATAGATATCTCGGCTGGCCCATTATCTTGTATAAATATACATTGTCTTTATGGAGTATCTTAGTAGACTCCCCCGAAAATTCTTCTATTTGCCAAGCTTTATCCCATATTTTATTAGACCAATACTTTTTATGTTCAACATCTGTCACGCCAGAACACATATCGCAGATCTGTTTAAATGCACCAAGTTTCTCAGCAGTTTTCATTATGTCAAATGTAAGACTTCTCCATTCATTGATTCTATAGGTATCTTCATTACGTTTTTAAATATAAACTAACCATTAATTTGTTTAAATAGCTGTTTAACAACGTTATCATTTTTAAGCCTTAGTATAGTATTGATGTAGCAATTCATAACTTCTTCATAACGTTGTAATACGGGCCCAACCTACAGTTGACCTACTTTCTTCATTTCAATTTTTTTTGTTTATTTTCCTGCTCTCCAAGCATCATGGCCATGCTGTACATAGTTATAACTTGCATAAATAAACATGCATCAGATTTGACAATATACAATTGTTTTGTTATCAGTCATAAATAACAAAGACATTACAAAGTTTGCATATCTTATTCTGAATATGGTATAATATTGTTGAAAATATGTGTGTAATGAAAAATCATTCATCGTTTTCCATAAACTGAGGTGGTATTCTTATTTTTTAATTTTGAAAACTGCTGAGAAATTTGGTGTATTTAAACAGATTTTCAATATGTGTTCTGGTGTGACAGACATTGTACATAAAAAGCATTGGTCTATTAAGATAAAGGATACAATTTGGCAAATAGAAGAATTTTCGGGGGAGTCTAGGGACAGGAGCATATGGGCGAATTTAGAAAGAAGAACACTTTGTATATGTAGGAGCCGATCTTGTACACCATGTAGTAGGGGTCTGGCTTTGTGATATGCTAGATTGCATTTTTGGTATTTTATCATTTGTTCATTATGTTGCCTATAGATGGCAGGACTTTACTTTGACATTTGACCTCTAGTTTCTCAGCCAGATTATAGGTTTCAGGTGTGATCTCATATGTAAGGTAAAATTTGATTGGTCCCTGGTGTCACCCCAGTACCATGCATTTTGATACCCACAATATTGTTATCTTCTCTGGTAACATGCTCTGATAACATGTGATGATATCTCTGCACAAAGCACAAAGACGTACGATGATAACTGTATAGAATCAGAAAAATTCCCATTTTGTTCGATTTTGGATATTGATTTAAATCTAGATAGTTCAATCAAGCTACTAATTTTATCCCCAAAATCACAAACATCTAATACATGGTCAATATAATCCCATTCTATTGTATTGAACGCTTTTGTGTAGTCTACCATTATTGTATCCAAAAGTAAAGTGGTGTTCTCACCAATAAAACAATTTGAGATAAAGCTGGTTTGGTCAGGAGAAATAATGATTTCCAGGACTTCCTTTATTCTGTCAGCTATTATAGCTGATAAAAACTTATATGTATTATTTCAAAGGGTAAGAGGTCTCCAATTTTTGATGTCTTTGCGAAGTTTACCATTTCTTGGGATACAAGTAATTGTACACATGTTGACCTACTTTCGTAGGTAAAATTTCCACCAAAGTCATGTACTATAGGGTGTTATCTTGCAGGAACTTTTCCCATTCAGTTGGCCAATATATCTAGCAGAGATGCATTGTATTCACAAATCAAATGTACCCTATATTGATCAAGAACATGTCATTCGAGGTACAATTTTTCAAAATAGAAATTGTGATCTTATCCAAGTCAGCTCGAGCAGCTAAGATAAAGAAAATATAGTCGAATCACCAAGATCACATATGAATAACAACATAGACAAATCCATGCGGTGCATTGCTTTATTAAGATAATAATATCCTACACAGAATTGAGGTTAAATAGCAGGCATCATCAAGAAGATCTATGGTTGAAATAGTTAGATGCGAGTAAATACAATGAACACAACTTAGGAGGAGAATGCGGATTATTGGTTTCTTGCAGTCCATAATCCTGGATTGATTTCAGCGGTATAAATTTATCCTACTCTGCTTGACATACTGCCTCCTTTTAGGCCATTCAGTCCTTTTTGAAGCTGCAACGAAAGGAGATAAGGATAGGTACAGTGCAGAAAATTGATTCCTGCACCAGTCGACCGGACGTCTGCCAGTGCCTGGTTGCAAAACCACTCGTGAAAACAATTAAAAAATGAGCGAAGCACACTAATGACTCACATAGCTTTTTAAACAAAGCTACGTTCAGTCGTGAAGTCACACATGCATCTATGTGTGGCAACCGGGCGTGCGGTTGTTAATTATGCCTGGGCAGTCCGCTCATTTAGTGCAGGAATTAAATGTCGGCACTGTAGTGGTAGAGACTCAATGGAAGCTGCGTGTGTATGCTATACACGGGGTGATGCGAGGCGAAGCCGAAACACGCCGAGGGATATCATCTACACATCTATCTCCAAGTGGTCTGCCCCTGCGAAAAGTTTCATGCATAATAATGACATTTCCATGCATGAAAATTTTGCCCCCAAAATTTCATGGATGAAAGTTTTTGGGGGTAAAGTCTTTTTGGGGGGCAAAGGTTAGTTTTATACGAATATTTGGTGTAAAGGAGTAATTAATGAACGTTAAAATGTACTAAATTAAATGCGTTGTGTGAAAGTTTTCACTTTGAACATGGCAATGTGCTTAGTGCATTAACTCATGTAGTTTATGCGACTGCCCTACATCAAAGTGAAAACTTATCAAATCAATACACAATCAACATATGACTGACTGAGGGCCAATACGTTTATAATCAAAAGAAAATAAGTATCAACATACGTAAATTTCATTCATTTTAAGAAACAGATCATGATTAATTATTTATCCTTGAACCTTTTCAAACATACCGCAAGTCTAATCTTCCGTTCTTTTCGCAAATCTTCCAACTTTATGTGACGTAATGTCATGACGTATTTAATGACGTCACTCAGAAGCTCGTCTCTGGTGGCTGCCTTTGCCCGCCTCGCCACGCGGGCCGCTTGCCGTAGAACCGTTGCTGTAAACAGAATGATAAACCGTGAAAAAGGAACACACCTAATTGAATTCGAGAACATAGTTCTGCAGTGCAGACATTTGATTCCTACACCAGTCGACCGAACGTCTGCCAGTGCCTTGTTGTACACACACTCATGGATTACATATCAAAAAATAACCCAAGCACATTAATGTCCTAGGTAGCTTACGAATCAAAGCTACGTTCAGTTGTGAGGTCATCCATGCCTCCATGTTCAGGAAACTGTGTGCCATCGGGCATGCGGTCGTATATTATGCCCGCACGCATTAAGTGCAGAAATAAAATGTCGGCACTGTATGGTCGTTGTGATCTTCGCTTAGCCAGCATTGTTTATGATTGCAGACATTAACTTAGAGATTTTGTCTTGAAATCGAGTTGAATTGATCCTGTTTTAAAGAGAAAGTGATACTAAAATTTTCGTTGTGCAGATTTTTTCTTCTCAATCAAAAAAAGAAAGAGAAAAGAAAAATCCCAATTTTAGTGTTGTCTGGGATTTATCTATATTTATTTGCTTATCATCAAATTTACAATATCAAAACTTTATCGATCTTTGTTATTCCGTTCTTGATAGTGGGTGAAATTTGAGTTTTTACTTTAGTAATCTTTATAACATTCTGAAGGGGGAGAATGGCCTTACCTTCAGACTCTAACATGAGATCAGCCAGCAGTAGAGTCGCAACGACCGCGAATATGAAGAATGACTTTCCCATTGTGAAGGCAGCCTGGAATTCTGCAATTGATAATAAAAGTTGATTAGAAAAGGAGTACTGTAAATCACTTAATTATGGCCTGAACATTATATAGCGCAATTACGTTACTGCCCTGGATAGCGTGATCTAAGCAGAGCGGTGAACGGGAACAGCAGCTATTTCGGACATTGATTTAAATCTAGATAGTTTAGTCCAGTTACTAATTTATCCCCAAAATCACAAAGGTCGAATAAATGGTCAATATAATCCCATAGCGGTGAACGGGAACAGCAGCAGCAAGTTAAGTTAAGAATTGAATAAAAACGGGGGATTTCACAATAGCGCATATGGGCAGAGCGCTATTATCGCTATCTTATTGCTCCCACTATACATAAGTGATTTAGAGTATTGTTTCACAATGTAGTTGATTACATAATATAAATACATCGCCTATGCTTTATTGTCCTTTGTTCAGTTGTTGGGGGCTAACATTGCATGTAATATTTCCAAAAAGTATTTTCTCAACAGACGTATTCGCAAGTAGGTTTTGATTGAATCATATTAGATGGTATTCTAGTTATACAATTAGTAACCACGGATCTTAATAATGATTACAACAACAACAACTACTACTACTACTACTACTACTACTACTACTGTTACTACTACTACTACTACTACTACTACTACTACTACTACTACTACTTATAATAATAATAGTGATAATAATAGTAATAATGATAATAATAATGATAATAATGATAATGATAATAATAATGATACTACTACTACTACTAATAATGATAACAATAATGGTTATCATTATCATTATTATCATTATT
>OZ012700.1:16421583-16424083 GCA_963942565.1 Maea johnstoni | reverse complement strand
TATATATATATATATATATATACATACCTAGTTTACTGATTGTTCGTTAAAGCATAAAATACAGTATCCCTGTACATGAATGTAATGAACATAGTTTGTTGTCTTTGATACAGGGAAGTCCTTATAGCGCAGCACTGTATGAAAGAAATGCCCCTGGCAGCTTTCGTACCTAAAGTCTATCATACAATTCTTGATGAAGAAAAAAGCATCTATGGAATCTTCACAGAATTATTGGACCACAAGAAATTTAGCCATAAAGATACCAGTGCAGTTGAATGGGATGATCATTCATGTGAGTTGGTACTATCCGGCCTTGCCAAGGTCCATGCTTCTTACATGAGTAACCGTTTTGGCGAGATGGAGGGACGTGTTGGATCACCTTGGAGATGTCCTTGACCTTCACACGACTCTCTTCAACAAATGCATTACATTTTGGCAGGAAATTTTGCATTTCTGCGGAAGGCCTTTTCCAAAGCAACTTACTGAATCACGCATCTCTATGATAGAGAATTACATCAAAAATTCTAGTCCAGTCAATGAGGAACTAGAATCTTATCCGATGTCATTGGTTCATGGCGACACTTTTATTGGTGAGTAATCTTTCAATGAAGTTTTATGTCCTTATAAATTAGGCCTTTTCCGAACCATTTTATGGCATCATCTGAAAAATATAAAACAGGAAAAATAAAGAGGTTTCCATTACTTTGAGTTCAAATGGTTCTGATCTTAGGCTTATTCTACTGTATTACTATGCTTAACACCGTACAAATGATGGACTATTAACTGGACATTACATTTTTTTCAACGTTCAATGCACAATCGTAGGCTGTGCGATTAACATGTTCTCGACAGTGAGAAAATAATTAAAACGTTACACCATAAAAAATATCAACAGACATTAAGATTCCTTAATCTGCAGGTGGTTCTGAAGCAAAAAGAAAAGGCAAGTCTTATACAGTGTTTTGGCATGAGTAAATGTAAGGGTATGGCATGCAAATTATGTGGTGATGTAAGTTCTATGTTGGAATTTATTTCCTTTGTACCTTTTGCAGCAAATCTTTGTTTGCGGAGATGTCCAAAGCCAGAACAGTCGCCACTGTGTCTGTATGACTGGGAGCTATGCTCCATTCACGTGCCCCAACGTGATCTTGCAGATTTCCTCATTAGTGCCATGGCTAAACCACCAGGTGTCGCCACTGCTGCTAGACCACCAGCTGTCGCCACTTCTGCTAAACCACCGAATGTCGCCGCTGCTGAACCTTCAGTTGTCTCCACTTCTGCAAACTGCCACGTGTCGGCACTTCTGCTAATCTCCAAATGTCGCCGCTTCTACTAAACCACCAAATGTCGCCACTTCTGCTAAACTGCCAGTTGTCGCCACTTCTGCTAAACTGCCACGTGTCGGCACTTCTGCTAAATCTCCAAATGTCGCCGCTTCTACCAAACCACCAAATGTCCCCACTTCTGCTAAACTGCCAGTTGTCGCCACTTCCTGCTAAACCACCAAATGTCGCCACTTCTGCTAAACCACCAGTTGTTGGCACTTCTGGGAATCACCATGTGTCACCACTTCCCTTACTGAACTGCCACATACAACTTCAAGTTTCATCGAGTCAAATGGAAAGCGCACAGTGGATGCTTAGAAAAGGACGATGGACTTGGCTTCTAAACTCTCGGTTCCTGGCGGTCATATTGAAACAATAGATGGCGCCACCACCAACACTATTACTCCTGATTCTGCATCCTATTATGAAATAACAAGACAAATAGAGAAACATCTCAGATATTATCACAAAGAGCTACTTTCATGTCTTAATTTGGAAACTCCGCGAACAGGAGAAATCACACCAATTCCAGACGACATGAAGAAAACCGACGATTCCAAAGAGACTACCACATATGAATTGGGTCCCCTAACCAAGAAGAACATCTGCACTAGAAACAGACATGTATTATCTAAAGTACCTGACTTTGATTTATTTCAAAAAATATTTGATTACATGGTGATTGAAGCATTTCTAGATCGACAGCTTCATACCGCAATGCTTTCAGAAGAGTATAGAACTGAGGCATGTAAGCGTGAACTTGACATTGTACTATTTTATATTGAGTCTCGTATTTCACTTCATACTTTTCTATGATAACTGAATGGTGGATCAATTTATATGGAGATTAACAATAAAGGGCATATCTACCATCACAATATTTTGATACAAAATGAACTTAAACAAGTCACCTTTCGGATAAGATTCCCTCAAATCTGCATCCGTCAGAACTCCTCAACTATAGCTTACAGAAGGGAGTTAGTACAGGCATGAGCTAGCTCTATGGGGGCTGCCCTCCTGGCCAGGGTCATGCAGATTGCTTTGTAGCGTGAGTACCAACCGTGCCACCGAGGGATAGCAGGAACAGGGAAGCCTGACTTCGCTTCCTCTGCTAATTTCCATTCATGTCTTTTATCGACTGATCACAATCTTCTAATACCACATTAATATAGAGA
>OZ012700.1:16417658-16421383 GCA_963942565.1 Maea johnstoni | reverse complement strand
TAATTATCTTTATTTGTCTGATTTATACATATACATTTAAATGCATGCAAAGATGTACCCCTCTATACTTGAGGGAACTGTTAGTCAAACAAGCCAATACAAGGACTCTAAGATCAAACACTAAGAACTTATTACAGATACCACTCACTAATCTGAAAAGGTTTGGTGACAGAGCATTCTGTGCCTATGCACCACGCCTTTGGAATGAGCTCCCTGACAACATCAAGGCTGCTGATAGTGTGCAAAACCTCAAGAAACAGCTGAAAACATTGCTATTTCGAAAGGAGTTTATTTGACTATATGGACCATGACAACTGTCCACTGTCTTTCTCTAAAGCGCTTTTGAACATTATAGGTGGAACGGGCGCTATATCAAATATCAATTATTATTATTATTATTATTATTATTATTATTATTATTATTATTATCTAACTGGTTCTACTGGTCCTTATCTAAGATGGCATTCACTGCTACCATTCATTCATTTGCTTATTCATGAAACCTCCCCTTGAAGTTAAACTTACCTTAAGTTTGTTGGTACCTCTAACAATATTCCTCGCCTTATTACGTATTTTATTAAGAAGCTTGTCCATTTTACCAACTGTGTCGTCAGTAGAAACGCCATTAGCTAGAAGCAATAGAAAACTCATATTGTAAAACAGTAGCTATTACCCTAGTATTAATATTCGATGGGCTAGGAGGGTTTTCGTGTGCATGAGATGTGTCCTATGTTACCATACATATGAATGAAGCCCATATACTACAAGTACGGTTGTTGATGCAAAGCATCATTAGTCAAAAGGTGGGGCTAAGTTATTTATGAACTTGTGAGGGAACCGGATGTATAAAGAACATTAACATTATAGAGGGAAATAATTTATAATGACTAGATTTGTATCATTTTTGTAGAAATGAAATAAATATCGGAATTCTAGGCGCAAGTTGGAGACTTCGAAATCTCGTAGGTGCGAAGCTAATTGGGTACGCATCAGTTTGGTTACGAACCAGTTTGGTTACGAAGTCTCCTGATTTCATTCTATACACATAGTCAATTTTTTCTTTAGTAATTTTCCTTCCTATACTGAAAAATATACTTTATGTCCGCTTAAAATATTTTATATATTTGAAAACTTCATGCTAAATTAAAATAAGGAAGGCACGATTTTCCGCGGCAAAGGTAATGTACCGGGCCAACATTTATATTATAACCAATCAAAATAGAGAATTATATTCAGTCCGGCCTCTGCATTTCCAACATGGCCGTCCGGACTATGGACATTTCAAAGCAGCTTCCCAGATAGGCGTGGCCTGAGGGCCCCGCCAATGAAGCCCATAGATTTTAACCCTTCCAATGCTGAGGCTACTTTAGTCTAAAGAACAAGGAAGGGAAGGAGCTGAACGATACCGCAAAGGTGGCTCTGGGCCGCGTCTGGTCAGAGGACCAAAACGTCACTGTTTTTTCAACAAACGCACTGTGGCGCCATCTGTTGAAGGAGGAAGGAATAGTTCTTTACGTCGCTTTCAGCAGCTTAGGTCATATTGCGACGAAATAGAAACACGGAACCTGGAAGAAATTTCCTTCTCTTCACGAATAGTTCTGATGGGTCTATGGTTGCAGAGGTTCCATAGAAAGTCCTCCACAACGCCGCACATTTATATAGCGACCAGGCCAACTGGCTTGTGGGGATCGACTATAGCCCCGAACCTAGGACATCATGCTCGGGAAACAGGCATCGTAACCACTAGGCACTACACAGCAAAAAGATTTCGGACAGCAAACGGTTGACCGATGTTCGGACAGCAAACGGATATAAATCTGCCAACGCAACCGTATGTGCAATAAAACATCAGTCAACCGTTTGCTGTTCATTTTCTGTCCAATGTATGGATTTTTTTCTTGTGATAATTGCTTGCATTCTCCTTAAGTGTTATTTTCTTGATTTTCATTGAATTTTCTTTTCCCTTCCGTTCTGATATATCGGTCAACCGTTTGTGCACAAACGGACAGCAAACGATCGTCCGAAATATTTGTTAACCGTTTATGCACAAATGTTCGGTTGACAATTTGTTCACAAATGTTAAAGTGCACAAATAGTGCACATGAACATTCGTCGTCCGATACATCGGACAGCAAACGGACGTCCGAATTATTCGTCAACCGTTTTTTGCTGTCTGGGTCACGGCGGAACTCTGCCGCCTGTTGAATGTAATTTAGGCCAAATCTAGGCATGTTTATAATGAAAAATGGGAAAAATTTGGGGAGAGTTACTATGTTCCATATTTGAGAAATAGACGAAATAAAATTATCTCCCTCTCCTACAAATGCTTATAAGAAAAACACAACATACAAGCTCGTGTCTTTAACAATGATTACGTATTTGTATGTGTATGTGGCACTGTGTGTATGTTTATGTGTATGTTCTTTCTGTTACTTTATAACAAATACAGAATCTGCTACAATGATATTCAAATGATGCGCAAGTATTATTGTACCCAAAGAAAATAAAAAATTTGGATATACATGTGTGTAATTTGAAATTTAAATTTTTTCCGTCAAACAGGCACTATTTTCGGATAAAGACCTAAAGGCCGGGCCTAAAGGTTTTCTATGCTTTCACAATGTCATCAAAGGAGTCCACCAGAGAATGGAAATTGTAAAAATGTTGCTTTGACAAATGTCACCATAGATACATTTTGCAGAAGTGGGAATTTTTCACCTATTGTACTGTCCGTAGGTCCGAAGAATGTCTATAATAGGAACACTAATATGATTCTATCCATGGCTGTAACACTGATATACGCTGTATTGTGTAAACTATTTTCTTGTGGCATTTACATGCTCATATTGTAAGAAAAGAGTAGCCTAAAAACAGGCCCTGGCTAAGATTGGCTTCGAAGCATTCTAGAAAGTTATCAGTGACTTTGAGTTAATTGGTAGTTTTCCCCGGGCACGTCAGTGTCTTTAGCCCATTCGAGTACTAGCCATTAAGATCTTACCACTATTAAAACGAAAAAAGACACGAAAAACGAAATTCCAAATACAATATATATTTATATATATATTATATATATATATATATATATATATATATATATATTATATATATAATATATATATATTATATATATATATATATATATATATATATATATATATAATAATATATATATTAGTATTGTGTGTGTGTGTGTGTGTGTATGTGTGTTCGTTCAATGTCCTCACCATCTGTCTCTGTCGCGAAACTAGCAACCAATAAGGTGACAGCCAGAGCGAGGAATACCGCTGATTTGTTCATGGCGAAGATGGATCACTTTTTGTCACAATCTGAAAATATATAAAAAAAATGGCCTCTTGCTATAGCAACAACATATAATACTTTCGTGTTGCAAGGAACCAATTCAGCCTCCTGTCTTCAAAGCGCTTTAGTAATCATACATTTAAAAAATAATTTTGAAAATAACTCGAAAAGTCATTCTTTAAAAATAATACATTTTTTTAACCATTAAAATGATCTGACAAAGTTCTGACACTACCAAATTTCTCTGAATTCTTCATAAATAGTCTTTATATCATACGGATAAAAATGACCAAAAAATGGGGTCTCCATGTCCTTTTGTCTTCCAGAGTCTTGTGGTAATTATGGGACTACAAGCAGCGTTCCTTGAAAAACGGCATAGTTCCACTAAAAATTAGGAATTGTATGATATATCGTAATTTGGTCAT
>OZ012700.1:16400158-16412658 GCA_963942565.1 Maea johnstoni | reverse complement strand
AACCACCGACTAACCCAAAGTCACTGGCAACTTTCTCACATGCCCTGGCAGGGATTTGAACCCGGGTAGTGGTGAGAGACAGCGAGATGAAGATGCCCGATTACAAAGACCCAGTGTGCAGTGGTCACATAGTGTGTTACCGAGTGCGGCCAACAAGTCTGCCATGTAATCAATGTTGCACTAAGCGAAATTATATCGTACCTTTTGGCTGCAAGCAGGGTATATTAATGCATCCCTTGCTATGACCCATACCAAAGGTCAGTTGGTGAGAGGTTAAGGGAGTTTGATTGTTTTTTTATTCTCTGCCTGTAAACTTCCTGTGCATAATTGAGTATGACTTAAAATCAAAACCCGTGCTGTGCATGGGGTCTGCTTGTGATTATAAATGTGGAGAAAACAAAAGCTATGGTGATATCCACCAAACAAAAACAAACGAGATGTATTGATAATATTGATCTCAACCTCTTTATGAATAACGCAAATTTAGAACTTGTCACTAAACAGAAACGTTTGGGTATCTTAGTGACTAATACCTTAAATGGAACAAAATTGTTGATCATGTATGCAAGAAATAATCCAAAGGGATTTTTGCTTAAAAAACTGAAATCATAACTGGATCTTAAAACAAGAAATATTTTTTTCAATGCGTACATACTTCCTAACTTTGATTACTGTAATACCATATGGGACCAATTAGCTCTGAAATCCAGACAAGAATGCTTAAGCTCCAGAACAAAAAGCTACAAAAGATGTATACTTGATGTGGATTATTCTTATCCGAGCAGATATCTCTTTATAACACTAAAATGGTTACCTTTCCTTAACAGAGTTCAATTCAATACTGCTATTCTTATGGGTAAATCGGTCAATGGACAGAGACCAATTTATATGAGAAATATGTTTCAATTCTGCTCAGACCAACATGGTCACCTTTCAAGATCGAATGCATCACTTAATTTGGTTCCTCCACCGATCAAAATCCAGCTATTTAAACACTCATTCTCTTACCATGACATTTAAGTATGGAATTCTTTATCTTTAAATATGAAAATGGCACCATCTCCCTCCTCATATTCAAGGAAACTATTCCATGAAGAACAATTTTCAACTCTGTGACCTGAAGCATGTAAGGTATCATCCTTAAATCTGAGGGCTACAGCGAAAAATCAAATTCTGTATTTGACCGTGTTACCCTTGTGAAATAAAGATTATTATTATTATTATTATTATCATTATTATTATTATTATTATTATTATCATCATTATTATTATCATTATCATTAGTAGTAGTAGTAGTAGTAGTAGTAGTAGTAGTAGTAGTAGTAGTAGTAGTAGTAGTAGTAGTAGTAGTATCATTATCATCATTATTGCATAAAGGCCACAGTTAATGCAAGTTCTATTACTGGGACTTGACCCTTTTAGTCTAGTATCATCACTTTTTAATTTGCTTGCACGACTTACTAGTCTAGCCATGTCTTCACATATTATAATCAAATGTGGTAGTTATCTTAAAAATTCCACTTAGATAGATAACTCGGCTAGCCCATTATCTTGTATACATATACATTGTCTTAATGGAGTATCTAGTAGATTCCCCCGAAAATTCTTCTATTGCCAAGCTTTATCTCATATTTTATTAGACCAATACTTTTTATGTTCAACATCTGTCACGCCAGAACACATATCGCAGATCTGTTCAAATACACCAAGTTTCTCAGCAGTTTTCATTATGTCAAATGGAAGACTTCTCCATTCATTGATTCTACAGGTATCTTCATTATTATTTTAAATAAAAATTCACCACTATATTTGTATAAATAGCTGCTTAACAACGTTATCATTTTTAAGCCTTAGTATAGTATGGATGTAGCAATTCATAACTTCTTCATAACGTTGTGATACGGGCCCAACCTGTTGTTGACCTACTTTCTTAATTTCATTTTTTTTTTGTTTATTTTACTGCTCTCCAAGCATCATGGCCATATTGTACATAGTTATACTTGCATAGATAAACATGCATCAGATTTAACAATATACAATTGTTTTTTTTTATCAGTCATAAATAACAAAGACATTACAAATTTTGCATATCTTATTCTGAATATGGTATAATTGTTGAAAATATATGTGTAATGAAAAATCATTCATCGTTTTCTATATACTGAGGTGGTATTCTTATTTCTTACTTTTGTTCAAAACCATATTAACACCACCAAGATACAGAGAAAAGAGTTAAAACTGTTAGAGAGCTTTTGCACACAGAACATCTTTTATCTAAGATGTCTTCTTTATCTAATAGAATAAGTAAAAAAGATTCCTGGTCATACATTTGTAGCAAATTACCTTTAACTGAAAACCAGGATGAAATTGTACCTGCAATTCTTGCATTAAATATTGTTTTCCTAGTATTCAGAATTATGACATTCACCCAATATGAGCATCTATGATCACCCATGATTTTATCCTTATCACTGATCTCATATTGGACGTAACCAATTTCTCTGATCCGTTTCACCAATTTTTGCCATAAAGCAATAACCTCTT
Organism: Maea johnstoni; assembly: GCA_963942565.1. Classification (NCBI taxonomy): domain Eukaryota; kingdom Metazoa; phylum Annelida; class Polychaeta; order Spionida; family Magelonidae; genus Maea; species Maea johnstoni. The sequence goes on along the minus strand of OZ012700.1, from coordinate 16,410,114 downwards.
CACATTTTAAAAGAATATGTTCAATGGAATCTACTGCATCATTTCACATATTGCAAATGTTAAATTTCCTTTTCCCTATTTTTACCAGTATGTTGTTGGTATAGAACCTTCTATGTTAATACTCTAAACTGAATATATCTCAGGTAGATGTTATCTACCATACTTATTTTTACCTACTAAAAGAGAATGTCTCAATTTGTAAATCACATTTCTAGTAACTTTTTGCAGCATTTTTTAAGATGTTTTTCATTTAACCCACCAGCATTCTGTAAATGTTTGATACCCCTTTAACGTCCAATGATAATATTATGTTCAATGCACAATTGTTAGGAAGAAAAGGATTATAAGGGGGCATATCATTCCTTCTTAAATACCCTGTAACGGTAGTACAAAACGAGGCATATTCTAAAGAATTGGTTTTCATTTTTTTTTCTTCAAAAACTTTCAAACTTAAGGGGAGTCTATTGAAGCCCAAGACATCCCATACTCACAAAATGTCCTTTTTGTTTAAATGAATGGATGTCTTACATTGGACATGAAAACTGCTGAGAAATTTGGTGTATTTGAACAGATATTCGATACTAGTATGTGTTCTGGTGTGACAGATATTGTACATAAACAGTATTGGTCTATTAAGATATGCAATAAAGCTTGACAAATAGAAGAATGTTCAGGGGAGTCTATGGACAGGAGCACATGGGCGAATTTAGAAAAAAGAACACTTTTAATATGTAGGAGCCGACCTTGTACACCATGTAGTAGAGGTCTGGCTTTGTGATATGCTAGATTGCATTTTTGGTATTTTTTCATTTGTTCATTATGATACCTATAGATGGCAGGACTTTATTTTGACATTTGACCTTTAGTTTTTCAGCCAGATTATAGGTGTCAGGTGTGATCTCAGATGTAAGGTGAAATTTGATTGGTCCCTTGTGTATCATCCAATCAGAGCTAATGTAACACAGGCTTTAGGAGGAAAAGCACATGGTGGAGCATTTGGTCTTGTTTAATTTGGAAGCTGGAAGGTGATACAGGTTCTTCAACGCGTGTGTTGGAGAAGGACATTTCTTACACGAGGGAATAGAATTTTCATCTTGGAACGAGCCTCTGGCGAGTTCCAAGATGAAAATTATATTCCCGAGTGTAAGAAATGTCCTACTCCAACACACAAGTTGAAGAACCTATTTCTGCCACGTCCCATTAGATAAATAAACAGGAAATAATCGGGGAAACTTACTGGCTTGCGCCTTTGTTGACACAACCCAATTACTTTATCAGAACTGGGTCAATATCAATGCCTCTGCCAAATGACTGCGGAAGATACTGCATAGTAAATAGTTCCCAGATAAAACTTCTCACAGCGTGTTAAAAGGCTGTTATCCGATACTTAAGTGGGAGATTCTTTATTTGCTAGGTACCATAGAATAAATAAACATGTTACGAACTGTTAAGGGAATACTTGCGTCTACGTTACATGCAGCGAACACCTCCCGCCAGAAAGTTCCCGCGTGAGACGAACGCTCCCTCGTGACATTTCTAGGTCATGTTGCTAAGCAACGAAAGAAGTGCAGTGTTCCATATATAGCAATCTTTACCAAATATGGTATTACATTGATTCCCAATGGCCATTAGGAACAGCCATTGAGGATGGAATTTCCTCAATGGGTAGTTTAGCCCCATAGTGGTAGAAAACAGTTCTTCTAATGATAAGGACAGAAATAAAGCTTCTGTGTTTCATCGTTCACATGATGTTGCGTACTTATTCCAACAAAGCTACCAGCAGTAACTTATGGGGTCCACATAATATTAACCACTTTACCATATGGAGTAAGTTTTCTTTGCCTCCATACAGCAATTAAATTCTTAATTTCTTTAATCTTTTTATCAATTTTATTTTCAATTATTTACTCATTCTCATTGTTTTATATGATATGCCTAGGACCTTGAATTCGTTTGTCCATTTTAGGCCAAACTTATCGTAATTTCGCACCCCTTGTTCAGTCCTTTCAAATGATGAATAGACCTTGGCTTTGTGTATAGTGTGCAGTTTCATTTCATGGAGCACTCCCATGGTTGGGTACATATTGTCAGGTTTAACCTTTTTGCGTTTTATTTTATTTTACAAATAAAATAATTAGAAGTACTTGAAAGATACTTATCGTAAATAAATTTTGTCTTTCTTAACTTTCTTGTTCGTCAGAATATATAAAACACTGTTACACCATTTATCAGTAGATGGTGCCCGGGGTCATTGACTTTGGATCTGCATGTGGCCTGGGAACTCGATATAAAACACCTTAGATTTCTAGCTTTGTGTATGAGACGCACCCGATTTCAGGGGGTGCATCATATGTAAAAATACACGTCTTATACACTTGAAATTACGGTACCCTTCCAGGATATCCCTCACTGCCCCAATTATTAATAACTTTGGTCTTGTCTTTGGTCTTGTTTATTCCAAGCCGTGATACCTTCTTAAACCATTCCAGAACACTCAGGACACCTAGTGCTTAACCCCAGTACCATGCATTTTGATAATAATAATAATAATAATAATAATAATAATAATAATAATAATAATAATAACAATAATCTTTATTTCACAAGGGTAACACAGTCAAATACAGGATTTGATTTTCGCTGTGGTACTCCGATTTAAGGATTATACATTTCATGCTTCGGGCCACAGAGTTGAAAATTGTTCCTCAAGGTAAAGTCTCTTGAATGTTGAGAGAGATTGTGTTATTTTCATATTTAATGATAAGGAATTCCATATTACTATGCCCTGGTAAGTGAACCCACAATATTGTTATCTTCTCTGATAGCATGTGATAATATCTCATCACAAAGCACAACGATGTACGGTGAGATGGGATCGCCCCGCTGATAACTGTATAAAATCAGAAAAATTCCCATAATGTTCGATTTTGGACATTGATTTAAATCTAGATAGTTTAATCCAGCTACTAATCTTATCCCCAAAATCACAAAGGTCTAATACATGGTCAATATAATTCCATTCCATTGTATTGAACGCTTTTGTGAAGTCTACCATTATTGTATCCAAAAGTAAAGTGGTGTTCTCACCAATAAAACAATTTGAGATATAGCCGGTTTGGTCAGGAGAAATAATGCTTTCCAGGACTACCTTTATTCTGTCAGCTATTATAGCTGATAGAAATTTAAATGAATTATTTCAAAGGATAAGAGGTCTCCAATTTTTGATATCTTTGCAAAGTTTACCATTTCTTTTGATACAAGTAATTGTTCACATGTTGACCTACTTTCGTAGGTAAAATTTTCACCAAAGTCATGTACTATAGGGTGTTATCTTGCAGGAACTTTTCCCATTCAGTTGGCCAATATATCTAGCAGAGATGCATTGTATTCACAAATCAAATGTACCCTTTATTGATCAAGAACGTGTCATTCGAGGTAAAACCTTTTAAAATAGAAATTGTGATCTTATCCAGGTCAGCTCGAGCAGCTAAGTTAAAGAAAATATAGTCGAATCACCAAGATCACATATGAATAACAACATAGACAAATCCATGCGGTGCATTGCTTTATTAAGATAATAATATCCTACACAGAATTGAGGTTAAATAGCAGGCATCATCAAGAAGATCTATGATTGAAACAGTTAGATGCAAGTAAATACAATGAACACTGCTTAGGAGGAGAATGTGGATTATTGGTTCCCTGCAGTCCATAATCCTGGATTGATTTCAGCGGTATGAATTTATCCTACTCTGCTTGACATACTGCCTCCTTTTAGGCCATTCAGTCCTTTTTGAAGCTGCAACGAAAGGAGATAAGGATAGGTACAGTGCAGAAAATTGATTCCTGCACCAGTCGACCGGACGTCTGCCAGTGCCTGGTTGCAAAACCACTCGTGAAAACAATTAAAAAATGAGCGAAGCACACTAATGACTCACATAGCTTTTGAAACAAAGCTACGTTCAGTCGTGAAGTCACACATGCATCTATGTGTGGCAACCGGGCGTGCGGTTGTTAATTATGCCTGGGCAGTCCGCTCATTTAGTGCAGGAATTAAATGTCGGCACTGTAGTGATAGAGACTCAATGGAAGCTGCGTGTGTATGCTATACACGGGGTGATGCGAGGCGAAGCCGAAACACGCCGAGGGATATCATCTACACATCTATCTCCAAGTGGTCTGCCCCTGCGAAAAGTTTCATGCATAATAATGACATTTCCATGCATGAAAATTTTGCCCCCAAAATTTCATGGATGAAAGTTTTTGGAGGGCAAAGTCTTTTTGGGGGGCAAAGGTTAGTTTAATACGAATATTTGGTGTAAAGGAGTAATTAATGAACGTTAAAATGTACTAAATTAAATGCGTTGTGTGAAAGTTTTCACTTTGAACATGGCAATGTGCTTAGTGCATTAACTCATGTAGTGTATGCGACTACCCTACATCAAAGTGAAAACTTATCAAATCAATACACAATCAACATATGACTGACTGAGGGTCAATACGTTTATAATCAAAAGAAAATAAGTATCAACATACGTAAATTTCATTCATTTTAAGAAACAGATCATGATTAATTATTTATCCTTGAACCTTTTCAAACATACCGCAAGTCTAATCTTCCGTTCTTTTCGCAAATCTTCCAACTTTATGTGACGTAATGTCATGACGTATTTAATGACGTCACTCAAAAGCTCGTCTCTGGTGGCTGCCTTTGCCCGCCTCGCCAATCGGGCCGCTTGCCGTAGAACCGTTGCTGTAAACAGAATAATAAACCGTGAAAAAGGAACACACTTAATTGACTTCGAGAACATAGTTCTGCAGTGCAGACATTTGATTCCTACACCAGTCGACCGAACGTCCGCCAGTGCCTTGTTGTACACACACTCATGGATTACATATTAAAAAAATAACCCAAGCACATTAATGTCCTACGTAGCTTACGAATCAAAGCTACGTTCAGTTGTGAGGTCATCCATGCCTCCATGTCCAGGAAACTGTGTGCCATCGGGCATGCGGTCGTATATTCTGCCCGCACGCATTAAGTGCAGAGATAAAATGTCGGCACTGTATAGTTGTTGTGATCTTCGGTTAGCCAGCATTGTTTATGATTGCTAAGGCAAGCATTTCCTTAGAGATTTTGTCAGGAAATTGATTAAATTGATCCTGTTTTAAAGAGAAAGTGATACTAAAATTTTCGTTGTGCAGAATTTAACTTCTCAATCAAAAAAGAAAGAGAAAAGAAAAATACCGTTGCTATACCAATTTCATTGTTGACTGGAATTTATCTATATTTATTTGCTTATCGTCAAATTTACAATATCAAACCTTTATCGATCGTTGCTATCTCGTTCTTGATAGTGGGTGAAATTTGAGTTTTTACTTTAGTGATCTTTATAACATTCTGAAGGGGGTAAATGGCCTTACCAATCTGCGGCACAGCGATCCCGTCTTCCGCGATTGCTACACGACTAGTACTCTGCCCCCATGCATCTAATCACTCTGCATGTTTTTGAAATTTCGTTCTGTTTCATGGTACAATTTCAAAATTATATTAGATGTAAAGCTGCCGAGCATTATTCGCCCTTCAGTTATTTGTAATGGAGCAAACTTAACGATATCCATGACATTTCGTTTGTAATGCCTCAGTACTTTTTGCGATAGCTCATGAGAAAATGCGGTGAAAAATCCTGAATTGAGCAATCGGCCAGTGGCCGTCCAATGCTCTTGCACTGAGAGAGAGAGAGGTCAGTGCTACGCCATTTTGTTAAGTGTAAATATGACCACGTGCGTCGCGTGCATCACACTCTTTGACCAATGGGAAACATTTAATAACGTCACTCATCAAAATATTCCGCGAAACAGGGTCTTAGCCAGGATTTCAAAAATGCCTGTCCAAAACAGCAATTTCAATATTTCTGCCCGTCCAGATTTGGCTACTAATCTACTTCAAATCCTTATACCAACTAAATTCAATAGCCTATTGTGTCAAAAAGGGCAATTTACACTAAAGCTATGCCCTAGAAAATGGTTTGTTAGTAAAATATTGTGTTATTACCCCCCAAAAATCAAAATTGAAAAATATTCATAGAAATGTTTGCCTGTCCAAACAGGAGGTTTTTAGGAAACTACCTGTCCAAAAGACAGGCAGGACAGGTCCTGGCTAAGTCCCTGTCGCGAAATAGAACCGGTGTGGTGGCAAAGATACTATGCGTAGTGGGATCTATGTGTGGAGAGTGTGGCCTTACCTTCAGACTCTAACATGAGATCAGCCAGCAGTAGAGTCGCAACGACGGCGAATATGAAGAATGACTTTCCCATTTTGCAGGCAGTCTGGAATTCTGCAATTGATAAAGTTGATTAGAAAAGGAGTACTGTAAATCACTTAAATATGGCGTGAACATTATATAGCGCAATTACGTTACTGCCCTGGATAGCGTGATCTAAGCATAGCGGTGAACGGGAACAGCAGCAGCAAGTTCAATTAAGAATTTGATAAAAACGGGGATTTCACAATAGCGCATATGGGCAGAGCGCTATTATCGCCACCTTATTGCTCCCGCTATACATAAGTGATTTACAGTATTGCATTACAATGTAGTTGATTACATAATATAAATACATCGCCTATGCTAGATTGTCCTTTGTCCAGTTGTTGGTGGCTAACATTGCATATAATATTTCCAAAAGGTAGTTTTTTCAACAGATAGACGTATTCGCAAGTAGGTTTTGATTGAATCATATTAGATGGTGTTCTAGTTATACAAATAGTAATCACGAATCTTGATATTGATAACAACAACAACTACTACTACTAACACTTATAATAATAATAATAATAATAATAATAATAATAATAATAATAATAATAATAATAATAATAATATTTTTTCTTATTACAACAGTAATGTTGTTGATGATGATGATGATGATAATAATGATAATAATATTAATAATAATAATAATGATAATAATAACAATAATAATAATAATAATAATAATAATAATAATAATATTAATATTAATAATAATAATAGAAATAATAATGTAACTGCAGAATAAAGATAACAACATTACCTCTGATACGAACTGAGATGAGTGCACCGTTCGGGAAGACTGCTGAAAGTGGCCGAAATTAAAACCAAATCTTCTCTTATAGGCCTTTCACTTTAAGCACATGTTTGGCATCGACCTGCTTCGTTGCTTACAGTCCAGACTTCTCCGGGGTATGCACAAATCATAAAAATGCTTATATGTAAACACACTGTATTGTTACATGGTTCGTATCATATCGAACCATGCTGAATACGCCAGATGGTCCAGAGCACCTTTGACCAAAGGCAATTAATGGTATTCGGTTGGGTGTGGGATAGTTATCTATTTCACCCTATGGCAACACATCGAGAACATCTTAATTGTGAACTATCATATATGAAATGAAGTCGATTAGACTATCCACAAAACAGATGTTCAAAATGAAAGTTTCGAATTCGTGTCAGCTGGCCATTATTGACCCATCCCCCAGAGAAAGGTATTGCGTTCTATGACAGCTGCTGGGGTGTGCCTCTGTATCCACTAAAACCCCCAACCCCCTTCAGCTGCATTCTATAATTATTAGATTCAATCCTTTCTAATTTTCAATAGATTTTACCCGCCTATGTATGTATGTATATATGTATGTATGTACGTACATAAGTATATGTATGTATGTATGTAAGCATGTGTGCATATATATATATATATATATATATATATATATATATATATATATATATATATATATATATATATATATATATATATATATATATATATATATATATATAAATATATGTATATATATGTACATATATATATATATATATATATATATATATATAAATATATATATATATATATATATATATATATATATATATATATATATATATATATATATATATATATATATATATATATATATATATATATATATATATATATATATATATATATATATATATATATATATATATATATATATATATATATATATATATATATATATATATATATATATATATATATATATATATATATATATATATATATATATATATATATATATATATATATGTGTGTGTGTTGTTCTTTTGTGTGCGTGTGTGTGTAACGTATTTATAGTTGGTTAATTTCGATGGGTGCCTATCGAATAAAGTCACGTAGACACATGATAGTGCTGCTATTAATCACCTGGCTAAGGGTTACTTCCTCGACCTAAGATACTAAAGGAGATTAGATCTTTTTAGATACCTCTTTGTTTGTTCTAGGAATTTAGACTGTAACGAATGGCGTCCATTAAACAGAATATACGTGGTCTGCGCAAAGAGGATATCACAGATGATCTTCTTCAAAAGGTTGCCAATGGTAACAATATGCAACTGCTGGAGTGGACATCCTTTCCAATACAAACGGGACTCGGGATACATTCTGATGTGGCAGGTGTGGGCGATAATAAGGGAAGACTGACTGGTTTCTACGGCTATGAACTGACTTGTGTGAACAACAATGGTGAAAAATGTAACCTTGACGTTGCACTGAAGTCAAAGTTGTTGGACAAGGAATCAATTCAAGGGTTTGCCACGCTTGCAGGGAAGAACTACGAGAAACTGCAGAAACTTGTGGAAGAATATGAAGGAAAGGCAGCACCTTTTGACAATTGTCACATCCGGTGTGGTGTCACCCCCTCTCTCTCTCTGCTCAAACACATGCACACATACAGAGAATATATAGCACAGCATTGCCATTTATCATTTTCCACATATAGTGAATTGATAGTTAGTTTGAATCATGTAATTACATGCTTATAAATAGAACTGATGATAAATAGTCGATTAAAAATATCATCTTATTATACTACTTTCTAAAAATATGCCACACTGTCTCTCCCTCTACACACACACCCACACCCACACCCATATATATAAATATATATATATATATATATATATATATATATATATATATATATATATATATATATATATATATATATATATATATATATATATATATATATACATACCTAGTTTACTGATTGTTAGTTAAAGCATAAAATACAGTATCCCTGTACATGAGTGTAATGAACATAGTTTGTTGTCTTTGATACAGGGAAGTCCTCATAGCGCAGCACTGTATGAAAGAAATGCCCATGGCAGCTTTCGTACCTAAAGTCTATCATACAATTCTTGATGAAGAAAAAAGCATCTATGGAATCTTCACAGAATTATTGGACCACAAGAAATTTAGCCATAAAGATACCAGTGCAGTTGAATGGGATGATCATTCTTGTGAGTTGGTACTATCCAGCCTTGCCAAGGTCCATGCTTCTTACATGAGTAACCGTTTTGGCGAGATGGAGGACGTGTTGGATCACCTTGGAGATGTCCTTGACCTTCACACGACTCTCTTCAACAAATGCATTCCATTTTGGCAGGAAATTTTGCATTTCTGCGGAAGGCTTTTCCCAAAGCAACTTCCTGAATCACGGATCTCTATGATAGAGAATTACATCAAAAATTCTAGTCCAGTCAATGAGGAACTAGAATCTTATCCGATGTCATTGGTTCATGGCGACGCTTTTATTGGTGAGTCATCTTTCAATGAAGTTTTATGTCCTTATAAATTAGGCCTTTTCCGAACCATTTTATGGCATCATCTGAAAAATATAAAACAGGAAAAATAAAGAGGTTTCCCATTACTTTGAGTTTGAATGGTTCTGATCTTAGGCTTATTCTACTGTATTACTATGCTTAACACCATACAAATGATGGACTATTAACTGGACATTAACATTTTTTCAACGTACAACGCACAATCGTAGGTTGTACGATTAATATGTTCTCGAACAGTGAGAAAATAATTAAAACGTTACACCATAAAAAATATCAACAGACATTAAGATTCCTTAATCTGCAGGT
>OZ012700.1:16370158-16395158 GCA_963942565.1 Maea johnstoni | reverse complement strand
TTGGTTTAAGCCCCAGGGTGGGGATACTATTAGTTATTCTCCTTGTAAATAATAATAATAATAATAATTGGAATTTATATAGCGCCTTTTCCATTCATAAAATGTTCAAAAGCGCTGCACATTGCCATAGTTTGAGTAATAGTCCACAACGCCTCAATGGGCGAGCCTGAAAAGGTGTGTTTTGAGACACTTCTTGAAGGCCTGACACGATGTAGAATCCTTCAGGTGTTGTGGAAGCGCATTCCATAATCTCGGTGCACTAATGGAGAAAGCGCGATATCCAAATTTGAGTCTAGTTCGAGGCTCGTCCAGAAGGCCCTTTGCTTCTGATCGTAGATGGCGTCTGGGTTTATAAGGCACGAGCAGCTCCTTGATGTACTTAGGTGCAAGTCCGTTAAGCGCCTTGTATACCAGCAGTAGGACCTTAAATTGGATGCGGAATTTGATTGGTAGCCAGTGAAGCTTGATGAGAACAGGTGTGATATGTTCATACTTCCTGGTTCTCGATACTATCCTTGCTGCACTGTTTTGTAGTCGCTGCAGCTTTGCAATCAAATCCTGTTGTATTCCAATTAGGAGAGCATTGCAGTAATCCAAGCGAGACATCACCAGTGACTGCATCACTGTTTTTGTGGCATCTTCTGTTAACACACGTCTCGCTTTTCCAATATTTCTCAGGTGAAAGCTAGATTTTTTGACAACACTTTTGAGATGGGGTGCCATGATCAGTTGAGAGTCAAACATAGCTCCCAGATTCCGCACAGGTTCAGATGCAACAGACACATCAGTCACCGCTACAGAGAGTGACTTAATGCTCAGTTCAGCTAGGTGTTTCTTAGAGCCGAATAGAATGATTTCAGTCTTGTCATTGTTGAGTTTCAGTTTGTTCTGAGACATCCAGACACTAATGTCACACAAACATTTCTCAAGATTTAGGATTTCACGTTTGACTATTGTGTTATCACTTGTCTTTTTGAATGATAAGCAGAGCTGGGTGTCATCAGCATAGCCATGATTGTTCAGACCGTAGGATCGGATTAGCTGTGCCAGAGGTATGATGTATATTAGGAACAATAGTGCACCCAACACAGATCCCTGTGGTACAGACCACAGGATTTCCTGATTTTCGGAGAAGTCATCATTGATTTTAATCCTCTGTTTCCTGCCCAACAGGTACGATTTGAACCACTGTAGAGCAGATCCTTTAACTCCAAGAACTGACTCCATCCTAGATAGAAGGATGGAGTGATCGATTATATCGAAAGCAGCGCTAAGATCGAGTAACACAAGGATCGCAGCCCCACCCTGATCGAGAGTGCGAAGGATGTCGTTCTGTACCCGCACAAGTGCAGTCTCAGTGCTATGACATGCTCTGTATGCTGACTGCATGGGTTCATGTAGCTGATTGATAGTCATGTAATTTGTAAGCCTTGCAGCAACTACCCTTTCCAATACTTTTGACAAGAATGATAAGTTGCTTACAGGACGATAGTTCTTGAGCACCTCCGGGTCGAGATCATCTTTCTTCAGTAACGGAGTGACTAATGCCTGTTTCATGGAGTCAGGCACGTTGGCACTCTGCAACGACAAATTCACGAAAATCGTAACCATTGGAATAAGCTCATTTACCGAGTCTTTCACAATCCAAGTGGGAGCGGGATCTAGAGAGCAGCTCTTAGTCGGTGATTTTGCTATGATTTTGCGAACTTCGCTTTCAGTCACGGCCGAGAAAACATTCAGTGAACATGTTAATGCCGGGGTAGGTAAATTTAACTGGTGTCTGGAGAGATCTGGCAGCTCCTTGCGTATCTAACATACTTTGTCAGTAAAGAACACAGCGAAGCGGTTTGCCAATTCTTCTGTTGATGCATGCTCAGGGAGTTTCATCTCACTCCTTTGATGTAATATGTCTTTGACAATGTTACTGAGGTTTTTTGAATCAGTGGAGGACTCAGCTATCAGATTGTTGTAGTAGTTCTTCTTAGCTTGTAATAACATGTTGTTAAATTTGGTCCTCACAGTTTTAAACAGGTCATAGTGGACAGTGAGGTTGGTGTCTCTCCACTTCCTTTCCCATTTCCTCTTTTCACGTTTTGCACCATACAAATCATCTGAGAACCATGGTTGTTTCGGTCGAATTGTTATCATTTTCACTCTTGCTGGTGCATGCTTGTCAAGTACCGTTGTTAGTGCAGAATTGTAGTGATTAGTCAAATCCTCCACGGAGCAGCCTTCAGCATTACCAGGTTGTAGAGCGTCCTTCAAGTCATCTCTAAAATTGGGCATGTTGACACTGCGGAGTTTACGCACTGACATCGGCACCTGGATCGGACGTGGTTTAGGGTGAGACACATCACACAGAATGAGGTTGTGGTCAGAGAGCTGGTCTCCAACCTTCCACTGACTTATAAGATTCTCATTGTCCCTGGTTATGACCACATCAAGGGTGTGTCCCGATTTATGGGTTCTGGTTGTGACATGCTGCATGTAATTCAGGGTATTAAATAAGTCATTCATTTTGAGTGCTTCAGTGTCATTCCTATCCTCAAGGTGGAAATTGAGGTCTCCCAGAAGCAGGAAATGGCCAGTGGAAGAGATCCGGTCATGCATGAATGGTGAGAATTCATCAAAGAACATCTTATTTGTCAATTTATTCTTTTGCGATGGAGGTGGTCTGTAGACCACATTGACATTAAGTTGCTTGGAGCCTGTATTAACAGTAACCTCGCAATGCTCAAAACTGCTGAATTCACATGAGGTTTTTGACAACACTGATAGATTTTTCTTATACAATATTGCCACTCCTCCATATCCGCCATTTCCTTTACGTGGCACACTGAATAAATCATAGCCACCTATCTTCAGGCCTTTGATAAATAGCTTATCCTTTGCTGCTGAAGTTAGCCAAGTTTCATTCATAGCCAGCATGTCAATATCATGCTCAATAATTGAATTCCTGATGATTTCAATGTTGTTTCTTGCTGACTGTGTATTCAAGAGGCAGATACACAGCTCTTTAGATCTCCTATCCTTTCTACTCACAATTGGGAAGAGGTTTGTCCTGGTTTCAATCTTTATCAAGTTGTCCCAGTTCACCCCCCTGCCCTGTACAGCCTGATAAGGGATACGGCCTAGTATCTGCGTTCAGCCAGCCGTATCGCACAAGGCCGGAGGCCGAGTCCGATACGGCTGCCTGAATGCAGATACCAGGCCGTATCCCTTTTTTACGAGGAGGATAACAAATTTATCATCAGTTTTTTTAAAAAAAATTAAAAAACTTTTTTTTATCTATTTATATTTATAAATTTTTATTCATTTAATTATAAAAAAGTATTTTTTTTTCATTTTTTTTTTATTTTCTTACAAATTTTTTTTTTTTAAATTTTCTTTTTCGTAATTTTAAAAAGTATTCTTTTTGAATTTTTTTTTGAATTTTTTTTTTGATAAAACATTTAGAATGAGGATAAACACTTATTCGAATACTAACATTGACAATTAATGAAAGCAATGCTAGGATCCCAATAAAATCCAGCACACCACAGCTATTGACCAATCAGCTGCTAGTATCAGAGTGGAGCTGATGATAACTGTTATGGGGGTCCCCCAAACTTCCAAAATAGCATAAATACCTCAAAATTACCCACATTTATAAGGTGCTCAGCAACTATTGACAAGGAAAATATAATCAAGCTTACTAAGGCCAATGAAAATTAATTTTGACCAGAGTAGTGCAGGTGTTTGTTTGAGATCCCTGCGCCATGGCGCCAGTCATGTTGTAATTGATTTTTTTACATTAGTATGGTTGACTATATTATCTTAGTCAATAGTTGCAAATTATTTTAGAAATATAAACTAAACTAACGCCTGCGCCACTCTGGTTGAGATTGATTTTTATTGACATTAGTTATATTTCCTAGTCAATAGTTGCTGAGCATTTTAAGGACATGGGTAGTTTTAAGGTTTTTTGTGTTATTTTGGTAATTTGAGGGTTTGGCGTACTAGCTCTCCCCACCCTGGGGCTCAAATTACTGACTGTACCATCCTCACTGATATTGATGAATGATGGTGTGGGTATTTCTTACAGTACTTACCTACTCAATTATTGTTGCATTATTTCTTTATGTGTGAAATAGTGAGGCTTTTTATATTTTTGTTTTTTTAAGGGTTTCCTGAAGGAAATATCATCACCCTGGTGCTTAACTTTGTAAGAGATTTTGCAGGAGATTTTGCATTTCAATGGAAAACTTTTCCCAAAGCAACTCACCGAAGCGCGGATTGCTATGATAAAGAACTACCTTAAACATTCAATCCATATCAATGACGAGTTAGAATCTTATCCGATGTGTCTGGTTCATGGTGACGCTTACATTGGTGAGCCCTTCTCGAATGAAGTTCTATTAATTTACGAATTTTCCAAAACAGTTTATAGAATCAACTGCAAAGCAAAACACATGAAAGATAAAGAGGGTTCCCATTACTCAAATGGCTCTGATCTTTGGCTTTCAGATCATACAGTAATACGATGTACTATGTTTTACACCATACACATATTAGGTTATTTACTGGATATTTATATAACGTACAATGCAAACCGTCATTTGTCAATAGACATGCACTGTTTATGAATTATATTGTTCAATCTGCATAGGTGCTACATTTATTTGTCTTCAAGTAATCAAAAATTACATAATTGTTGTGCCACAAAAAGTGACCAAAATACATTAAGATTCCTGTTCACCTTTACAAAGGTGGATCTGAGACAAAACAAAAAGGCCAGTCTTACTTCGCGTTTTGGCATGAGAAAATATGTAAGGGTATGGCTTGAAAATTATGTGTTTATTTCCTTTATACCTTTTTGCAGCAAATGTTTGTTTGCGGAGATGTCCTACACCAGAGCAGTCGCCACTGTGTTTATATGACTGGGAGCTATGCTCTATTCACGTGCAACAACGTGATCTTGCAGATTTTCTCATGACTGCCCTGGCTAAACCGCAAGAGATCGCCACTGCTGCTAAACCGCCAGGGGTCGCCACTTCTGCTAAACTGCCAGGTATCGCCACTTCTGCTAATCCGTCAAATATTGCCACTTCTGCTAAACTGCCAGTTGTTGCCACTTCTGCTAAACTGCCAGTTGTTGCCACTTCTGCTAAACTGCCAGTTGTTGCCACTTCTGCTAAACTGCCAGTTGTTGTCACTTCTGCTAAACTGCCAGTTGTTGCCACTTCTGCTAAACTGCCAGTTGTCGGCACTTCTGCTAAACCTCCAAATGTCGCCACTTCTGCTGAACCGCCAGTTGTTGGCACTTCTGCTAAAATGCCAATTGTTGGCACTTCTGCTGAACCGCCAGTTGGTGGCACTTCTGCTAAACCACCAATTGTTGGCACTTCTGCTAAACCGGTAGTTGGTGACACTTCTGCTAAATTGCCAGTTTTCGGCACTTCTGATAAATCGCCATGTGTCACCACTTCTCAAACTGAACCGCCACATGCAACTTCAAGTTTCATTGAGTCAAATTGGGAAGCTCACAAGGACGACGACTCGGCTTCCGAACTTCTGGTTCCTGGCAGCCATATTGAAACAAAAGATGGCGCCACCACCAACACTATTACTCCTGATTCTGCATACTATTATGAAATAACAAGACAAATAGAGAAACATCTCAGATATTATCACAAAGAGCTACTTTCATGTCTTAATTTGGAAACTCCGCAAACAGGAGAAATCACACCAATTCGAGGCGAGATGAAGAAAACCGACGATTCCAAAGAGACTACCACATATGAATTGGGTCCCCTAACCAAGAAGAACATCTGCACTAGAAACAGACATGTATTATCTAAAGTACCTGACTTTGATTTATTTCAAAAAGTATTTGATTACATGGTGATTGAAGCATTTCTAGATCGACAGCTTCATACCGCAATGCTTTCAGAAGAGTATAGAACTGAGGCATGTAAGCGTGAACTTGACATTGTACTATTTTATATTGAGTCTCGTATTTCACTTCATACTTTTCTAAGATAACTGGATGGTGGAACAATTTATATGGAGATTAACAATAAAGGGCATATCTACCATCACAATATTTCTGATACAAAATGAACTTAAACAAGTCACCTTTCGGATAAGATTCCCTCAAATCTGCATCCGTCAGAACTCCTCAACTATAGCTTACAGAAGGGAGTTAGTAACAGGCATGAGATAGCTCTATGGGGGCTGCCCTCCTGGACAGGGTCATGCAGATTGTTTTGTAGCGTGAGTACCAACCGTGCCACAGAGGGATAGCAGGAACAGGGAAGCCTGACTTCGCTTCCTTTGCTAATTTTCATTCATGTCTTTTACCACAAATATATTATCACAAAGAGCTGCTTTCATGTCTTGATTTGGAAACTCCTCAAACAGGAAGAATCATACCAATTCGAGGCAAGATAAAGCAAACTGACGATTCCAAAGAGAGTACCACATATGAATTGGGTCCCCTAACCAAGAAGAACATCTGCACTAGAAACAGACATGTATTATCTAAAGTACCTGACTTTGCTTTGTTTCAAAAAATATTTGATTTCATGGTGATTGAAGCATTTCTAGATCGACAGCTTCATACCGCAATGCTTTCAGAAGAGTATAGAACTGAGCGTGAAATGGACATAGTACTCTTTTATCTTGAGTCTCGTATTCCGTTTCATACTTTTCTATGATACTGAATGGTAGAACGATTTGTATTGGGATTATCAATAGAGGGTAATAACACCATGACAATAATTCTGGTACAAAATGAGCTTATACATGTCACCTTTCGGATAAGACCCTCCCCCAAACATGTGTTCTTCGACACCCCTCAACTATAGCTTTCAAGAGGTTAGTTTGTAACAGGCATGATGTAGCCCTATGGGGGGAGCCATCTCGACCAAGCACATGCAGGCTTTATTGGATAGCAGTAAAAGGGAAGCCTGGTTTCTATCTCGCTGCTAATTTTCATTCATATCTTTTACCAAGTGATTACAATAGTCTAGATCTGCATCAATATTCTGAAAGTAAAACGTAGTATGGTGAAATTCAACGATTTAGGGACCTGGTGGAATGCAAATTTCTGACGTACTTAGGGAACTTTACCCTCAATCCCATATGATCCTTTGGTCAATGGTGTCAGGTTCTTTTTTCTAATTCTTTCTACCAATAAGTTTAGACATTCTTATTGTTAGAAACATAAACATGACAGATTAACAATCAGTCAGACAGTTGTTTACCAAAGTAAGTCAATAATATCCATATCTTGGTTATGCATGGGTACAGGAGGATATAAGTATCCATAAGAATACATATCCAATTATCAGTACTGGTGGGAGTTACTGTATTTTACCTCTTCTTCGATTAGTTGCCAGGTTCTTTGCTCAAGAAAAAAGATGTTAATGACAAGAAGCAAAGGAATACATAAACTAATAAGTCCAACTTTAAAATGCCAAAAAAATGATAAATATAATAAAATGATAAAATTAAAATTAAAGCATAAATAATTCCTCTGTAACCAATCTTGTTTTTTTATACATCTATCAGCGAGGTAGTTTGGTTTATCATTCGTACAAATGCATATCATGAGTTGTTTTATCAAAAATGGTAATCCTCAACATGTAATGGAAAACGTTCAATAAAAGGTGTTACAGTGCAAATTTTCTCAAGGATGAGTTCAAAACACACTCAATTGACATATATATATATATATATATATATATTTATATATATATATATATATATATATATATATATATATATATATATATATATATATATATATATATATATATATATATATATATATATATAGAGAGAGAGAGAGAGAGAGAGAGAGAGAGAGAGAGAGAGAGAGAGAGAGAGAGAGAGAGAGAGGTTATCAAATGTTCGCGTTTGGTAGTAAGTGCGCTCGAGGTATGTTTGCAAAACTGCTGTTGTTGGCAAGGTGGATCAATGTCTATAACGCCTTCATCCCATTTCAATAGCACAAATGCCACTCTTGCCAGGAGCTATGGAATAATCTTTAACTTTTGGAGGCATTATCGATTTAGAGAAAGAAGAGTCATGTATAGCAGTTGCACCTGTTGAGCCGTGTATAATGAACGACTTAGAAACAGACAGTCCTATACTTAAGTAGTGCTAAGAAAGCTCATCAGCCACCCGGAAGACACCTGCTTGTTAAGAGCCTTCATACATTAAGTTAAAGGTAAGTTGTTTTATTCTTAACCATGACCTTACCTCTCGGGCGACAATAAAAATCAGCAAACTGATGGTAAAATCTAAAATCATCACAAAGAAATCTTGTTTAATCAAGGGCTGCTGATGACGTGTAAAGCCAATAAATTAATGAATAAGTGTTTAAAGGCACATTAACACAAAGGTCATTTAGAGCCATAAGATATTAGCAAAAAGTGGTCCTTTTTCATTGTTAAAGAACTATGACAAAGCATAATTATTCTAGGTGGAAGAAGTAAAAGAGGGAGGGTAAGAGCAGAGCCTTCAGATCCAAAGAGAACCAAGGGATTTTTCAGATGCAGGGTATCCATAGACAGATCCACACATTCAGCTTCTTTTATAAGGCGAGCAGGGTGCCACACCAGCTTAAACAATTAGGGTTCCTCGGACACTAAAGCCTTACTGACCGCTCCTGAGAGCATCATTGGGATTTGACACAGGGCCGAAGACTGCCATGAGCTGTTAAAAAGGCTTTTATTAATGCTCCAAAATAAAATTGAAATTCTAGTACCTTTTATGACAAATACGGATATCTTCGGTTGTTCAATCAGCATACCCAGCAATGGCGTGCGTGCACGTTGACAGCGTCACATGGATGACAGCGTCACATGCACGTCATAACACACGCACATTTTTATTGTTGAATTATTATTCTCTGAGAAAGTTGCCAGTGACTTAGGGCTAGGCGGTGGTTTTCGACGGGTTTTCCTCCACCAGTTACAACTGGCTGCTCACGACTTTGCCGTTATATGGCAGAAAAAGTAGCGAAAAACCGAAATTCCAAACTTCATTCACCAACGTCTTGAACATCATCAAACGTGTCATTTATTTTGTCAAGGAGGTCTATCTATTTTACTTGAGAAAATGGCTGAGATACGTGCTGCCACCAAGTGGAAAAGGCATTGACTTCAGTCTAAAGCACGGAGATCTTACATTGGCCCGCAGCCTTAGGGCCGAGGATCAATGTGAAACTGTCGAGGAGGTGACATCAGGAAATCACTTGACACGAATGGAGCATTCTCATTGGAGGAAACATTTGAAGGAACAATCATATAATTTATCATTTGACCACTCAATTGTTATGTAAAGAATATCTCTCTTTCTCTTTCAACTTCCTAGATAACCAAATGATGATGTAGAAATAATACTAGAAATAGAGAGAAAAAGAAATAGATATACAATTTTGTTGATGTACGCAGTAGTCTATTAGGGCAAGCCCCGCATAGAGACTAAATTATGACGAGACAGTATGGTGTGAACGAAACCGTAGTACCTGAGGAAAACCACCAAGTTACTGGCAACCATATTTACATGTTTGGGCCATAGACAACATCCTGTAACAATTTTATTATTTCTCAAAGACATCATTTTTATTGCATCTGTAAGTACATCTGTGTCATCGTATTGTATTCAGCCGCAGGTTATCGCATACTCCTCCAAGAATGAATTAGAATTTTTAATTCGCTGTATAAGACAGCTGTTTTTAATATCTCCATTCACTCAGGCCAATCTGTTATAACATTGAGTTCACCTGCAGAGTCAAATACATCTTTGACCTGCACAATTCCCTTTTCATATCACTTATTCCTGCAAATAGAATTTCCAATATCATTATACCATTTAGGGTGCTACCCTAAATCCTTTGAAAGAAGCAGAGGAACATTTTTGAACAATTTTCCAAAACCCGGTTTACACTTTTTGTGACATCTTATCAACATAATTTGCATCATGAGTACTTTACCAACACCATATATTTTAAGGAAAACTCTCCATCCATCACCCCCATATAAATCCGCTTAATCCAAGAAGTTTCATTAAAGTCAGCCAAATTAGGATAAATTGGTTCTGTTCTAAAATTTCAGGTCTGTATTTTTGGCGTCTGTTTTTTCTATAAAAAGTTTTAAAATATACAGTCAATTTCCTATAGGGTTTGTGTTTTAGGGTTTGGAAGAGACAGCAGGATATTTGTAAACTTGGAGATTAGTAGACTTTAAATAATAGTTATCTTTCCAAACAGAGTTAAATTTCTGGGGGTCCAAATATTGATTTAACTTCTAATCTCTTTCACTCTACTCTCCAAATTTATTTCTGTTATATGATCCATTTCTGAATTGTCATGTTTTATTCCAAGAATGAATTAGGTTAACAACAATAAAAAGGGGAATGTAAATGCTGTTAGCTTTTGACAGCAAATGAAAAGAGGGGAAATATTTCCATGTCCATTTTCAGAGTGCCTCAAAGAATCATATACTATATTCCACCTCTCATTATATTGCGGCATGGTTATATTGAGACTTGCTTTGTGTTCATCAGCCTTAAGTTGTTGATGAACATGATATTTGAATAAGTTAACATGCATGTTATTACCAGTTTACGTATTTATGTATATTACTTTTTTGTGTGAAGAATGATAGCATTTATTATGAAGGATGACTTGGATGACTTAAGATGACACTTTATCCCAGCCACACATTTTGTAATGAGGTTGAATATCTTTTCTCACCCATTTTTCATATACACCCACATATCTTTCTCGAAGAAGTCTTTCCTGGAGTACACAATTCATTCTTATCATTACAGACTGTGTTGAATAATGAAGACATCTACCGCTTGCACATTCCTCATTGTGGCCCTGTTAGTCAATGGCAACACAGCCACCTCGCAGAAAAAAGGTAATTATATCTTTAAAGCCCTATCTTTTACATATGAATGACTCTTACTGTGGGTTACAACTAATAGATAACCCTTATCTGCAAAAGTCAGCTTATCGAAAATTAAAATGTTACACGATGTTCAACATATCTTGAGATCATTATACATTTTCTTTTACCGTTTCACAAGAAATATAATTTGCTTCCAAGTCAGATTTGCCTAGTCAGAAATTATGTTTTATACGTGCATGTTATGTTTTGCATCCTTGATTTTTCCAGTATTAATTCAAGTAAGATTTTTTTTATCATTTCTTTCTTTTATGAAGACTCATTAAGGTCGAAACAGAAGACATTATATATATATATATATATATATATATATATATATATATATATATATATATATATATATATATATATATATATATATATATATATATATATCGGTAAACGTGGCTAATGGTTGTAGAGAGAAGAAACTGTGTGTTGTCTTGTTAGCTCGCCTAACCGCCACTGATGATATGACGTCAGTCTTCACGTGCGCGTCCTCCGTAGTGGGCCAATCATATTGCGGTGTTGTCCGTCGCTATTCACGACGAAACTAGGACGCCAAAACAAATAATGGCGCCCTCTATCGACCAATATACAAACTATTATTGGTCAACAATAGCGGTTTCGTCTATTAAGAGACTCATCAGAGGCTTTTCTACGGTCATTGGGGCCCGGGTATATTTGGGTGTGCAGAGCACCCACGGGCCGTCTGGATCTCATGGGAATGGGATCCTCCCATACGGAGAGATTAGAATTAATAAATTCCCGTGCACGTGGTAACAACATTTAATTTCAAGGGTTTTTACACCCCGGGCAATCTCGTACCTACCCACCAAAAAGTATTAGAAAAAACATAACGGGGCACTGGTGGATAGGTCGATATCCTCCCCTTTCTAACGGGGAGTGTATGGAAACACAAAAGGGGGCGGGTAACCAACTGAATCAAACAAAATTAATGAAAATTCTTAGAATTGTGGATCTATTTGCATCTGTTGTTGAATATTAGTCCCAGTATAACCAGACATGGGAAATGTATGGACTCCTTGAATGTTCCATAGTGTGCATAGAATAAGTATATCTATGCATTTTCCAACATGATGTGAAAAAGGGGTTTACGGTGGTGAGTAAGATATTTCTGCACATACAGATGGCACTGTTGGTGTAAAATGACCATTGTGTTCGCGCCGGCTGAAGAAAGCTCACTGGGTAGTAGATTTGGAAATAATTAATACCATATGTCTATGGAATGTAGAATTTCCTTTATTAGACATTAGAGTCTACACAAGTTCATCATGAGTGCATGATGGTGTTATGGTATAGTGCATTCGTGGGTGTACCGGTTTGAATTTACGTTCTTTTCTTTTTAAGTTTTTTGTTATCAAAAGCATTGAGTCCATCTGGGATTTTGGTGCGCAGAGTACTTATCCAATCTTGTTCTAAGTCTAATCTGTGTAGTAATGAAGATTCATTATCTGGGTGTCCTCTTGCAAATTGGAGCACATAAGTGGTCATATCAGTGATGCCATTATGTCCAGGTTCATTAAAATGTCTGCCAACACTATGTATCAGAGTGTTATTCTGTGTGACATTCCTGATGTGTTCACACATACGGGATCTGAGACTTCGTTTTGTCTGTCCCACATACATTTTATGACATATTTTGCATTCAATGCAATGAATTAAGTTGTTGCTTTCGCAATTACAATTGCGAAGAGTGGTATAAGTAGAGTTTGTAAAGGTACATAACATTCTGCCACCAGTGTCCAGACGGTCACAGTACCTGCAGTGGTTTCGGGTACATGCCCTAAGCTTAGAGTCGTGTTGAGGGTCCTTGATAGGGGGTGGTCCCGGAACATCCCACGGGTTAAAGGTTAATGCTCGTATTAAAAGATCTCTCACATTTTTGGGGCGTCTATATCCTTTAATGAGTCTATATTCAACTAGAGGTCGTGTACAACTGGATCTATCCAGTATGTCCCAATTTTTTGACATAATCTTGTCTAAAACACTTCCAGAAGGATGATAGGTGGTGATTAAGTAAAGTCTTTTTTCCTCTATGTCGGACTCGGTTTTGTTGGTGTATTGTAGTAATGATTGTCTCTCCAGGCGATAAGCTTTGTCAAAAGCTTCTTGTAATAATTTTTTGGGGTATCCAGCTCTGTGGAAATGGCCAGCCATTTGTCTGGCTTCATTGGTGAAGTCTTCATTGAGACTACATATCCTACGTAAGCGTAGGAATTGACTGTAAGGTATGCTATCCTTACATTTGGAAGGGTGGGAAGATGTGTAACTTAGATAGTTGTGGGCGTCAGTGGGTTTTGTGTAAAGCCCCGTACTAAGCTCACCATGTGGGCTTAGATGTACTTTGACATCCAAGAAGTTGACTGAGGTAGGAGATAAATCTGCCTCGAACTTGATAGAGGGCAAGCAATTATTGAGATATGTGATGAATTTTTGTAGTTCATCCTCACCATATGTCCAGATGACAAAAATGTCATCTATGAAGCGAACCCATATGTGTGGTTGTTTGTGATATGTGTAGACGTATATGTTTTCGAACCAACCCATAAAAGTGTTGGCAAATGAGGGAGCAACTTTTGTTCCCATGGCCGTACCTCCCACTTGTAGATAATGTCGGCCTGCGAAATCAAAATTATTCATAGTTAGAACCATCTTAAGTAGAGCTATTAGACTGTCATTAGATGGATTACATATCCGTCCTCTACCCCTAAATAGGGCTAGTCTTGCAGCCTCGAGTCCCTCATTGTTGGGGATATTGGTGTATAAGCTAGCCACATCTAGGGTGACTAGAAGGGAGCCCTCCGGTAGAGGGCCCAGTGTTTGTAATTTTTGTAGAAAATGAGTAGTGTCCTTGATGTTTGAAGGTAATTGTTTGACATGTGGTTGTAAGAAATGATCCACTAATTGAGATATTTTTTCGGTGGGGCAGCCGTTGCCAGAGACAATCGGTCTATCGGGAGGGTCCTTAAGACGCTTGTGTATCTTAGGGAGCATGTAAAACAAAGATGTTCTACATTTGGATGCGATCAGATAATCATGACATTTGAGGTCAATTTCTTTGTCCTCTTCCATTTTTGAAATTTTAGCATGGATCACTTCTTTGTGTGTGTCCGTGAGATCGGTATCAGTCTCTATGTAGATATTTTGGTCACTCAGTTGTCTGAGGCCTTCATTTATATAGTCAGTAATGTTCATCACTACGACAGCGCCACCTTTATCAGCTGGCTTAATTGTAATGTTTTTGTTGCTAAGTAGCTTTTTGATGGCCGCTCTCTCGTCGGCTGATATGTTTTCTCTGTTATATGTTGGAAGTTTAGTTCTGTTGAGGGTAGATTCATTTTGTTGGATGAAATATTCCAAAGGAGCCAAAACTGGTGGTACCCAGTCAGAGGGCAGTTTGAATTTTCTGTCACTGAATGGACTAGTTGGGTCTATGTGTGTTTGGTCATTAATGCGAGGGGGTACCTCATCCTCCTCATCGCTGGAAGTGGGTTTTTCAACTTCCTTAAAATATAGTTCTCTTTTGAGTTTGAGATGGAAAGCGTCTAAATCATCTTTATATTGTCTATAGTCAGGTTCGCCCGGATTCGGACAGAATTTGAGACCCCTTGCTAGGAGTTTCTTCTCAGACATGGTGATAGTAATATCTGATAAGTTGACAACCATTTTGTCATAATCTGTATTTTTGGAGTTGTTGTTAATGTTGTAGGAAGAAATGTCTTCTTGTACATAACCAAAACCAACTAGATTCTTGTTGTAGAAATATAAATAATGTTTAATAAAAACCAGTGAACAATAATAACAGAGCAATGCGTTGTAATTACATGTTGGAATGATCATATGGAGAAAACTGGATCTCCGCACAGGGAGCATGATAATGGAATGATGATAGTAAAAGCATAGTATGTAGCAACTAATTACAGTAGAACTGAACCATTCTGTAACACAAGTATGGGAAATGGAAACTAAAATTACAATGAAAATTAGTGTCTTGTATGTGAGATTACATAGCAAAGGCCAAAAGTGAATGGCAACAATCTCCTCGGAGATGTCAAACATGATGTATATGTAGGACCAAATATATTGTAAAAGATGGTTGAAATGACTAAGAACATCTAAAAGATATCTGGAATTACACATATGGCTAGAAGAATGGTGTGTGAAAGATGCATACCTCATATGTACAGTGTTAAACAAGTAGGAACCGTCAACCAAGAAGGCAGGATGTTGGTATTTGAGAGAGCATGCAGTCACACAAAAAATATGGGGCTCAAAAACTTGTCAAAAGTTTGTCATATTGACAAGTTTTGGGTCGTCATTTCGATGGTGCCCAAAACGACGAGTTTACGTTTGTCAAGACGAGTTTCTGTGGCAAAACTTGTCAAAAGGTCGTCAAGTAGAACAAAGCAATATATGTCAGTTTCAAGTTATTTTTATTTCTTTCCCCCAAAAAACGCCAAAAAGGACACAATAAAAATTACTGACCCAAAAGTTCAATACTGGATCTTGCAGTGGCAAATTCGAGATATATGCACATTTATAAACTAACTTTGACAAAAAAGAAAGCAATAATTCCATAATTGAAAATATGCTTCATATTGCACTCAAAACATTCCTAAAACACCTGCATGTCCAAAATAGTCAGTTTGTTTAATATGTTATTGGAAAAATAATGCAAGATGGATCATATTTAAGTAGATATTGAATGGATATGAAATACAGTAATTACTTTGATTCAGCTCCTTTGTCCTCCATTAGAGCCTCGTTCTGAGTTGAGCAGTGCATTATGGGATACGTACTTGACGACCTTTTGACTAGTTTTTGACAACCCACTTTGCAGGGTTGTCAAAAACTCGTCAGCGTACTTGACAAGCCTTAACCTGTCAATATGACAAGGTTTTGACAAGAAAAAACTTGTCACATTTTTTGTGTGGTATAGGAAACTTCCTTCTGGCTCGAATCGACCTTATTACCCTTAGGTAAACCATGTGAAATAAAGGTGATCACCGGATCGTCGATGTAGACACCCTCTCTTCCTCGCACGAGGCTTGGCTGGACGTGTTGAACACCTGGTCCCAATTCGTCGTCATCTAGCGAAGGCAACTTGACTGTCTCCACCCTCCGGACATCGGGGTTTTCTGCTCTCGTGGCTTGCTGTGGTTGGTCCTCCTCTTCTTCCATATCTGCCCTCTCTCCACTGGCCATGATAGTTGTAGAAATATCGGTAAACGTGGCTAATGGTTGTAGAGAGAAGAAACTGCGTGTTGTCTTGTTAGCTTGCCTAACCGCCACATATATATATATATATATATATATATATATATATATATATATATATATATATATATATATATATATATATATATATATATATATATATATATATGAAGACTCATTAAGGTCGAAACAGAAGATATTATATATATACATATATATATATATATATATATATATATATATATATATATATATATATATATATATATATATATATAGATATAGATATAGATATAGATATGTATATATATATACATATATATATATATATATATATATATATATATATATATATATATATGTATATATATATATATATATATATATATATATATATATATATATATATATATATATATATATATATATATATATATATATATATACATTTGTGTGTGTGTGTGTGTGTGTGTGTGGTTAAGGCACACGTCAACTTATTCATCATACCGTAGAAACTTACACTAGCTTAGACATAATTACTTTTTTTTCATAGATATTAAAGGGAATGTTGGGATGATCATGCGAAAACCTGTGGTAAAAAGCGGAACTCTATCTCAAGTATTCGAGCAGCTACAGAATGAAGTGAAGG
Source organism: Maea johnstoni (assembly GCA_963942565.1). Lineage (NCBI taxonomy): Eukaryota > Metazoa > Annelida > Polychaeta > Spionida > Magelonidae > Maea > Maea johnstoni. Next base: position 16,378,325 of record OZ012700.1, on the reverse strand, counting down.
TGGGTAAAAGTTGTAATAAGAAGTAACTTAACCCATTAATGCTTAAAATGCTATCAGAAATTGTCGTTTGGATCTAAAATACTTTTGACGATAACTTCGTAATTGAGATAGATTTTACAAGATATTTGAAGGAGAGTTGTTGGAAGTGTTCTGATTAACATTACTTCTTCAAAAGTAATTCTATACATGCTCTCGGCAAAAAAATAACCAAATTTATGAGGCTGGTTTTGGCCGCTGTGAGCATTAATAAGTTAACCCTTATGATGCTGGTGGCTAATTTGCCAATACAAATAGATCCAAAGATTCTGATAAATGACTGAAACCCTTACTTATCCAAGAGAACCCAGTGAGAGCTATTACATGAATACCATAATGACTGTGTCTGATGGTTATCAAAAATCTTTGCGCCCTTGTGCTTTGGAAGTTTTAAGATAAGATCATCTACTGTTACCTGGCGACAGTTAAAACTATTTTGGACGAAGAAAGCATTTGTATTTTTGTTTCAATTTTTATTTGACTTAACAGAGTATATCTTGTCTTATGTCATACATAAAAGAGCTCTGTTATGAATCGCTGTCCAAAATGCCTTTGCAACTGAATTCAAAAGACCGCAATCTTATAACCAACAGCATTACCTATGTCAGTTAACCGTTGTTGCATGATATGATTAAGTTGATAGCGATTTGAGGAGGCCATATCAGACATACAGTATAGAAATTTAATTCCTGCACCAATCGTCCGGACGTCTGGCAGTGTCTGGTCGTGCAAACAGCCCATGGATAATAAGTCAAAAAATAAGCTAAGCACATCATGACCCACGGAACTTGCGAATTAAAACTACTTTCTTTCAGTTGTGAGGCCATTCACGCATCTGTGACTAGGAAACTTGTTGGCAATCGGGCGTTTTGTCGTGTATAAAGTCTGGGCTGCCCACGCATATAGTGCAGGGATTAAATGTCGGCACTGTAGTTTATCTCTCAGTAATTTTTCTTTTTTCATTACAGATCTCAAAAAAAGAGGAAAGAAAGAAAGCTGATGAAACCAGAAAAAGATAATTGGTCAACGTCCGAGTGTAAAATCCACACTTGTCATGATGAGACCGCCCCATGCTGGTACTACAAACATGCCAATACATTGTATAATGGAATAAACAGTATCAAATGAAATGGACTTCTGTTATTGTCTTTTTTCTGTCAAGATTTATTAAATCATTAATTTGCCCTAGATAATAGCAGAGGAAACCTAAGAAACTAACTCAAAGTCACTTGCATATTTTAAATACGCTTCAAGCAGATCCGAAGTCTGATGTACTGCGGTGAAACCGCAAGCACCTAGACCATTCGATAATTGAGGTAGCCCCACACTGTATTGTAAAATGAGGAAAGAATTTATATGTATTGAATTCGGTAATTCGAAAATACAGGTACAGTGCGAAATGAACTGAATGCGTGGGAAGCCCGGGCATAATAGACAACCGCACGCCCGATTGTCACCCAATTTCCAGGGCATGGTTGCATGAATGACCTCACTCTGACCGTAGCTTTGATTCGCAAGCTACTCGGGTCATTGATGTGCTTGGATTATTGTTTTGACATGTTGTCCATGGATGTTTGTACAACCAGGTACCGGCAGACGTCCGGTCGACTGGTGCAGGAATTAAATGTCAGCAATGTAGCCCCACAAGGTAGTATAGAAAGAAGAAAGAAATACACGATTTGCATAAGTGCAGGAATTAAATGTCGGCACTGTATTCCGTACTTATATATTGTAGTAGCCAAAATGGTTTGACTAGTTACGCAATACATGAATAATTACCTATCTAATGACAGCTTAGTCGACAGCATGATATTTGGTGAAATGTTTATATAAAAATGTAAAAAATCTTTTATTCAATTCTTGTAGAAATTTCCAAAGTTATTTCCAAAAGCATCGTTGACCCAATGTTACTATTAAAAACATAACTCCTATGTTTGACTCACGTGTGTAAATGTGCAGTCTTCAGAGGTTATACGGGATATTTTTCTTCCGTAGGCTAAATAACTTGGTGACATTTCATAATATCTCTTATGCAGTTGGTGGATATTAAATCGCTAGATTTTGACAAACCAAACTACATATTCTTTACACAGCGAACTTATGAATGTTTACAAGCTTGATCTATACAATTGGCAAATAAGCTGAAACTTAATGCTATGTGGTTCTTCAAACTTTACGTGGTATGATAAATGAGTGTTATTCAATGGTCACTGAAGTACATTGTACGCCAAGAAAGCATTCACGATGTTACAAAGAAGTGCAGTCAACTTATGTCGTTTGTGAGTTTAGTTGAATGGCCGGGCACAAATCCACTTTGTATCAAAGCGAACAATAAGACAGGAGGAAATACAGTACAGGCATTTAATTCCTGCACCTGTTGACCGGTCGTCTTCAGGTGCCTGGATGTACAGACACCCATGGATAGCATGTTAAAGATTAAGCCAAGCACATCAATGATCTACCCACGTAGTTTGCGAATCAAAGCTACGTTCAGCTGTGATGTCATCCATGCATTGATCTGTCAATGTCCAGGAACCTGGGTGGCAATCGGACGTGAGGTCCTGTTTTATGCCCAGGATGCCCACGCATTTAGTGCAGGAATTAAATGTCGGCACTGTATAATGGAATTCACAGAAAAATGGTGGCCAGGTACTCACAAATTCGTACAGCTACCGCATCGAAAGTAGTATGTGGTATTATGTTTATTGACTTCCTGCTTACAAAACCATACATTTCATTCGCAAGCATAAGAAAATGAAAAAACATAATAATGAAAAAAGCGAAGATAGAAACATAGAGAAGAGATAAAAAACAAAAAAGAAATTCAGAAATATATATCAATTTGACCATACCTAGATACAGAGGAATTAACAAAAAGGGGCACGGCAATAGGAAAAGGTGTACGGACCAATGGAAAAAAAAGAAACACGACTGTTTCATACTGACAAAAGTTTACGGCTGCAGCATCAATCTTTGATGCCTCCTCAACTGCAAGACCCCTATAGAACTGTTTGTAAGGACGAGGAAATTTCTGCTCAGTATACCATTACCATTACCATTGCCCTTCAGTATACCATTACCATTGCCCTTCAAATGACCTTGACGGTGATTGGAAGATCGTGCACTGATTGGCTTGCCAAGGAAGATATCCTGACCTCTCGCAACCTTCCTCCTGACATATTGCGCCCATGGTAGTCCGCGGCGGAGCGCCATTAGACAATAGTGTTTTATCATGTTCCAGTATGGAATGGTCATCGAGTGCATGCAATATTAAGCAAAACCATAACCATCACGCGAGTTGCCCACTTAAGTACATGGTATTCTCATGTTTCTCTCGAATTCTTAAATACAGATATTTTCCAAGCCGGAACCGAATCGCGTTCTTCAAGACATTTACCAGTGAGATATTGATACCAGAGAACATACTATTGATTCTTTTTCATATATTATGAAATTGTTTTTGACTCATGTTTACCGGAAGTATGTAGTTTTGACCGGAAGTGATGTGGCAAATCACACGCATGCGCAATGCATATTTGCAGAGTTTGACCCGCTCCGAACACAATCGTTCAATAAGAAAGTCGCCACCGTTCATACAAGATGGCGAAGGGATTTTTGATTGTTACTCTAAGTGCTCTAGTATTAATCCCGCTAGTCACGTGTGAGGACGGGAGTGGGGAGGTTGACGATGACAAAAATGATGACGTCGCATATACCATAACTCCTGCGGCACGGGACTATGTTTCCGACAACAAGGTGTTGACAGGTCACATCTTGGCTACGACCCACAGTCACATGGTAACAGGGTGCTTTCTCAAGTGCAAAAAGGTCAAAGCATGTCTTTCGTTCAATTACTTCGAGAAAACCGGAATTTGTGAGCTGAATGCTAAATCACACGAGGAAACTGGTACAGTCTTGGCTGAGAAGGATGGGTGGCAGTATCTTGATCGGAACGGATTCACAACTGAACCGGTAAGAGGATTTGAAATACATTCTTATTTCAAAAGCTTTCTTTTTGAAAGATACAGTGGCGTCATCTAATTCCTGCACTAAATGCATGGGTAGCACTGGCACAATACACGACTGCTCGCCCGATTACCACCAGCTTTTTTTAGTATGGATGCATGAATGACCCCAAAACTGCCCATTGCTTGAATCGCAAGCTACGTTGATCATTGGTGTACTTTTGAAATATATGATAAAGTTTGACAACGCTAGATAGATAGTAAACTATCGTAGAACTATGCATATATTCATCTATGTGTTCGTTTGTATGACGATGCATACATCGTCAATGTGATTCCTTATTTGAAATCATTTAAAGACGACTGTAAATGTCTTTTAAAATCAAATGCAATAACATGTTCGAATTTAACCTTTATATCCACAAACTAAATTAGCAAAGAAAGATTTTCACGTACTCAATGTACAGCAATTCTTATGTATACAATTCTAAGTTTACATTATTGATATATCAGGACGCCCTTGTCGCTTCCACGCACTCACCGTTATAAAGGGGGGGGGATCCAGGTCATCTACTTTTGCCGCGTTATATACTTTATTTGCTAAATCGATAGTTAGGTACATCGCATTCCTAATGTCAAAAGCGTCATGAATATCACCTAAAACTCAGATATTAAATATTCTACTTCTACCGCAATGACGACCAAATCTATGCCACAAGAATAGGTCCTGGTCTATACCAAAATAACATTTAGCAAACCTTATATTATCACATTGTACAAGGAATTGTAATAGCAAAGTATGCTAATAATTTAAGAGTGCGTTGATAACAAATCATTTTTGCTGAAAAACATCTTCAGTAACATCAAAATGTACTCTGAAGGAAAACTTATGGTAGTCGCATACCTTAAAAGGTGTTTTTGTATGTACATTATCATTTCCTTATCGATGTATTCTTGGTAATTACTTATTGAGTCACAAAAGAATAGGTGATCGAAGACGATTTATCAAAAAAGCGGTATAATCTATAAAAAAGGTGATTGATAGACACTTCAAACTTTCAGGTGTAGACACGATCTTTGGTACCCTCCAATGAACATTACTATAAATACTCTGATTCTAGCCGCTCAAGAAATAATTAATAGATACAGACAAATAGGTGGAGCCCTTGCGTTAGCGCAAGTGAGACACAAGCTTTATAATCAGATGATTGACGAACAATGTTCATCCAAATCTTCATTAGAGACACAGAACTTTCACAAAAGTGTGACTCCATTGAAGATGATCTTTGTAATTATAGATTTCCAATTGATTAAAGTTTATCGGTGTGATCGTGTATGCTGTAAACAAGAAAAAGATGTTATAAACTGACATGTTCTCATAAAGGGTTACCCCTGCATGTAAATCCATCATGACCTGAGACATGGTCTTAGCCAGCAGGGGGGCTGTGTGTCTTTTTGGACACCCAAACCCTAAAAAAGCACCCCTCAAGACACCCCAATTTTAAGTGTGAGGAATTTCTTAAGATGTCAATCTGAAGCATATAATTGAATTATTTCATCTCCATATAATTCTAATAACATTGTATAAGGAGATCACACATTATGTTGATAAATTTATACATGTTTATGGCCCGGTTTATGGTCGGAATCTGAGTACATTGTGGTCCCCCTTACAAATTTTACGATTGCCAATTTTGGGCACCCAGTTTCTAAATCCTGGCTAAGACCCTGCGACATTCTTGTCTTTTCAGGACTGGGAGAATTGTAACGAGAAAAGATGTAACGGACACGGAGTGTGCGATCTGGAAGATAAATGCATCTGCTTTCGTGGACACAAAGGCGCCAAGTGCGAGACCATTGAAGGTAAGCGGCATGCCTTTATCCCCTGCTCTGCTGTAATTCTCTATGCTGATTGGTCAATAGGTGTTAGATCTGGAGCCGTTCACACTTTTTAGATTCAATATCAAACGGCAGGATTCAATATCGAACGGCTGAATTCGATATTACCACTTGGCCACCAGCATCGTTCTGACCTCCAAAGTTATTTTTGAAATTTTACGAGATGTATTTGGTATTTTTTCTTAGCATAAAAGAGCAGGTAATAAATTCGTTACGCCATGTTGGAAAGTGCAATCCGGCCTGCTATCCGCCCTCAGTCATCTAGCTCCCACTCGGCTCCGCTCTGGATGACTTTGGTTGGATATCAGGCCGAATTACACAACAGGGCGTAGCTAATAGTATACTGATGAAGCACGACAACCGATAACGTGTATTGATTTTAAAGTGTGGAATTTCGATTTTCGTCAATTTTTCTGACGGATCGTATTCCTTAAAAACAGGAGTACAATCAAGTACGCATCAAAAGAAGTACAGTGCTAACATTTAATTCCTGCACTAAGTGCGTGGGCAGCCTGGGTATAATACAAGGCCGCACGCCCGATCGCCACCCTGAGTGTCCTGCATATGGATTCATAGATGACCTCACAACTGAACTTGGCTTTGATTCCCGCGCAAACTGGGTCATTAATGTGCTTGAGTTATTTTTCTTTATATCTTATCCTTGGGTGTTTGTACAACTAAGCACTGGCAGACGTCCGGTCGTCTCGTGCAGGAATTAAATGTCTATACTATATAGATTATGAAAATGAAACGAGGGTGTTAGAGAGGATCAGAAAAAGTGGGAGATCTCCAAATGCCACTTTCGGCTTGCAGTGCCGACATTTAATTCCTGCACTAAATGCCTGGGCAACCTTGGCAAAGTACAAGACCGCACGCCTGATTACCTCCCAGTTTAATAAGCATGGATAACCTCACAACAGAACTTAGCTTTGTTTCCCAATCTTTGTGGGTCATTGATGTGTTTGGCTTATTTTTTGACATGTCATTCATGGGTGTTTATACAACCAAGCACTGGTGGACGTACGGTTGACTGGTGCAAGAATTAAATGTCTTTATTATTGCTTGCTTTGAATTGTCCAATCAGCAAGCAGGATTCGGTCATTAAATCCCCATAATGCCCTCAGCCGCAGGGCATTAATTGCAACCTCATAATGCCCTCCAAAGCTATCTAGGTCAGTCACTGACACAATTTGACCATTGCCCATTTATTGTTTAAAGAAACTGGACAAGTTATATAGGTACGTTTTCCTTGCATCTCATTCTCATGCTTTGTCAGTATCATTGTGAAACAAAATTACTTACAATAAGCACATGAAACTCAATTGATCACAACGTTGGATTCTAAGATGTGTAAAACATTTTTTTAAACATTTTCAAAGGCTTATTTAAGTGGAAAAAGTTTTGAAATAAAAAATATGCGAACTTTTGTGATCAAACTTACAATAAATAGTTCTTGGTGTGCCCACTAGATGGCTCTTTTCACCTGGTTCCCTTTCTCTCACTCCACATCCTACTGTCTATATTGCAGTGTGGTAAGTGTGAGACAGTGTACCAACAATGGGGAAGGCAGAAAGCTTAATAGAATTCATGGATGTTTCAGATTTAAAAAAATGCTAAATGAGGTAATGCCATTTAGCAATATCTACACAAGTTCTCATAAAAAATAAATAGCAGAAATTGAAAGGAAGAAAGTAGAAGAAAACATTGCCCTTTTTAGTTCGTATTGCTGGTCTGCATACCATATATCACAAGGTACTATAAATTAGATCACAAGAAATATCAAAATTCAGGGAAGCAATAATAAAAACCTTAATAACTGTTCACGAGGGCAGTATGTGTATTAATTGTGCGCCTGAAGGCCAGGATGCACATTAAATACACACACTGCCCTCGTGAACAGTCATTAAGGCTACTTAGTATTGTAGGTATTTCGAATAATGGCCTAAAAATTATAACCTGCAACATGACCATTGGTCTGTAATTTTCTCTATAATGTCCTTTGGAAGTTTGGTTGTTAACTGAAAAGGACAAAGAAAACAAAATGGCTGTTCAAAGGTTTGCCGGTAGGCGTATTCAGCAATTTCCCCAGAGGTAATTTTTTTGTAATACTCTGCAAAGTAGATGTTTTTTATTGCCTCTCACATCATCTCATTTCAAAAGTTTCAATAATACAATTCAGAGAGATAATCAATAATAACCAATGATAACTATCAAGCATGTTATAACAACTCAATTAAATTGCAAGACCGATAATATCAAAAACGTAT
>OZ012700.1:16362658-16365158 GCA_963942565.1 Maea johnstoni | reverse complement strand
TCGGAGCCTGAGTGCAAGGGCGACGAAGCATCCATCCAGAGTTGTCTGCACGCGCCCTGGTATTCCAAGACAAAGAAATGTTCAAAGACTGTCGACGTTGAATGCATAGGTATTGAAGGAATTTTTGATCATCTTCACATTGAACGACTATTGCAAAGCATTTGTAACTAAACTACACATTGTCTAACAAAATTGACAGAAATAGAAGAATCGAAACTTATTAGAAAAAAGTATATTATAGTAAGGGATTGCTCGACTGAATTTGGACTTTTGTTTTTTTGTCACTTTTTCTGCCACATAGTGGGTAAGTCATGACATCCCGGTTGCAAACATTGAAGGAAAAACCTGACTACCAGCGAAAATTGCATTTTTCAAAACTTTATCCCAAAACAAATTTAACTCTTTGTCATGAAATGTCACATTTAAACACGACAACTGCTCGCATGCCTTATTAATTTTACGATATAGTTGTACTTGGATCACCTATTTTCAAAACTCTTTAATTCAGCCTCTTTCAGTTCTTTCCAAAATCTAACAAATATTTCTTCACCGTGTGCACACAAATACGAGTTAAATGATTTAATTCAAATTTATTTTGAGGGATACGCCATTAATAACCATAGTTTTATGGTAATATGCATTGTTATGAGAGATACGCCATTTATAGCTCGCGCAGCGAGCCAGCGAAGCTGGTGGGCGCAGCCGAAAATACAGTATAGAATGATATCACCGACCAGGCAAGCGTGCGACATACTAAGGCTGATTTTTGGCTGTCTGGTCGTCTCTTGTCTTACTTGCTTGACGATAACCTCGCGAGAAATAAGCATCACTTTTTTGCTTTAAGAGCATATTTTTTCGCCAGATCTTTTCATGTTTTAAATATTGCTTAATCAAATAATAAATATGGATTGTACCCTTTAAATTGTATTTAAATAGCGTTTTGACGGCCGATATGCACGCGCAATGATGTAATTGCATGTGGGGGGCAACAAATGGCGTTCTCCATCGGAGGAATATGGCACAAAAATGACGTCATCAGAATCCCGCCATGCATAACAATAGTGGCGCCATGAGATGTCGACACTAGCACCAGTGGAGGAACACAGCAAACATGAATTCCTGGTCCTTCCGTTCAGCAATTTCAATGCGGTTTAAATCGTTAGAACTGCCACAATTAATTCTACTTGTCTCTTTATTCTAGTTGAAATCTGTTGCGTAATGACGATTTTGGAACAGGTCGAAATCGTAGTAATTTTTATGCCATATTTTCGGTCAATCGCAACTCATACTGGACTATGATCATGCACATATATGAAGCTCATATCAAGGGGCTTCAAATATGGGTGTGGCATTGTCCCAACATTATATTTTGACTATGCCAAGTAAAAGGAGGCCCAGGCCGGATTTCTGCGCAATGCCTTAAGGCCAGGATTCTGCGCAATGCCTATTGCTATGGTAACAAAACATTCAGACGGAAAAATCAAACATATAAAATCAAGTATATAAATGAATGTAAATTTTCTAAATGGTCTTGTTTGTAGTTTACTATATATGCTCCATACATTGAACCCATAAAAATTAGACCCATAAAGGATGATGAAAGAAAAATTATGCCTTAAAAAAGCTCCCATGATGCTCTTCCTCTGACTCAAAGCAGACGACTGAACGAGATGGCTGCCAAGCCCCTTACTGGTACTTCATCAAATCATAAGTTATTGAAGAGTATCAATAAACTTTGTAAATTCTGGCGTGCTATAATAGTCATTAAGATTGGGCAGAAAACCTTGTGTTGATTTATAGCTTCGTTCAGAATGTCCTTTGGTTGGCTGAGGCCTAGCAGCCTCAGCCAACCAAAAGACATTCAGGCCTCAGTTATAGATCATCACAAGGCCATCTGCCCAATCTTATTCCCTATAATAAAGCTCATATCAAGGGGCTTCAAATATGTTTCCACGAAGTACAAGTAAAGAATGACGTCACAGATAACGCATTCGTAACTTAGTGACTGCATTTGAAGGGAAATGCAGAAATATCATCGAGCTGCGCGCGCATTTAAAGCTTTGCTTTCTCGTCATAGATTAATATTGATATATGAATTCATACGTTTTTCAGTCGACGGGGGAGCGGGGCCGTGGTCCAAGTGGGGTGTCTGTTCCCACACCTGCGGGCAGGGGACTTTGACAAGAACCCGGAAGTGCGACCAGCCCGCGCCTGCGCGTGGAGGGAAGCCGTGCGCGGATCTCAGCCAGTCGAAGCCTTGTACTGGTCTGAAACCATGCCCGAGTGAGTAATGTCCCACACAGTCATGCTTTCCATCGCGCAGCTGCCTTAAACCCAGAAATTGTCGTCTGGATCTCTAATACTTATGACTACAACTTTTGACTTAAGATTAATTATAAAAATATTTGACGGAGAGCTGTTATTAATATCCTGATAAACTTTTCTCCATCAAATATTTTCCTGAATATGTTTTTGCCAGCGAAAGTTCATCAAAATTGTC
>OZ012700.1:16340158-16357658 GCA_963942565.1 Maea johnstoni | reverse complement strand
AGAACCTCTTACTTAAACAGGGGATCGGATAAAGAGCTTAACTGTCGATTTATGTGACACAACGGGCGATATATGACCTGGATAAGTTTAAAGGACATGCTCTAGAATATAATATATGCATTTGTAACCATAAGTAATAATTTGTCTAATACCTGCAATATGTGACGCTTTATGCGGTATTTCTCTGTTTATTATGTTCCTGTCTATATATGTATTTTAGTAGTGAAACTACGAGCCAATAAACTATATATAATAATAATAATAATAATAATAATAATAATAATAATAATAACGATAATAATAATAATAATAATAATAATGATAATAACATCAATAATAATTATGATAATAATAATGATAATAATTCTCTATTTCCCTGCAGTTGACGCCAAGTACTCACCGTGGGGCGAGTGGAAGGACTGTCCAGTTACATGTGGCGAGGGCGACCAGGTGCGAAAACGTTCATGCATCGAACAGACCGATGGTGGCGCCACCTGCAGGGACCTGAAGGCAGCTGGTCAGCTAGACTACGAGAAGAAGGCTTGCGATGTTCCCAAGTGTCCAAGTAAGTATAACATTTAAGTGTGTATTAGTATAGTTGTGTTTGTATGCTGCTCCTAGTATAAAAATGATAATTATAATAATAATAATAATAATGATAATAATAATAATAATGATAATAATAATAACAATAATAATAATAATAATGATAATAATAATAATAATAATAATAATAATAATAATAATAATAATAATGATAATAATAATAATAATAATGATAGTGATGATAATGATAATAATACTTATAATTATAGTTATACTAGTGGTCTCGTTTTGGGACACACGCTTCATAAATGTCAAGATGAGTAATGCATTTTCCATCGAATCTTTTCTTTCAGTCCATGCAGCGTACAAGCCATGGAAAGCATGGGGCGCGTGCTCTGTCACGTGTGGTAATGGAACTCAGACGAGATCTCGCGAGTGTACACCTCCACAATATGATGGCATGACGTGCAGAGACCTGGAAGCAGCAGGGGATAAGCCTACTGAGATGAGGGACTGCAAAGACAAGGAATGTCCAGGTAGAGGAAATTTCCATTCTCATGATAGGAGACAGGTGCAGCTATTTAAAATTCTGCAATCAAAAAAAAATAAATTCATATCTATTCCCAGGATTAGTTTGCAGGTTCGAATCTCCGCTGGATCAGAATTTACCACCAACTTACATCGATGATGATGTAAAATTATTCTCTGTTTATTTTCTGTTGTAAAACCTTTTTCATGCTTAAAAGTGAATGAATTACTCTAAAACTAAGTCAGAAGATCAAATTTATCACGTTTGTTTGTATCAATATTGCGAAGTTATATGTACAAGTGAATTAATGAACATCTAATTCCTCATTTTGCAGTTGATGCTTCCTATGGACCGTGGAAGGCATGGGGAGTGTGCTCTACTACCTGTGGACCTGGAACTCAGACGAGATCTCGCGAGTGTACCGAGCAGATGTATGGCGGAAAATCTTGCAAGGAACTTGCGGACAGCGGCGAGCCTGCGACTGAGGATAAACCATGCAACCTTCGATCATGTGCCGGTAAGGTTCGGTTGAAGTTCTCTCCCTGACCTTCACTTGAATGAATGAATGGATGCTTAAAGGCACATCGACACACGAAAGCCATTTAGCACAATAACATATTATAAAAGTATGGTCCTTTGTTATTGTCACATACAGAGCCGAAATTTAATTCCTGCACTAAATTCGCGGGCAGTCCAGGCATAATATACGACTGAACGCCCGATTGCCACCCGGTTTCCTGGGTATGGATGCATTGATGACCTCACAACTGAACGTAGCTTTGATTCACTAGCTTCGTGGGTCATTAATATGTATTGCTTATTTTTTTGACCTGTTAGCCAATGTTATTTTTACAACCAGGCACTGGCAGACGTCCGGTTGACTGGTGCAGGAATTAAATGTCTGTACTGCACATCTACAACAACAGAGCGATAAATAAATTTTTTCACTGACATCAAACTGGTCTGAAATGATGGCTACCTTAAAAATCTCCGCCAAACAATTTATCGCTTCAAAAGATCCCGTGATTTTTCTTTGATATCTCGGTTTTTAAAATCAATGGAAATGAAACCTTAGAACATAATCCTCTATTGGATCATAAACTGATTTTATCTCTATTTGCTCCAAGCATACAGGAATGCAAAGTGACGGAAAGCCTTTCTCAATTGTACCAGATTGACCATTCAGAGCAACCATAAGGCTGTGCTTGTGCCAAGGCATGTGATAAAGTTGCCAGTGACTTGATGTTAGGTGGTGGTTTTTGCTGGGTACCCAAATTTGCTGTGCCAGGGCATTTGATACAGTTGCCGTCGACTTGGTATTAGGCAATTGTTTTTGCCGGGTAATCCAGTTTCCTCCACCACTTACAACTGAAAATCTGGCAGAAAAGGTGACGATAATCAAAATTCCAAATTCCAAAATATTACCACAAAATATTACTAATTGTTACCTCATGCGTCACGTGTGCATCACACCTTTTGCATTAGGTCACTTGGCGGTTCTTGCCACCTTGAATGACCTCAGTTTTCAAAGTCCTCTGCAAAACGATAATGGTTGTGTTAAAGAATATCGTATATATGTTAAAGATGTATATGTATATATATATATATATATATATATATATATATATATATATATATATATATATATATATATATATATGTATTTAATAATGTACATATATATATATATATATATAAATATATATATATATATATATCTATATATATATATATATATATATATATATATATATATATATCAGGCTTGGGGTAATAAGTAATATGTAATCAAAGTAATAGGTAATAAAGTCATTTATTACAGTAATTGAATGTAATAAGTAATTCTTCTTCAAAAATGTAATTGTAATAAGTAATATAATTGAATCAGGAGTAATAAGTAATAAATAATTGCATAAATTGTAAATTACTTTCATAGAAAATATTTTTATCACACCAAGGAGGTATATACCTGAGCAGAGTATCTCTATCAGATAGTTAGATGCTTTCCATGGGATTTAAAAGGTTCCAGCTTCAGGAAGGATGACTGCTGGCAGATGTTTGAGCCTGTCAGATGTGTTTGTCCCAAACATTATATTCAAAATGGATGAAAATTGCAAACTGTGGGTCTGAGATATTTGCACTAGTCAATTGAAGGATCAACAGTACCCTGTTCATCAATTTCAGTCTAATTACAATTTGCCTAACATTCAACAATCATCACTCAATCCAGACAATACCTCCACTCCTTTCAGTAACACTGAGTACAATTAACCTAAGTGCCCACCCTTGTCAGCTGTTTTACATCCTGCCCCTCTTTCCTCAAATCAAGATAAGCAAACTCTTCCTATCCATGACCCCTGTCCACCTGTTACCTACTGATCATATGTGGCCTGAATATAGTCATGATAACCAGCTGTTATGGCAGTTGAGAAATCTGATTCTTTTAACATTAGCATGAACCCCACTGGTAACTGTTGCATAGTTAACCTGACACCTAGATTAAACAATAGTCTATTTTTCTTTCTTAGAGGAAGCACCCTGACAAAGTAGGAAATGCAGCAGTACTGTATGAATAAAGTTATCACTGTTTCCCTACATGAAATGTTTTGTTGTGCTTCTGAATTTTAAAAGTATTAAGTAATATAATCAATTACATCTTGGTAAGTAATATAATATAATTGATTACTTTGAAAAAATTGCTGTAATTGTAATATAATATAATTGGGCTATTTTCCAAAGTAATATAATATAATTGATTACTTTCCAATGTAATTGACCCCAAGCCTGATATATATATATATATATATATATATATATATATATATATATATATATATATATATATATATATATATATATGTTTATATATATATTTATATATACATATATATATATATATATATATATATATATATATATATATATATATATATATATATATATATTTATATATATATATGTATATATATATACTTATATTTGGTATATATTTTTCAGTTGACGCAACCTACAAGCCTTGGGGTGCATGGGGAGCCTGTTCCCAGACATGCGGGGATGCAACCCAGACGAGATCTCGCGAGTGTATCGAGCAGAAACATGGCGGAAAGTCTTGTAAGGAACTTGCGGATGATGGACAATTGGCGACCGACACGAGGGCATGCAACGATGGCGATTGTCCAAGTAGGTCACTTTTTTATTTGATATTTGAAGAAGATATAAAAGATACCTGTATATATATGTGACATAAAAATCAGGTTACACACTTGTGTAATTTGAAATTAAAAAAAAAATCAATTTTAAATGAATTGTTTTATCATCTCTCTGCAAGGATATTGGAATGTATTTTGGAGATGGGAAGCTATCTGAATTTCCTATCGAAATTTATACATGTGCTCTCATATGTACTGCCTGCAAATGAGGTTTGGAATTTGATTGAGGAAATCTAAAAACATGGTGGTATACGGTACATCGTAACGTGATTTACCATTCATTTCTAAACATGAATTAATGAATCCATTGTTATAAAACAACTGTACTATACGATTCTTATTTTTATCGTTCTTTCCCCATATCAAATGCTGAAATTAAGTTCCTATACTGAACAGTATTAACATATAATTCATGCACTAAATTCGTGGACAGCCCGGGCAAAAGTACATGTCTGATTACATGTCTGATTGCCCCCCAGTTTCCTGGGAATGAATGCAACCACAGATCACCGACCTCACAACTGAACGTAACTTTGATTCGCAAGCTACGAGGTTCTTAGATGTGCTTTGCTTAGCAATGGGTTATCAATTGGTTTTGTATAACCAGGCACTGTTAGGCGTCTGGTCAACTGGTTAATATATATATATATATATATATATATATATATATATATATATATATATATATATATATATATATATATATATATATATATATATATATATATATATATATATATATATATATATATATATATATATATATATATATATATATATATATATATATATATATTAATATATATATATATATATATACTGCAGTGCAGAAATCAAATATCAGCTCTGTACTGGACCATTGTTTATTTTATTTACTTGTCCATTATAGATGATGCAAGGTACAGTATGTGGTCAGCGTGGGGATCTTGCTCAGTCTCGTGTGGAGATGGAACCCAGACGAGATCTCGTACCTGCACAGAAGGGAACAGTCTGGGTAAATCTTGCAAGGACCTCGAGGACCTAGGCCATGGACCCTCTGAAAATAGGCCATGTAAAGTCAAGGAATGCCCAAGTAAGCAATACCTATTCGTCTAACTCTTTCATTGCTAAGGCTAATTTTATATATATCTTTCCAACTATCTATCTATCTATCTGTCTGTCTGTCCATCCATCCGTCCATCCATATATATATATATATATATATATATATATATATATATATATATATATATATATATATATATATATATATATATATATATATATATATATATATATATATATGTATATATATAACATATGTATATATATATATATATATACATGTATATATATATATATATATATATATATATATATATATATATATATATATATATATATATATATATATATATATATATATTATATATATGTATATATTTATACACAATCTTACAAACGTAATCTTGTATATTTTAAAAATATATCGCGTGTGCATAGAACACAGATTCAAAATCGATTTTAAGCATCAGATACTAATAAGATACTATATTGTCCTATTTTTTATCATGCAAGACTATATCATGTTTTGCAGTTGATGGGAAGTGGAAACCATGGAGTTCTTGGACGACATGTACAAAAACGTGTGGTGGTGGAACAAGAAACCGAACGAGGGTATGCATTCCGCCCCAGCATGCCGGCACGCCGTGTGAGGGAGACAGGGAACAACAGGAGGAATGCAAGACACAGCCTTGTCCAGGTTAATAGTTCCCTGTATCAATTCATCAAACTTACCACACATCTCGAAAATGAGACAATTTCTTAAAAACGGATATACCGAGATGATATAAAGCAGCAGCGTAAGAATTATTACATTTTTGTCTTGCGAAACTGGCATATTTGTTTTAAAAAGACCTATTTCAAATAATCCTACAAATCTTGTCATGTCATAACTTGAACTAAACTTCTTGTCTCGTCACTATATCATACCTTGCAAAAAAAAACTAGAACATCTATCATTTCACACAGTGCGACATACCTAACAATTTTACATATATCATCTTATGCCGATCAACAGACCTACCGATTTCTATCATCTGGCACGTTGCAACATACCTAATAATTCTTTTATCTTATGCCTTGTTACAAACCTATCGATTCTATTATCTGGCACCTTGCAACAAATGTAACAATTCTATCACCTTATACCTCGTAACTAACCTATCGATTCTATAATCTGGTACTTTGAAACATACCTAACAATTCTATCAACTTATACCTTGTAACAAACCTATCGATTCCATGTTCTAGTACTTTGCAACATACATAATACTTATATCATATTATGCCTTGTAACAAACCTATCGATTCCATGTTCTAGTACTTTGCAACATACATAATCCTTATATCATATTATGCCTTGTAACAAACCTATCGATTCCATGTTCTAGTACTTTGCAACATACATACCGGTAATACTTATATCATATTATGCCTTGTAACAAACCTATCGATTCCATGTTCTAGTACTTTGCAACATACATAATAATTATATCATATTATGCTTTGTAACAAGCCTGTTGTTTCCATCATCTGCTACATTGCAGCAGATTAGATTTATCAATTCTATTATCTAGTACCATGACACATACAACCTCTCATTTCATTTACTGTATAACTGGTTAATTTGGCGTTTTTTGGCGAATGCCCATCAACGCCAAATTTAAGATCGCATAAAAATATGTCCACAAAAAGATGGCGTTGTTCTGACTGCTCCAGACGCCAAAATAAATACGGGGAAAATACTTTTTTGAAAAAAACGCCAACTTAAGTACACGCCAAATTAACCAGTTATACAGTATTGTAAAATTCATATTGCATCGATCATCTGGTACCTTCCAACACACCTAACAATTGCGTCCTCTCATACCTTGCATCATACCTATCAATTACAGCGCCTGGTACAAGTTGACAACATACCTAACAATATGATCTAAAGAGTTATGACATTTTTACGATCTATTTTGATTGTAGTTGATGGCGTGTGGAAATCTTGGGCGTCCTGGGAGAAGTGCACGAAGACATGTGGAGGGGGAAGGAGACAGAGAACCAGAGAATGCACGAAGCCAATGCATGGGGGAAAGCCCTGTGAGGGCGACAACACAGATGAGGAAGAATGCAAAAAGGATCCATGCCCTGGTAAGAAAGTGGTTCCACATGTCCTTTCTCATCGTTCATTTCAAAGCGTTAACTATAACATTAGAAAGGATCTTTTTTTATTGAGGGCATGGTATAATATGATTTGATATATATGTATATGTTTTTATGGTTTATGGTTTTTATGGTTTGGACTTGGAGTGCATCAAAAAGTGGCAGGCCCTGGTGAGGGAGGGTGCCAGCTATTTTTGGTGAGAAGTCGCACATGCTTGCACATGACACCCAGCAGGCAGGCCCCTTTCTGGCTAGCCATTTCACCACAAAATGCAGCATACCCGACAGCTGGAGAGACCACCCACCATCTCCGGCCAATGCCTTCCATTAGCCTGAGAGTTTGCGTGAGGCAAAGTAGCATCCATTGATGAGGGGCAAATAACCAGCTGGATACATCAAATTGCATCAAATTGTAGGTGTTACAAGAAGGTTCTTGTTACAGCACTGGTTACATTGTAGCAACTAGTAGATGTAATGATGGGTTTATTTGTATGTTAGTCGATACGTTGTATTAATAAGGATGGGTAACAGGGGTTACCCTTTTAGATACATTGTGTCAATTCCATTATATATATATATATATATATATATATATATATATATATATATATATATATATATATATATATATATATATATATATATATATATATATATATATATATATAGTCTTTTATTGACTGTAAGGTATTACAAAAGTAAAGATATCAAATCAAGAAAAATACAAACAAGAAAACATAAGCTATATACAAAAATTAAACTGGGTACGTCTAAAATGAGGGAGTGTTCAAATATATATCATTTAACGGTCCGGTCTACATGTCCGCCTTACCATAATCCAATTTGGGGCTAGAAGACTTTGTAAATGTTATGTTTTGCTCTTTAAATAAACGGTCACCACGAGTGACACTTACAAAAGCACATACGTATGTCTGTATGTATATATGTATGTATATATACATATGTATGTTTGTAAACGTAAATTTTATTGAGAATATTACACATATATATATATATATATATATATATATATATATATATATATATATATATATATATATATATATATATATATATAAATATATGATATGAAAAAAAAACTGTACACATTGCATATGTATTGTGTGGAAATAGAACTACACAAAGGCTGTTTTTTATTTAGTTGACGGCAGGTGGAAGACGTGGGTGCTTGGAACACTTGCAGTAAGACTTGCGGAGGCGGAAAGAAGCAACGAAACAGAACGTGCACTGAGCCTCAGCATGGGGGCAAGCCTTGTCAAGGAAGCGAGGACCAAGAGATTAACTGCAACACTGACCCCTGCCCGGGTGAGTACATAACCCATTGATGCTTAAGATTTCTTTAAGCAATTGTCGTCTGGATCTTAGATACTTTTAACAATAACT
Source organism: Maea johnstoni (assembly GCA_963942565.1). Classification (NCBI taxonomy): domain Eukaryota; kingdom Metazoa; phylum Annelida; class Polychaeta; order Spionida; family Magelonidae; genus Maea; species Maea johnstoni. Next base: position 16,348,778 of record OZ012700.1, on the reverse strand, counting down.
TTGGAATTGAGAAAGATTTTACAAAATATTTGAAGGAGAGTTGTTGGTAATATTCTGAATAGTATATTTCCTACAAATATTTACCCAACTGCCCTTTCACTTGGAAGATTTCTTCAAAATTGTAAGGCGGTTTTAGCTTCTGTGAGCATTAATGGGTTAAAAAGACACAAGTACATGTAAAGAACGTGGACGATGAAGAGTGGAAGAATTGAAGAGAATTATTACCCAATAGCATGACCTAACATTTGATGTTTTGAAGATAGTTCTAATTCGTTTGTTTTTTATTCCTTGTTGATTTCTATAACTCATATCTGTAAGATGTGTTCAATAAGAGTGAAATTTTCCTTTAAGTAGGGAAGAGGAATATTATATTGAGCCAAATACTTCAGTTTTCATGTAGTCCATATATCATGATAATCGTCCAATACAGCTGTTTTGATGAAGCGGCCTAATCCTCACAAAACGATAATGGATATTTGTGTTGTTATTAATTTATAATTTCTTTATCATTATACATATCCAGAAGTGTTAGATAAAGATCTTTTAATGCAAAAAGCCAGCCCAGACAGCTGAGTTGTCAAGAGTGATCTGGAGATTTTTTATCTTGCGATCTGGGTATCCCCACTATAATTACTGGCCAGCCATTATCTAGTCTCAATCTACAACATATAAAGTGAAACTAAACAAAATCCCAACTTTCATATTGAATAAAGACGAGCCTTCATTCATTACTGATTAAACGCATGTTTGTATATAACTAGATATATTGTCTAAGACATTGGTGCCTATGACATTCAACCTAAGATAAGATATAGAAATAGGGTTGTTATTCAGCCAGTGGCTATCATTTGTTCTGTCATGTGCTTCATAAGTAATTAGTAAAGCGGAAACGCCCATTTTTCTGAATTTCCATTTTGATATTCCATTACAAAATATCAAGCACATTATCTTCCACTTCCATTTACTCATTTGAAAAGCATAATAAACATAAAATATGTATGTGTGTGTATATATATTTACTTTCATGATTGCAGTGGATTGCGTTTGGAATGACTGGGGGAACTGGAGTACGTGTGACGTCAGCTGTGGAGGTGGACAGATGAAAAGGACACGTGACTCCATTCCCGCCCAACATGGCGGAAAGGTGTGTGATGGGAAACCATTTGAAATGGGATCTTGCAATACCAAGAAATGTCCAGGTAAGTTATGAATAATATATATATATATATATATATATATATATATATATATATATATATATATATATATATATATATATATATATATATATATATATATATATATATATATATATATATATGTGTGTGTGTATATATATATATATATATATATATATATATATATATATATATATATATATATATATATATATATATATATATATATATATATATATATATATATATATATTCATATATTATTGAAATAATCTCATCCCTTCCGATATCTGTCAAGTAATAGGTAGCAGAATACTGACTACTACGTTTAGGGGGGCTGCCCTGATAACTTAGTGGTCTTAGGCAGACTTCAAAACAAACAATTAGCAGATTACTAGTCATGAAAAGATACTCAAATAAGCAGTACCTGTCCAATGGCAATATCATTTTATCGAGCTAATGCAATCAAAAGGAATAAATGAAATCCATTGAATGAAACATAATTTCATGTCTATTATCTCTATATAAAGGTTATTGCATATTAATGAAGTATGATATATTAACATATATGTTAAGGTATGTTTTTCTTGTTCGTGACAGTTAAGTGAACATTTTTATTTCTGTTGCTCACAAAGTCAAATAAAATTTGACAGCCCTAGAAATACATCGTCTAATACCACTTCTAGGATTTGAGGTAGAAAAACTCAGTCTTTTAAAAAGGTATTGCTGATCATAGAAATATGTGGTGTGTGCCTTTATTAAAGATCCTGGAGTGTGGGAACCCTGGCAGTCGTGGAGTCGCTGCTCAGTCACGTGTGGTCCGTCCGGTGTGCGCACGCGCAGTCGCACTTGTAACCGGAAGGGTGTTGGCGAGACACTTGCACCGTGCATAGGAAATGCAACAGATGTTGATAACGGATGCCATAGTACTGTCAGCTGTACAACACGTAAGTGTTATTCAAGAAACTTCTTACTAAATGATTCCCATTGCTTTGAAAGTGTGTATGCGTGAAAGCATGTAGACGCATACATATATTTCATATTATTGTCGTCATTCGCCTTTTCGATTTTAGATATCGTTTTTTTATCGTCAATGACTTATAAACATGCCCTCGTTTCAATTTGAAAAAATCAGCAGTTTACATATGATGGCAGAAGGCTATGCAGTTTCATTCCGATTTACATCACATACCATAGGCACATTGTTAAATGAATTACAACCTATTTAGAATATACATTATGTAGAATTATAACAGTATGTAGAATTATCAACACTGAAATAGTATTTCAGATGACATTGCTTTCAAATGATGGTACTGCCATTTCGGTACATGTAGTTACTATTTAAGCAACCATCGGCTTTGAATGGGTATAATTTCTAACTATTGATATTTTAACATATTTTGATATATCCAGATCAATTCTTGAACATTTTCTGCATGCATCTATCATCACTTATAATGAAAACAATCCGTATGAAACAGCTTACCTAAAAAGTGTGACAAAGATACGAGAAAACAAAATTACTTTTAGCTTTTAATCTACAGTTATAAAAATAGGCTAACCTATCCTTAACCACATTTTATATTCATATGCTCTTAGAATAATTTCCACATTCAAAACCTCTATCAAAAAATGAATGCACGACACTTACCAACATTTTAAATGTTAATGGACATATTGAATTCATTTCAAACACTTCACAATTATTTGTTGTTTTTGGTGTATCTTAACAGTGTATGCAACCTGCTCTGACATCAAGGAGGCTGGAATCAAAGATAGCGGTCTGTATATGCTGGATCCAGATGGACGTGGTCAACAAAGCGGCTACAAAATATACTGCGACATGGTAATGGAATACCCTGCAGGACAGGCAAATGGAGTTGCAATTTATGGTATGATGTGGTATGATATATATATATATATATATATATATATATATATATATATATATATATATATATATATATATATATATATATATATATATATATATATATATATATATATATATATATATATATATACACACACACATATATATATATATAAATATAAATATAAATATATATATATATATATATATATATACATATATATATATATATATATATATATATATATATATATATATTTCTATCTCCAGGTTCCGGAACCTGCCGATTGGATACATTCAATGGACCAATTGTACTAAGAATACACTTTTAGGAAATTAAATAACCTTTTTTAAATCAGTGAAATTAGCGATTTTACAGTTTTGATGACGTCACAAGTAATTGGAAGCTAATTATAGAATGCGACGGTGGCGACGCGTAGCGGCGTTCATTTACGCTACAGACCTCTGTAGTGTAAATGAACGCCGAACACGAACATGTTACAGTCAACCTCCCCCCCCCCCCTACTACACCCATTCTACTGCCGACACATGGCATCCAACCCTAGTTCCGAAAAACTAAGGATGCATGGTCAACTTAAAAGGGGGTTTAGCTATGCACTGAATCGACATGTTGAAAGAATATGCTTATGATCATGAAAGATCTTGTTTTATCATCAAGTATTTCCGTATGTGCCAGACCCTATTGTTATTTCAGATGTTAATTGCCAATGGCTGGGTTTACACGGATAAGACTACTATGGAAGTTAAGGAGTAATACAAATCTTTGGGATTCTTTTTTACAATGGTATTGTCTTGGTTGAGTGCGTATAAAGTAAACTCTTATTCGTATGTTTTCTCTATTTTTGTCTCCTAGACCATGACACCAAAAACCCACTCACCCATAAAACTAGCAGGGTGACTCGCAACATCAACTACTACCCCTACAAGGTTGAGCAGGAACAAGCCAACGTCGTCTCAGAATACCTTCTTCAATCCATAACCACGGCGTCTCTCATGTGCAAACAGTACATTGAACTCAACTGCTCCAACTATGGTAAGTTCTACTTCCGAATATTACGTACAGTACAGAATTTGATTTCTGCACAAGTCGACCGAACGTCTGCCAGTGCTTGGTAGTACAATCATCCATGGATAACACGTCAAAATAAACGAGCCAAGCTCATCAATTAATCTTGTAGCTTGCAAATCAAGGCTTAGTTCAGTTGTGAGGTCATCCCTGCCCGGGAAACTGGGTGGAACCGGGCGTGCGGTCGTGAGTTATACTAGTGCTGCCCACGCATTTAGTACAGGAATTGAATGTCGGCACTGTAGGTCATTTCTTGTGGCAGTCGTCAGTCATCACTAATATACTTTCGGAATCAAGCAGGGCTAATTCATTAAATTGCTCTAGATAACCCCTGAGATGGTCTAGTAATATATATTCAAAACACAAAAATGACATTAAAAAATTGAATGCATTAAAGCACATAAGTGGTACAGTCAAAAGCAATGGTCAGGACAATTCTGGCTGTTTGCTCAAAGATTACAAAATTAATGTAGTTTCTTTTCCTACCGCTAGGTGACTTGACTATGTAACCATTCTCTATGAATAATAATAGTGTGTGTGTACGCTTTGCAAGTGACTAAAAAAGTGTTTCATAACTGCTTTGTCATCAAAATTGCAAAATTGGCAATAGTAATGGAGTCTTTTCCTCCACGTTATATGGCATGAATTGCATTTCCATAATCAATATCTATATGTTGTAGCCCTACACACAAAGGGCAATACCAATGTACTGTGGCATGCGTACAGAACCGGTGCACCTATGAGTTACTGGGGTGGCGCCAGCGACCGATCGAGCAGGAAATGCGCATGCGCAAAGACATCTTCCTGTGCAGGGGGGAAGGACTGCAACTGTGATGCTCTCGCGGCGGCCAAGCACACTGACGCTGGCTATCTTCCCAACAAGGCAGACCTCCCAATCAAGAGAATAAGGGTTAGCGCAGGTAAGGCTTTCTTACAAACTTAACTTTGATATATAGATCTATCTATCTATCTATGTATATCTATCCTTCTATCTATCTATCTATCTATCTATCTATCTATATATACATATATATATATATATATATATATATATATATATATATATATATATATATATATATATATATATATATATATATATATATATATATATATATACATATAAATATCTATATCTATATCTATATCTATCTATCTATCTCTATATATATATATATATATATATATATATATATATATATATATATATATATATATATATATATATATATATATATATATATATATATATATATATATATATACACTCACATACACACACTCACACAGACACATACAGATAACATTGCTTACCTCAAGCAAATAGTGACCAAGCAAACGTGTCCGATGTAACCGAAATCCGAGTTATTAACAGTCAAATATATAGGAATGATTTTGGACAAGTGAGGAAGCGAGGTTTTTTGTATATCCACATAAATTGTAATAACTGATTGATAGTTGCAATTATTAATCTTGTCATTTGGTATGCTGCATCTTACTATACGTGTTAAGGCCCACATTAAGTTTTACATGCACACTTAAATTATGCAAACACATTCAAAACTCACTCGCTCGTAAACACACACACACACACACACACACACACACACACACACACACACACACACAGTGGCACACACACACACACACACACACACACACACACACACACACATCGACATTGTAAAAAAGGAATAAGAAGCAAAATTCTATTTGTTATTGTACGGTATTTGTGTTTGATTCATTTTCAGTTACGGATGCAAGTGTATATAGTGTATCAGCCGGCGTGCTGCTTTGCACAGGTACCACAGAATATGCCAAGAGTAATAGAAACACACTAGGCGCCTCTGCCGACACTGGTGGCTCGGAAAATGGTGAAGATGCATATGATCTATACGGCTAATTTTCCCAATGGTTGCATCAGGGGTGTCCAAGTATTCGAATCCTGGAACACAGATAAATGATCCGCGAACACATAAATCTTTTTGTACGCGCTGTGCAAAAAATCAGTTGGATACTGTCACCAGGTGGCACTACCATGTCAACCTTGTAGCAACTATCAAGACCTATATCAATTAATAGGTAGTATCAGTTAATGGATCTAAAATATTTCTTAGTACAATCAGTATTTAAAAGTATATATGGAACATTAAACAAAATCATTTAGTCAATTTTCCCGAGAATTTCCTAAATTAAACAGCGATTGAGGGATTGTCTTGTCGCACCTTTTGAGGCCTCTGTCGCACGTTCGCGCGACAATGCGACAGTTGGACACCCCTGACTTTATTCGGATCTGTTTCCTATAGTCGCCGATACCGTCCAAATAGGGACATACTGACAACCGTTCACTTCCTAGGAAGAATATAATTTATTTGTTATTTGCATGTAATCTGTATTTGTAATATATCTACACATTAGATGATGCCATACGTAGTACACAGGCAGTGATACTTATTGTAAGGTGTAGATAGAACAACCCTTATAAGTGTACACTTATTGTGACTTTAGCAAACCTACGTCACTAGTATCGACAAAGCACAAAGACGAAGGTGGCGACATCTAACGGCAAATGACACGATCAGTGACACCGCTGAGAAAATGGATATAGCATACATTTTGTTCAAAATTTATAAGATTCATTAATACACATACTGAACAAAAATCATTATGTAAATTTAAGAAAATCCAATTCTGTGATGTATAGGCTCTCAATCAGACAAGTCGTTTAATAATTTAATAATCTCTGCATTAAAGGCATACAGAATTACTAGTAGTTCTATAAAGAAATAGATATTGACGCTTCAGAGGCAACATATATGTGAAGAAATATTTGAAATTGTGTTTGATTCTCTGAGCGCATAACTGTATTTTACAAGTTAATTATTTTCTATTGATGACAAAAGTAAATTGTATTCGGACAATTATCACTTCAACGAATAATATTTGATACAAACATAATAATAGAATTATAAAAATAAAATAGTATGCAATGTATTGTTATGTTACAGGTTACCAAACATAAAAAATGATTCCCCGAATTACCAAGATTTATGCATCCTTAGAATTTTGAACTAAGTATAATCGGTTGCACATGCTTCTATAAATAAATCACAATGAAAACGTATAACTGTGTTGTGTTATTTTTCTATTCTTAGTACTTACCCCCTTTTCCTGGGTTTGCAATTTCTGCCAATGTAAACTGCTCGTGTATTGTTTATATGTTAAGTAAATATGTTCTGCATTTGTAATATGAAAGTAATGCACGTGTATACAAAGAATTCTGGCGCTCATGTCCACAGTCACAGTTTTAAACAATTAATTTCTTTGTGGCTTACCGCGCAATAATCATCCGATATAGAAGTTCTTTACATGGAGCGAGATTTAGCTGTTCTTTTCCTTAAATGTTCGAAGTCGATGTAATTGATGTGGGGATTACATAAAATATCTATTTTAACATCAAAATCATTAGGAATTATAGGTGAACAGGTGATCTATGCGATGAATACCAACATGACAGGGTTTAGATGGTTTTCAAAATCTTAGCGTCAGTGTTCTTTGGACAAAGGTAGCCTCAGTATTGAAAGGGTTACAATCAAACAGCAAATTTACAGAGCATAAACTTATGAAAAAAATCTGAACTAGATTGTTATACATTTACATGTGGATGATGTATCGACCCATATATGTATCCGTTTCCGAAAAGCCCATAGGAACTAAAACCTACAGTGCCGACATTTAATTATTGCACTAAACCCCTGGGCAGCTCGGTCATAATACACGCCTGCACGCCCGATTGCGACCCAGTTTCATGGGCATGGATGCGAAGATGACCTACTTTATAACTGAATGTAGCTTTGATTTGCAAGCTAGGTAGGTCATTAGATTTTTTTTTACATGCTATCCATGGATATGTGTACAACCAGGAACTGGCAGTCGTCCAGTCGACTGGTGCAGGAATTAAATGTCTGTACTGTATGCCGTGCCGAAAGTATAGCAAGCTGTGAAATGTAGTTACGTGAGCTAAACGAGTACATATTACATCAGCTTCAAGAAAAATACTTTTATAAAGACCGACAATATACTATTGTTTATGAATGCCCGGAATGAAATAATGAAATAAAAAATGAGCTACGTGACGGCCTCTATCACCTCATAAACGGCCACTTTAGGAAAAACATAAATTACTAAACAGCAAAAAAGTCTGGAAGACAACACTTTTATATATTTCCTTTAGTTTTTTACATTTAATATATAACATATTCAAAAAATCGAAAAATAAAATAATTCTGGAAGTGGATAAAGAAAAACAACACTGCTGCTGGCATCCTGAACAAGGCTTTATTCTACGATATGACGTGCAATCGACGTGTCAGACATGAATGACACAGTCAGGGGGACTGCCAGTTAATCAAATCTAGTACGTGCATCATTCTTACGTCAATAGCCTTCGGATGAGATTTGAAAATAAAACAACACGTA
>OZ012700.1:16331278-16339958 GCA_963942565.1 Maea johnstoni | reverse complement strand
TGACCCTACTGGGACAATCGCCATCGTTGCATGCCCTTGTGTCGGTCGCCAATTGTCCATCATCCGCAAGTTCCTTACAAGACTTTCCGCCATGTTTCTGCTCGATACACTCGCGAGATCTCGTCTGGGTTGCATCCCCGCATGTCTGGGAACAGGCTCCCCATGCACCCCAAGGCTTGTAGGTTGCGTCAACTGGAAAATATATACCAAATATAAGTATAAATATATATAAATATATATATATATATATATATATATATATATATATATATATATATATATATATATATATATATATATATATATATGTACATTATTAAATACATACATATATATATATATATATATATATATATATATATATATATATATATATATATATATATATATATATATATATACATATATAAAATCTTTAACATATATACGATATTCTTTAACACAACCATTATCGTTTTGCAGAGGACTTTGAAAACTGAGGTCATTCAAGGTGTCATGAACCGCCAAGGTACCTAATGCAAAAGGTGACGCATGAGGTAACTATTAGTGATATTTTGTGGTAATATTTGGAATTTGGAATTTTGATTATCGTCACCTCTTCTGCCAGATTGCCGGGTGTAAGTGGTGGAGGAAACTGGAGTACCGGCAAAAACAATTGCCTAATACCAAGTCGACGGCAACTGTATCAAATGCCCTGGCACAGCAAATTTGAGTACCCAGCGAAAACCACCACCTAACATCAAGTCACTGGCAACTTTATCACATGCCTTGGCACAAGCACAGCCCTATGGTTGCTCTATCTGGAATGGTCAATCTGGTACAATTTAGAAAGGCTTTCCGCACATTGCATTCCTGCATGTTTGTAGCAAAAAGAGATAAAATCAGTTTATGATCCAAAAGAGGATTATGTTCTAAGGTTTCATTTCAATTGATTTTAAAAACCGAGATATCAAAAAAAATCACGGGATCTTTTGAAGCGATGAATTGTTTTGCGGAGATTTTTAAGGTAGCCATCAATGCGGACCAGTTTGGGTGCCAGTGAAAATTTTAATTCATCGCTCTGTTGTTGTAGATGTATGTGACAATAACAAAGGACCATAATTATATACTATGTTATTGTGCTAAATGGCTTTGTGTGTCGATGTGCCTTTGAGCATCCATTCATTCATTCCAGTGAATGTTAGGCAGAGAACTACGAACCTTACCGGCACATGATCGAAGGTTGCATGGTTTATCCTCAGTCGCAGGCTCGCCGCTCTCCGCAAGTTCCTTGCAAGATTTTCCGCCATACATCTGCTCGGTACACTCGCGAGATCTCGTCTGAGTTCCAGGTCCACAGGTAGTGGAACACACTCCCCATGCCTTCCACGGTCCATAGGAAGCATCAACTGCAAAATGAGGAATTAGATGTTCATTAATTCACTTAACCCATTAACACTTAGAGCGGCCGAAAAAGGCCTGACAATTTTGAATATATTTTTCTAACAAAAGCGTTTTCTTGAAAATATTTGAAGGAGGAATGTTGACCAGATGCCAAACAGCAACTCTCCTTCAAATATTTTGGGAACTTTTGCTTTATACACAAGTTATCTTCAAAAGTATGAAAGAAGCAGACGATACCTTCTAGAGAAACTCTGCGTGTGAATGGGTTAACACTGACTGGGACGAAAGGATAATACTGTAGCGTAATTTTTGAGAATTTACAGAAATCGATTTTTTGCGTTTTTTAACTTTGCAAATTGGCCGCAACATCCAGTGCCAGCTATACACTTGAAGTGGCAGCACTAATCATTGAGAATTTTAATTTCGCATCGAAGGCTAAACGCTAAAAGCGGAAAAAATAAACTAACGCAATCTTTTCCGGGTTTACAGTAATGCTGAACTGTAGAACCAGGGACGGTAATGATCGGCGGCAAGGTACTGAATATTCAAAATATAAAATCATAGCATTTAGGAGCCTATAACAGTTATGTAACTGTCTTTGTTGTCCTTCTGTCTGGAAATGAATAACAACATATTGGATCCAGAGTTTTTCGGAACTAGGGTTGGATGCCATGTGTCGGCAGTAGAATGGGTGTAGTAGGGCGGGGGGGGTGGGAGGTTGACTGTAACGTGTTCGTGTTCGGCGTTCATTTACACTACAGACTACAGGTCCTGTAGTGTAAATGAACGCGCTATAGCTACGCGTCGCCACCGTCGCGTTCTATAATTAGCTTCCAATTACTTGTGACGTCATCAAAACTGTAAAATCGCTAATTTCACTGATTTAAAAAAGGTTATTTAATTTCCTAAAAGTGTATTCTTAGTACAATTAGTCCATTGAATGTATCCATGCTGTTTGACCAAAACAGACGTGGACGCTATCATACATAACTGGAAGAACCAAGTTTTCAGTAATGAAACAATCCCAGGCGTTCACGAAGGCATTCGACGTGTTTGAAGCCGCCTAGCGGCGGGTTCCGGAACCTCGCGTCCAGTTATCGTGTGCGGTCGCGCGGGTGTGAGGCCTTGATATCCGAAGTGTTAAAGAGCTACAAGTTGTTGTGTGCGGTCGCGCGGGTGTGTTGCGAAATTTTTAAAAATGCTGAATTGTGGAACCTACCCAGCTAATTGTATTGTTTTTTGGTCCCCATTGGAGACAAATTGACCATTGAGCGTTTTAGGGGTACAACTTGGCTTTTGGGGATTTACCACCAACTTGCCCATATATCAAAAGGAAGGTCTACGGGGGTGTTTGAAGCAGAGCTGCTTTGGGTAATGTACAGCTCTGCTGTGAGCCTAAAGACTATAAACTCAGCCAAATGGTCATTAGCAGGTCAGAAAGTGCATACGGATCTTTCCTGGCTACGCACAACAGGTTACTCTTAACCCTGGTACTGCTGAACCCAGAAATATACCGGAGACACAAAACTACTGTATAACTAATTTGGCGTGTACTTAAGTTGGCCGTTTTTTTTTTCAAAAAAATAATTTCCCTGTATTTATGTTGGGGTCTGCAACAGTCAGAACAAGGCCATCTATATGTAGATATAGGAACCAATTTTGTTTTCGGGAGCAATCAATAGCGCCATAACTTGGCAGGAGTTTCCCCAAAATTAGACACGTAAGTATGCGAATTATAATATAATACCCCGGTAACGTATTCATAAGTTACCAATGTATCATATTATAATGATTTTGTGAAGTTATTGCATGTATTTTCTTCGTTTCATGCTCGGACCAGACCGGTCAAATTCACACTATGTGCCGTATACAGTTTACCAACTGTAAATTGGCAAAAAATAAATTTTTGGTGCGAGCAATTTCATTTATTTTTCAAAATTTATATCATTCTGATACCTATTAACATACACATATATGTATGTTGATAATTGATCAAATATTTACATCGGAACAGCCGTCTCCATTTCTATTGTACGATGGCGATATAAGCAGTTGTCTGCCGTCTTGATTTTCGTCAGGTACGATCAATAACTTGCAGGGGTTTGTCTCAAAATTGGACAGGTAAGTATGCGAATCATTATATGATATCTTGGTAACTTATTCATAAGTTACCAATGTATCATATTATAACGGTTTTGTGAAGTTATTGTATCGATTTTACTATGTTTTAGCCGTGACCGCCAAGGGGTGAAATTCACGCTATGCCGCCAACCGCAGCGGCCCTGGAAGACACTAAAACTGTATTTTTATGCGATCTTTAATTTGGCGTTGATAAGCATTTGCCAAAAAACGCCAAATTAAAGACCACGCCAAATTAACCAGTTATACAGTAGTTGTGTGTCTCCGGTATATTTCTGGGTTCAGCAGTACCAGGGTTAAGAGGAGCAACCTTTGATACCAGTGGATGAGTGAGCATAAAATCATACTGAACACTTCCCATCAGACTCTGAATAATACCCCGCCTCGCTTTCAATGACAAACAAACTCATTCTCCATAAAACCATGCAATATTTATAAAAAAAACTAACATGATACGTCATACGGCGACAAGATAGAAACCCGGAACTGGGAAAACATTCACTTCTGTCCATGAATAGTTCCAATTGGCCTATAAGTTACAGAAGAGCAGTAGACAGCTCTACACAACGCTGCACATTTATATAGCAACCAGGTCAACCCACATGGAGATCCAGCAGAGATTCAAATCTGCAAAATCATGCTGGGAATAGATACTGTAGAATAGGAAATTAATCTGTGGTGCAAATATACCGAATATGACAAAAAATGACCTTTCCGAATTTACTTTGACCGAACAGTCCTTATTACACATTAACACAGATGGGGGCAGATTCTATTCCAAATTTAATTATACCGAGATTTTCTAATTCGGTAAATTCATATTAATTGCATGCTTGGAATCATTTCCTAGTCTACATTATGCAAACATTTTTGTTATTTTTTGAATTCCAGAAATTTAAAAAAGCTGCACCTGTCTCCTATCATGAGAATGGAAATGTACTCTACCTGGACATTCCTTGTCTTTGCAGTCCCTCATCTCAGTAGGCTTATCCCCAGCTGCTTCCAGGTCCCTGCACGTCTTGCCATCATATTGTGGAGGTGTACACTCGCGAGATCTCGTCTGAGTTCCGTTACCACACGTGACAGAGCACGCGCTCCATGCTTTCCATGGCTTGTACGCTGCATGGACTAAAAGAAAAAATTCGAGAAAAATGCATAACTCATCTTGGCATTTATGAAGTGTGTTTCCCTTTATTATTATTATTATCATTATTATTATTAATATGATGAGAAAGCAAAGCTTTAAATGCTCGCGCAGCTCGATGATATTTCTGCATTCCCCTTCAAATGCAGTCACAAAGTGTTTGTTATTGTTATCCGTGACGTCATTCTTTACTTGAACTTCGCTGAAACATATTGGAAGCCCCTTCATATGAGCTTCATATTTGTGCAATAACCACACACAGTATGCGTAGCGATTGACCGAAAATATGGCATAAATATTACTACGACTTCAACCTGTTGCAAAATCGTCATCTCACGACAGATTTCCTCTAGAATTAAGAGAGATGTAGAATTATTTGTGGCGGTTGTAGCGATTTAAAATGCATTGAAATCGAATCACGGAAAGACGAGTAAAGTCATTTTTACCGTGAACATCGAAGTTACGACTGGAATGCGCGGAATTCCATCGTAACATGACGTCATTTCAATACGTCAGCATTTGTCGCACGTGAGCATGTATGTTTCAGTTGTTGCATAGTTCGGCGTGTGTTGCACGATAGTTGGCGACCAAAACGCTATTTTTACACAATTTAAAGGAAACAATCCAAATTTATTATTTGATTAAGAAATATTTAAAACATGAAACGATCTGGCGGCAAAATGTGCTCTTAAAGCAAAAAGTTATGCTCATTTCTCGCGAGGTTATCGAGCGAGCGAGATAAGAGACGAACAGACAGAAGTGCGGACGGAAGTGCGGACACCGTTTTCTAGGCCTCAGTGTATACTTCCATATGACAATAGCATTGTTGACATCCTATACCGTAAGTGCTCACTACGCGAGCTATTATTATTATCATTATTATTATTATTATTACTAGCATTATTATTATAATTATTATTATCATTATTATTATTATTATCATTATTAGTATTATTATTTTATTTGCTATCATCATTATTATTACTATTAGTATTACTATTGTCATTATCATTATTATTTTATTGTTATAATCATCATCATTGTTATTATTATTATTATCATTATTATTATTATTATCATTAATATTTTATTTTCGATTATATTCATTATTATTATCATTTGATTGTTACTATTATTATCATTATTATTATTATAACTTACATTATTATTATTATTATTATTATTATCATCATCGACTGTTTTAGAAATGTCTACCATTATGAGGGATTTGAAACATTTATAACTAAAATCTAAGATGAGACGTTTAATTCAGCTTTTTTCAGTTATGTTTTAATAGTTTTTTTGTAACCAAGTTATTTCTAAAAAAATCATCTAAGGTAGATTGTAAATGAATCCAAGTGGATCGCATGTAACTTTTACATTAGTATCATTTTTGATTTAGAATTAGACCAAACGTGATTTAGAGGGCACCGATTGCAATGTGCCACACTCCCTCCCCTTATGTAATTGAGGTATCTTGTGTATATGTTATCAAATAACCAATTTCAATCCAGCTACTTACAAGTACAATTAGTGTTGTCAGAATAAGAAATTAAACATCTTTGTGAAGTAATGGTTAAATCATGACTAATAGGGTAAAAGTGTCGGGACACTTAAGTAAATCCACTGCCGAACACCAAGTCACTGGGAACTTCATCACATGACACGATTCGATTCCTATATGGTCAATGGTGAGAGACAGTGAATCGTCAGCAAAGAAGAAAGAAATTCCCTTCTCTTCACGAATAATTCCAAGGGGTCTTTGAGTTGCAGAAGGACAACAGGCAGCCCTTCACAACACCCTTCTTATCATCCTTCTCATCCTCATCCCTCTCCTCCTCATCTTTATCATCCTCCTTATCCCTCTCCTCTTCCTCCTTATCATCCTCCTCCTCCCTGTCCTTATATGGTATGTGATTTGTTGTCATTGTGGCATCCATACGCCAAGAGGTAACACCAAATCAGAGGCGGATCCAGCCTCCAAAATTGACCTATGCATCTATATCACAATATTATATAGATCATAGGTCTTCAGTTTCAGGGGTCTTTATACTCTATTTCATAAATCAAACAGGTACTTTTGGATAGCCCAAGTTTTTATAAAATACCACAAATGGTAGTTGGTGAACTTCAAAATCTGGCTGATGCACTTTGAAACCAAAAGATACACCTTAGGGAATGACCGATGCACGTGCATCGATGTAAACCGGTGTGGATCCGCGCCTGCAAATCACAACACAACTCACGCTTGGGAGATAGGCATCGTAACCACTAGGCCACGGGAATCCCTATAAGATACTATAAGCAGTATACAAAATCAACTACACTATAGTATACTATACTATACACACTTAAATGTTTCACTTACTTGGACACTTGGGAACATCGCAAGCCTTCTTCTCGTAGTCTAGCTGACCAGCTGCCTTCAGGTCCCTGCAGGTGGCGCCACCGTCGGTTTGTTCGATGCATGAACGTTTTCGCACCTGGTCGCCCTCGCCACATGTAACTGGACAGTCCTTCCACTCGCCCCACGGTGAGTACTTGGCGTCAACTGCAGGGAAATAGAGAATTATTATCAGTATTATTATCATAATTATTATTGATGTTATTATTATTATTATTTTTATTATTATTATTATTATTATTATTATTATTATTATTATTATTATTATTATTGTTATTATTATTATTATTATTATTATTATTATTATTATTATTATTATTATTATTATCGTTATTATTACTATTATTATTACTATTATTATTATCATTATTATTATTATTAAATCAATATTAAAAGTAGTAGTAGTAGAAGCAGTAGTATAGAATTTTACTTTTATCATCATTATTATCAATGTTATTATTATAATCATTATTATTATCATGATCATTATTATTGTTAGTAGTAGTAGTAGTAGTAGTAGTAGTAGTAGTAGTAGTAGTAGTAGTAGTAGTAGTAGTAGAAGTAGTAGTAGTATTATCATTATCAAATTTCATTATCAACATTGTACACAAATGAATACACCAGTTTTGTTTTCTGTAAAAAAAAGTCATAACATTATTACACGGCACTAACATTCAAAATGAAATAAGGTGTCAGTTACAGAAACTATGCAATCACTTTAATATACTTTACTTGTAATATCCTACTTACCTGGACAGTTTGGTTGCACACACGCTTCGATCTGCTTTTTCTTCTCTGGTTCACATTCCTGGCCGCCATGTTTTGCAGGAATGCAATCACGTGACCTTTTGCGAGATCCCGTACCGCACGTGACTGAACAACTTTCCCATTGACCCCATGAGGGATACTGAGCATCCACTGAAATGTATATTGGGATTTTTCAGAAATTTCTAGGCAATATTCCAATGAAAACTTACTATCAATAAGAAATACCAAAATCTAATTTAAGCAATTTGACTTAACATTTATCCAATAGATGTCAGTGCCAGATCATTCTCTTTATAAACCAATAATCAATTTCACTTAATGTATTTATTATCTTTAACCATATCGTGAAAGTTTCTTACCAGGACATGGCTTGTCATTGCATTCCTCAGACTCCTCGAGTGGGTCGGGGATGTCTGCGCACTTGGAGCCGCCATGTTTTCCCTCGGTACATGTGCGAGATCTCTTGCGAGATCCTGGGCCACACGAGACTGAACATGCCTCCCAACTTCCCCATTGTTCCAAGCGGGCATGAACTGAAATGAACGGAAATCTGTCGTTGAAAATGACATGGCTTTATATTTCAGGATAATTATAGGTACAATTGAAACCTGCCTTGCCGGATTTCTTAAACCATCACACACCACAGGCATCAGGCACTGTTCTACCAATGATCATTTTTTTCATTTCTTTATATAAATGTATACATATATATATATATATATATATATATATATATATATATATATATATATATATATATATATATATATATATATATATATATATATATATATATATATACATATATATATATATATATATATATATATATATATATATAT
>OZ012700.1:16323778-16328778 GCA_963942565.1 Maea johnstoni | reverse complement strand
ATATTTGAAGAAGAAATGTTGATCATAACATAACCAAAAACTCTCCTTCAAATATTTTGTAAAATCATTCTCAATTCAAAAGTTATTGTCAAAATTATCTGAGTTCCTAACGACAATTTTTAGAGGAACTCTAAGTATTAAAGGGTTAATGAATGATGAGTGACTACTGTTCCACTTCAGATCAATGCTGCTCCTTCACACATTTTCGGAGGCTGATTTTGTTGGAATAATATCTCAGAAATATTTTGGCGGTCATCTGCCGTTGCATGTAGCGTCCAAAACAGGCCTCGGCTTTTAAAGATAGTATTGTTGATATAATTATACTTTTGAAATACCTGGCAGAAAATATTGATATGAACAATTTTTTTTCTTGATTTCAACCTTTTTGATTTATATTTTTTTTCAAAATTACCACAGATCTTGCAATTTCTAATGATCGAATGAATGAGTGGGGCGCTACACTATTTTTGTTGATCAGCGTTCATGATGGTTTAGCAAAACCAATATCCATAATTGCAATATTTGAAGATATAGGAAATTAAGAGATATGTATTTCATATAATTAACGTAAAACAGCGCCTTGACAATAAATGATTACATAGAAAAAAGGTGGGTCATATTTGCAACTTAACCCATTAATACTCGCAACGGCTAAACAGTATGACAATTTTGATGAAATATTGCAATCAAAAACATATTCAGGAAAATATTTGATGGAGAAAAGTTTATCAGAATATTAATAACAGCTCTCCGTCAAATATTTTTATAATTAATCTTAAGTCAAAAGTTGTAGTCATAAGTATCAGAGATCCAGACGACAATTTCTGGGTTTAAGGCAGCTGCGCGATGGAAAGCATGACTGTGTGGAACATTACTCACTCGGGCATGGTTTCAGACCAGTACAAGGCTTCGACTGGCTGAGATCCGCGCACGGCTTCCCTCCACGCGCAGGCGCGGGCTGGTCGCACTTCCGGGTTCTTGTCAAAGTCCCCTGCCCGCAGGTGTGGGAACAGACACCCCACTTGGACCACGGCCCCGATCCTCCGTCAACTGAAAACACATATAAATGCTTAACACTTTGGTTATAAATGGAGTATCCCTCAAAATACTGTATAACTGGTTAATTTATAGTGGTTTTTAATTTGGCGTTTTTTGGCGAATGCCCATCAACGCCAAATTAAAGATCGCATAAAAAATATGTTTACATGAAGATGGCGTTGTTCTGACTGCTCCAGATGCCAAAATAAATACAGGGAAAATACTTTTTTGAAAAAAACGCCAACTTAAGTACATGCCAAATTAACCAGGTATACAGTAGTGCATATCATTATAACACTATGGTCGTAAATGGCGTATCTCTCAAAATAGTGCATATTACTATAACAGTATGGTCATAAATGGCGCATCCATCAAAATAGTGCATATTACTTTAACACTTTGGCCATAAATGGCGCATCCCTCAAAATAGTGCATATTACTATAACAGTATGGTCATAAATGGCGCATCCCCTCAAAATAGTGCATATTACTTTAACACTATGGCCATAAATGGCGCATCCCTCAAAATAGTGCATATTACCATGACACTATGGTCATAAATGGCGCATCCCTCAAAATAGTGCATATTACTATAACAGTATGGTCATAAATGGCGCATCCCTCAAAATAGTGCATATTACTTTAACACTATGGTCATAAATGGCGCATCCCCTCAAAATAGTGCATATTACTTTAACACTATGGTCATAAATGGCGTATCCCTCAAAATAGTGCATATTACTTTAACACTATGGTCATAAATGGCGTATCCCTCAAAATAGTGCATATTACTTTAACACTATGGTCATAAATGGCGTATCCCTCAAAATAGTGCATATTACTTTAACACTATGGTCATAAATGGCGTATCCCTCAAAATAGTGCATATTACTTTAACACTATGGTAATAAATGGCGTATCCCTCAAAATAGTGCATATTACCATAACACTATGGTAATTAAAGGCGTATCCCTCGAAATAAATTTAAAATCAACCAATCAATTCAAAACTCGTATTTGTGTGCACATGGTGAAGAAATATTTAATAGATTTTGGAAAAGAACTGGGAGAGACTGAAAGATTTTTGAAAATAGGTATTCCAAGTACAACTATATCGTAAAATTAATAAGGCATGCGAGCATAACAATGAGTTGAATCCGTTTTGGGATAAAGTTTTGAAAATTGTATGGCGCTTCAAAGAGACATACTGTACACCTCGTTATTTTTCTCCGCCAGAAAAGCTGCTGTACAGGAATATTCAGAATATCACTTTTGACATATTTTGACCAGGATTCAATTTGAATAAATATAGTGCACCTTACAGAAGAATTTTT
Source organism: Maea johnstoni (assembly GCA_963942565.1). Lineage (NCBI taxonomy): Eukaryota > Metazoa > Annelida > Polychaeta > Spionida > Magelonidae > Maea > Maea johnstoni. The sequence goes on along the minus strand of OZ012700.1, from coordinate 16,326,407 downwards.
TAATTGAACTTATTTTGTTTAGTCAATACCCACATGCTATACGCCGAACAACTTCTTTACTTTAAATTAATTGAGATTTGGCTGCTTAAACATAAGTCAATCTTGGCCGAATCGGCAAAAATGCCTATCAAACACAATGGCTAATGCTTACATTTGTTACGTCCGGAATGGCGACCCATTTTGATTTCTGTCAATTCATATTTTTTCTGTTTAAATACATGGGAAAAAGTAACTTTTTGGGTTTATACTATTCTCTCTTGCGATACACTACAGTCGGTGGTTTCCCCGGCTTGTGACACATTGTGTATGTGCTACCCCCATTGCCGGGTAGTCCAGCGCATTGCCTATTGACTGTGCTCTGCACCAGACTCTTCCCCAATATCTCAATAGTTTAACCCTTATGCTGCTGGTGGCTAAGCTTGCCAATACAAAATGATGCAAAAACCTAAAAAAAAGAATGACTGAAACCCTGTCAAATGGGTACTCATCTGAGAGTACTCAGCGAGAGCTTTCTAATGAGTACCAACATGACAGGATTTAGATGGTTTTCAAAAAATCTTTGCATCCTTGTGCTTTAGACAAACGTAGCCTTAGCATTGAAAGGGTTAATTGATTTGCTGTCACTGACTGCTTGCTGTTTCTCAAAACTGCTCTGTTAAGAATACAGATTCACCCTTACACTGCTGGGCTAATTTTGCCAATACGAAATGATGCAAAAAACCTTAAAAATGACTGAAACCCCGAAACATGGATACTAATCTGAAAGCACTTAACGAAAGCCTTCCAATGAATACCAACATGACAAGGTTTAGATGATTTTCATATTTTTGTGCGTCCATGTGCTTTGGAAGAAAGTAGCCTCAGCATTGGTTGGGTTAAACTTGTCGATTTTGGTCGGGAATCAAACCAGGAAAGTGAGAAAAGACAGTGAGCAGTTAATGGCAACGGCTTCGACCACATGCCTATCGAAGGATGTTAGGAAATTGACATTGAGTTTGGGTCAGAAAGTGATCTTTTCGCCTGGTAGTCAGATTTCCTCTAATATTTACAACTGGGCTGTCATGATTTCGCCACTTATAATGTAGCAGAAAAAGTGATGATAAACGAAATTCCAAATTCCAAATTTAGTTAAGCAATCCCTTGTTATTTTCATTGTCAAATAAGTTTCAATTCTTCTAATTTTTCTCGAAGTTGTGAGGCATTCAGTTACCAATTGATTGCAATATATCATTCGAAGTGAAGATGATCAAAGATTGCGTCCGTACCTATGCATGCAACGTCGACAGTCTTTGAACATTTCGTTGTCTTGGAATACCAGGGCGCGTGCAGACAACTCTGGATGGATGCTTCGTCGCCCTTGCACTCAGGCTCCGAAAACGCCACGTGTTGACTGCTGCTGCCGTCTAGCGGCTGAAAGGTGAAGCTTCTGGCCCCCTGGCGGACGATTTGCTTACAGATGATGTCTGCGTCCACCTGATCTAGGCCATCGCCGCAAAGTGGTGCGTGCTCCTTTTTGAGGTTGTCGTAAACTGTCACACGACCTGCGCCGTACGTTTTCCCGTTGACTAGACTGAGCGGTTCTGTAAAATTAGAAACATGGAAAAGCCCCCTTAGTTGATAGTTCACTATGGTGGAATTAAACGTCCATGATGGAGGATTGATTCTAGCTGTGATGAATAGACACATGGATTCGTAGAACCCTGGCTACACCTAATCTCGCCGAGGTGTCGGCGTGACGTCACTAGGAGACAAAGACCAATTAGGGCTCTCGTTTCTCGTTTACAGAGAAGTTTGTGCACCAACATGCGCAGAACGCACCTCTTGAGCTATCCTGGCCATAATCCGGGCTATTATAATACAGTGCAAACATTTAATTCCTGCACCAGTCGACCGGACGTCTGCCAGTGCCCGGTTGCAAAAGCATTAGTTGACAACAATTCAAATAGCAAGCGAATGACTCACATGATTTTGAAACAAAGCTACGTTCAGTCGTGAAGTCACACATGCCTGTGCAGCCCGCTCATTAAGTGCAGGAATTAAATATCGGCACTGTAGTTGTAGCTAGGCTGTAATAAGACCTGCTGGTTGCGTACTCGGTGTGATCCGTCGACATTTGTGATTCTACTATTGACTGGTTAACTGAAAGTGTTGGGGATGATAGAAAGATTCAAAATGTGTAATAAATATGGAATTTGACAGAAATCCGCTTATGACCAATTGTCGTGAAGGAGTCTGGAAGCCACGCATGGAAATACCCATCTAAAACTGGAAAGGGTGCAGTAAAATGCTGCTGAGTTCTCCTTGCACATGTACAGTGCAGTCATTTAATTCCTGCACCAGTCGATCAGACGTCTGCCAGTGCCTGGTTGCAAAAACACTTGTGAACAACAATTAAAAAAATAAGCGAAGCACACCAATGACTCACATAGGTTTTGAGACAAAGCTACGTTCAGTCGTGAAGTCACACATGCATCCATGCCCAGGAATCTGTGTGGCAACCGGGCGTGCAGTTGTTAATCATGCCTGGGCAGCCCGTTCATTAAGTGCAGGAATTGAATGTCGGCACTGTACAGGCGTAGATCTACGTGTACGGTACATACATTTTATTCTTGCACCAGTCGACCGGACC
>OZ012700.1:16293778-16321278 GCA_963942565.1 Maea johnstoni | reverse complement strand
GGTTGTCTCATTTTTCACGTGTATCACAGTATATAGGAGGCCCAAACGCTTCGCAGCAGAGTAAGAGTATCGAATGTAGGACTTTTAAACTTGTTTGCGCTACATATGCCTATGTTTCTGTAAAATTCATTTACTCCCATTGTAAAAACTTTGCTGAATTATGTTATGTTTGTCAATCATTAGGTATCCTGGCCTCAGCATGTGAGAAAGTTGCCAGTGACTTTGGGGTAGGCGGCGGTTTTCGCTGGGTACTCCGGTTTCCTCCACTACTTACAATTGGCTAGTCATGAATTAGCCACAACTAGCTGGCTCCCGTGCATAGCAGGGGTCTGGGCTCTAAAATCCTACCAAATGTTCACATTCCGATAACCTTTGTGACAAAGGTAAGAAAAATATGTTGCAGAGAAAGAGAAAGAGAGATCAGTAAAAAAATTAAAACATGCCTCATAAACCAGGTACGCTCAAATAGACAGGCATGATGAAAAGTAAAGACAATAAAAAAAATTGCAAAATACTTGAATGATAAAATATTTTGGTATTTGATTCGGTTTTGAAACTCGCTATTTATATATTGATCGGCATAAATGTGACGAAAAATAGTATCAAATTCCAAGTCTATCATCAGGACGATTAGAACAGGGATGAGCTTTCTGATAATGATAAAAGTAGTCAATCTCACCCAACCTAATCCGAAATAACTTGTTTGATAGAGTGAACTCTGGTTAAATTGGCACATCATAAAGTAATGACGAATGCATTGTTATCTAAAATGAATTTTGTAGCATCTCCGACGTGTGCCCATTGTTTAGAAGTTGAAACTATTATGCATGCTTTTTTTTAATGTTCTCACGTGATTAAAGGGACAAGTGAAATTATGGATCAGGAAACATAGACAAATATTATAAACTGTCAGATGTCGAGTAAATATTTGGTGTAGATGTACAAAAACTAACCTAATTATGGCCACCAAAGAGGTTATTTATAGGAAGAGACAAGGTATCGGACTTCCATACATTATTCATGTAAAAAGAATTCTCTTTAATCAGATGATAAAAGAAAGGACTTCTGGAATGACAGGGGCTGAAGAAGTTAGTTTTTCCCTAAAATGAGACCCTATAGAACAGGAGTTACTAATGTCTTAATATTACTTTCGAGTGATTGTGAGTGAGGTGAGGTTACATACGTTTTTGATACTATCAGTCTTGCAATTTAATTGAGTTGTTATAACATGCTTGATAGTTATCATTGATTATTATTGATTATCTCTCTGAATTGAATTATTGAAACTTTTGAAATGAGATGATGTGAGAGGCAATAAAAACAACATCTGCTTTGCAGAGAATTACAGACAATTTACCTCTGGTGAAATTGCTGAATACGCCTACCGGCAAACCTTTGAAAAGCCATTATGTTTTCATTGACCTTTTCAGTTAATAACCAAACTTCCGAAGGACATTATAGAGAAAAAGGTCATGTTGCAGGTTATCATGTTTAGGCCATTATTCGGAATACTTACAATACAGACATTTAATTCCTGCACCAGTCAACCGTGCGTCCACCAGTGCTTGGTTGTATAAACACCCATGAATAACATGTCAAAAAATAAGCCAAACACATCAATGACCCACAAAGATTGGGAAACAAAGCTATGTTCAGTTGTGAGGTTATCCATGCGTAGTAAACTGGGGGCAATCAGGCGTGTGGTCTTGTACTTTGCCCAGGCTGCCCAGGCATTTAGTGCAGGAATTAAATGTCGGCACTGCAAGCTGACAGTGGCATTTGGAGATCCCCCACTTTTTCTGATCCTCTCTAACACCCTCGTTTCATTTTCATAATCTATATAGTATAGACATTTAATTCCTGCACGAGACGCCAGGACGTCTGTCAGTGCCTGGTTGTACAAACACCCAAGGATAGGATATAAAGAAAAATAACTCAAGCACATTAATGACCCAGTTTGCTTGGGAATTAAAGCCAAGCTCAGTTGTGAGGTCATCTATGAATCCATATGCAGGACACTCAGGGTGGCGATCGGGCGTGCGGTCTTGTATTATACCCAGGCTGCCCACGCACTTAGTGCAGGAATTAAATGTTAGCACTGTACTTCTTTTGATGCGTACTTGATTGTACTCCTGTTTTTAAGGAATACGATCCGGCAGAAAAATTGACGAAAATCGAAATTCCACACTTTAAAATCAATACACGTTATCGGTTGTCGTGCTTCATCAGTATACTATTAGTTACGCCCTGTTGGAAAGTGCAATCTGGCCTGATATCCAACCAAAGTCATCCAGAGCGGAGCCGAGTGGGAGCTGGATGACTGAGGGCGGATAGCAGGCCGGATTGCACTTTCCAACATGGCGTATAACGAATTTATCATCTGCTTTTTTATGCTAAGAAAAAATAACAAATACATCTCATAAAATTTCAAAAATAACTTTGGAGGTCAGAACGAAGCTGGTTGCCAAGTGGTAATATTGAATTCTGCCGTTCGATATTAAATCGAAAAAGTGTGAACGGCTCCAGATCTAACACCTATTGACCAATCAGCATAGAGCATTACAGCAGAGCAGGTGATAAAGGCATACCCCTTACCTTCAATGGTCTCGCACTTGGAGCCTTTGTATCCACGAAAGCAGATGCATTTATCTTCCAGATCGCACACTCCGTGTCCGTTACATCTTTTCTCGTTACAATTCTCCCAGTCCTGAAAAGACAAGAATGGCGCAGGGTCTTAGCCAGGATTTAGAAACTGGTGCCCAAAATTGGCAATCGTAAAATTTTTAAGGGGGACCACAATGTACTCAGATTCCGACCATAGACATGTATAAATTTATCAACATAATGTGTGATATCCTTATACAATGTTATTAGAATTATATGGAGATGAAATAATTCAATTATATGCTTGAGATTGACATTTTAAGAAATTCTTCACACAAAAAATTGAGGTGTCTTGAGGGGTGGTTTTTTAGGGCTTGGGTGTCCAAAAAGACACCCACCCCCCTGCTGGCTAAGACCATGTCTCAGGTCGTGGTGGATTTACATGCAGGGGTAACCGTTTATGAGAACATGTCAGTTTATAACATCTTTTTCTTTTTTACAGCATACACGATCACACCGATATACTTTAATCAGTTGGAAATCTATAATTACAAAGATCATCTTCAATGCAGTCACACTTTGTAAAAGTTTTGTTTGTCTAATGAAGATTTGGCTGGAAACTTTTCATTAATCATATGATTTTAAATCTTTCGTCTCACATGCACTAATGCAAGGGCTGCACCAATTTGGCTTTATCTATTAATTATTTCTAGCAGCTAAAATCAGAGTATTTATAGTAATGTTCATTGGAGGGTACCAAATATCTTGTCTACATCTGAAAGTACCAAACATCTGCCTATCAATCACTTTTTTTATAGTTTATACCGCTTTTATGATAGATCGTCTTCGATATATTTTCGCTCTATTCAGTTCTTGTATTGATTCCACTTTTTCTTCTTGATATTAATTTGTAATTTCATATCTGAGCATAGGGTCAATGAATATTACATAACATTACATTACATTTATTTAGCCCCATTTGGGTGAGTTTTTGTAATGGATAGTACCTCCTGCTTGAGTTAGCTAGTCACACCTAGGTAGAGCTGTTATATTATTTCTGTTTTCACAATATTTAGTTGTATTTTGTTCTTCAATGTTTATTCGTGTATTCTTTCTTTGTGCATTTTGTATTCGTACATTTTTCGTCTCCTTTTGGAGCGGTCAATAAAGTACAATTACAATTAGGAATGCGATGAAATGTACCTTACTATCTATTTGGCAAATAAAGTATAACGGAACAATGGTGGATAACCTGGATCCCCATCCCAACCCCCAACCCCCCCCCCCCCCCCCCCCCCCCCTTACCCCCTTTATAACAATGAGTGCGTGGAAGCGACAAGGGCGATATATCAATAATGTAAACTTAGAATTGTATACATAAGAATTGCTGGACATTGGGTACGTGAAAATTGTTCTTTGCTAATTTAGTTTGTGAATATAAAGATTAAATTCCAACATGTTATTGTATTTGATTTTAAAAGACATGTACAGTCGTCTTTAAATGATTTCAAATAAGGAATCACATTGACTATGTATGCATCGTCATATAAACGAACAAATAGATGAATATATGCATAGTTCTACGATAGTTTACTATCTATCTAGCGTTGTCAAACTTTATCATATATTTCGAAAGTTAGACCAAGCACACCAATGATCAACGTTGCTTGCCAATCAAGCTATGGTCAGTTTTGGGGTCATCCATGCATCCATACTCAGAAAAACTGGTGGTAATCGGGCGAGCAGTCGTGTATTGTGCCAAGGCTACCCATTCATTTAGTGCAGGAATTAGATGACGCCACTGTATCTTTCAAAAGGAAAGCTTTTGAAATAAGAATGCATTTCAAATCCTCTTACCGGTTCAGTTGTGAATCCGTTCCTGTCATTGTACTGCCACCCATCCTTGTCAGCCATGACTGTACCAGTTTCCTCATGTGATTTAGCATTCAGCTCACAAATTCCGGTTTTCTCGAAGTAATTGAACGAAAGACATGCTTTGACCTTTTTGCACTTGAGAAAGCACCCTGTTACCATGTGACTGTGGGTCGTAGCCAAGATGTGACCTGTCAACACCTTGTCGTCGGAAACATAGTCCCGTGCCGCAGGAGTTATGGTATATATGACGTCATCATTTTTGTCATCGTCAACCTCCCCACTCCCGTCCTCACACGTGACCAGCGGGATTAATACTAGAGCACTTAGAGTAAAAATCAAAAATCCCTTCGCCATCTTGTATGAACGGTGGCGACTTTCTTATTGAACGATTGTGTTCGGAGCGGGTCAAACTCTGCAAATATGCATTGCGCATGCGTGTGATTTGCCACATCACTTCCGGTCAAAATTACATACTTCCGGTAAATATGAGTCAAAAACAATTTCATAATAGATGAAAAAAATCAATAGTATGTTCTCTGGTATCAATATCTCACTGGTAAATGTCTTGAAGAACGCGATCGGGTTTCGGATTGTGAAATATTCGCATTTGAAAATATTGGGGAACAGGATAATACCATGTACGTAAGTGGGCAACTCGCGTGATGGTTATGGTTTTGCTAAATATTGCATGCACTCGATGACCATTCCATACTGGAACATGATAAAACACTATTGTCTAATGGCGCTCCGCCGCAGACTACCATGGGCGCAATATGTCAGGAGGAAGGTTGCGAGAGGTCAGGATGTCTTCCTTGGAAAGCCAATCAGTGCACGATCTTCCAATCACCGTCAAGGTCATTTGAAGGGCAATGGTAATGGTATACTGAAGGGCAATGGTAATGGTAATGGTATACTGAGCAGAAATTTCCTCTTCCTTACAAACAGTTCTATAGGGGTCATGCAGTTGAAGCGGCACCAAAGAATACCGCACATTTGTAAAGCACCCATTAAGCATCAAACAGTGAGCTAAACTTGAATCGTAGTGTGTTTGGTTTTTGATGCTGCAGCCGTAAACTTTTGTCAGTATGAAACAGTCGTGTTTCTTTTTCTTCTCACGGTACTCCTTTTTCTATTGCTGTGCCCCTTTTTGTTAATTCCCCTGTATCTAGGTATGGTCAAATTGATATATATATATATATATATATATATATATATATATATATATATATATATATATATATATATATATATATATATATATATATATATATATATATATATATATATATATATATATATATATATATATATATATATATATATTTCTGAATTTCTTTTTTGTCTTTTATCTCTTCTCTATGTTTCTATCTTCGCTTTCTTCATTTATTAAGTTTTTTCATTTTCTTTTGACTGCGATTTGGATTTGGAATTTCGTTTTTCATCACATCTATGCCAACTGTGGCTAATTCGTGACTAGCCAGTTGTAAGTAGTGGAGTACCCGGTGAAAACCACCGCCTAACCCCAAGTCACTGGCAACTTGCGAATGGAATGTATGGTTCTGTAAGCAGAAAGTTACAGTCCAAAAACATTATACCACGTACTACTTCCGATGCGGTAGCTGTACGATTTTGAGAGAACCTGGCCACCATTTTTCTGTGAATTGCTTAATATTTCCCCCTGTCCTATTGTTCGCGCTGATACCAAGTGGATTTGAGCCCGGCCATTCAACTAAATTCACAAACGATATAAGTTGACCGCTCTTCTTTGTAGCATCGTGAATGCTTTCTTGGCGTACAATGTACTTCAGTGGACGTTGAATAACACTCATTTATCATACCACGTAAAGTTTGAAGAACCACATAGCATTAAGTTTCAGCTTATTTGGCAATGGTATGGATCAAGCGTGTACATGTAAACATACAGAAGTTCGCTATGTAAAGAATATGTAGTTTGGTTTGTCAAAATATATCGATTTAATATCCACCAACTGCATGAGGGATATTATGAAATGTCACAACGTTATTTAGCCTACAGAAGAAAAATACCCCGTATAACCTCTGAAGACTGCACATTTACAAACGTGAGTCAAACATAGGAGTTATTTTTTTGATAGTAACATTGAGTCAACGATGCTTTTGGAAATAACTCGGCAATTTGCCAATACATTTCTACAAGAATTGAATAAAAGATTTTTTAACATTTTTATATAAACATTTCACCAAATATCATGCTGTCGGCTACGCTGTCATTACATAGGTAATTATACATGTATTGCGTTACTAGTCAAACCATTTTGGCTACTATAAGCACTGAATATATTGAGATATTTCAGTTATAAATGTTTCATGAGTCTTCTATTATGTTCCCTTATGAAAGGTATATAGAAAGGCGAATGAGGCCTTTGGACCAGCACCAGCCTTCCCGATACTCTATACAGTACAGACAATTGATTCCTGTAACAGTCGACCAGACGTCTGCCAGAACCTGGTTATAAAAATCTCATCGATAACATGTCGAAACATAAGTCAAGCTAATCAATGACCCACGTAGCTTTGTAAATCGAAGCTACTTTCCGTTGTGAGGTCATCCAAACAGCTGTGCCCATTAAACTGGGTGGCAATCGTGCGTGCAGCCATGTATTATGCCCAAGCCTTTAATGCCGGAATTAAATGTCGGCACTGTATTTGCAACCCAAGGCTTAATGGCTAATATACCCAGTGAATCTTACCAATTACCTACAGTGCCGACACTTAATTCCTGCACTTAATTTGTTGGTAGCCTGGGTATTATACACAACCGCACGCCTGATTGCTAGCCAGTTCCCTGGCCATGGAGGACCCCACAACTGAAAGTAGCTTTGATTTGTAAGGTACGTGGGTCATTGAAGTGCTTGGTTCGTTTTTTGACATGGTGGCCCTGGGTGTTGTACAACCATGCACCTGCAGACGTCCGGTCGACTGGTGCAGGAATTAAATGTCTGTACTGTATAAAAACTAAGCTTTAATGCTTCTGGTGGGTGTTGTAAATAGGGGCAGGAGGCGGAGTTGGATGCAGAAGGCCGGGTTGGGTACAGACTGACATGTGTTAAGAAATGATTTCATGAGGCTTTTATTTCACCACGATTTAATATTTGATATTGTTTATTTTAATGTACATGTATGTATGTATATTTATTGACTATGTCTCGCAGACAAAGTATACAAAACATAAGAACAAAAACAAAAGTAGGGTTTTTACCCCATCGAACATAAGCGTAAACCATAGCAAAGAATAAGTAAGGTAAATTATACATTATTTACATAGAGAGTGCAACAATAGTATATTTGCGTCTCACTTGACATCCTGTATCTGTTTTCTCCTCATCGCCAACCAGACACAGTATGTAAGTAAGTGTTTGCATTGTCAACACTGCCGCACTCTAAATGTTTTATAAACATAGAGAATTTACCAGAAAACATTAAGATACTGCTGAGCTAAACAGTTAGTACAAAAAATGAAAATTATATCATAATTACAGTCGGTACAGGGAGTGTATAATCATGTCCAGGGTGGTCTGAAAGTCATTAGCTATGGTCTGCCAAAGAATTATGGTTACAAACTACCATATCCCAGATCTGTCTTTGCAGATCTGACCGTATCTTTCGTCAATACTATTTCCTGATATTAACCACATCTTGTAACAGATCTCTGTTTATATTAGGGATCTCTTTACCTATGAGCCAGTTAAAAACGTCATGGATTTTTTCTTCGAAAGCGCTTTTAATATCTGAGTCCAAATCCATTATACTGCTAATCACTGAACACTTATTTACCTCATTGTTTGGGCATGTGGAATTATAGAGACGCAGTACCATTTTTCAGTTAAGGTCACGCCCCAATGTTTATGTATAGTACCCCACCTCAATTCACAGCTAGGACAGACATTGATATCCAAGAACAGTGATTGTGGTCTCGCTAGTGGTTTTCCACCATTCATTACAAGTTAGTTAAAATACAACCAGAGTATGACAGAAACTGTGATGTTATTGAAATTCAAAAGCCAACCCAATTTCAAATGGTAGAAAAACTGAGGTATTTATATTATGCTTATAAGATTCAGATGAAGAATAAAAGGATAGTCAATGAAAAAATGAAATAAATTAAGATGGTGTTGAAATATTTTCGAATGTTTTATACTGCTGAAAAGTAGTTTTTGAATAGTTGGATGATATATTATTTCATAATTATATGCAAAACTGAGAAGAAAATGTACCAGACAAGTGATGGAATTAAGTTAGCAAATTTGTTTCCATATCTTACATTATGGGTTGATATTTATAAATGCGAATTCATTTCTTTTCAAACAGTTTACCATACCAAACATATCTGTGCTTACAATTGATTGACCATCAAGTAACAAACCGTAAAATCGGAGATGGTCAATTTGCATCGTGGCTTTCTTTATTCTTTCTATAATACATTGTGGGGCTCCAATGCAGACATTTAATTCCTGCAGCAGTCGACCGGACGTCTGCCAGTACCTGGTTGTATAAACATCCATGGATAACATGTCAAAACAATAAGCCAAGCACATCAATGACTCACGTAGCTTGCGAATCTAAGCTACCTTCAGTTGTGAGGTGCATCCATGCCCTAGAAACTGGGTAGCAATCGGGCGTGCGGTCGACTATTACAGCCCGGGCTTCCCACGCATTCAGTTCATTTCGCACTGTACCTGTATTTTCGAATTACCGAATTCAATACATATAAGTTCTTTCCTCATCTTACAATACAGTGTGGGGCTACATCAATTATCGAATGGTCTAGTGCTTGCGGTTTCGTCGCAGTACATCAGACTTCGGATCTGCTTGAAGCGTATTTAAAATATGCCAGTGACTTTGAGTTAGTTTCTTAGGTTTCCTCTGCCATTATCTAGGGCAAATTAACGATTTAATAAATCTTGACAGAAAAAAGACAATAACAGAAGTCCATTTCATTTAATACTGTTTATTCCATTATACAATGCATTGGCATGTTTGTAGTACAAGCATGGTGAAGTCTTATCATGACAAGTGCGGATTTTACACTCGGACGTTGACCAATTATCGTTTTCTGGTTTCATCAGCTTTCTTTCTTTCATCTTTTTTTGAGATCTGTAATGAAAAAAGAAAAATTACAAAGAGATATACTATCTCTGATAAGGCCTCCTCAAATCGCTATCAACTTACTCATATCATACCATGCAACAACGGTTAACTGGCATAGGTAATGCTATTGGCTATAAGATTGCGGTCTTTTGAAATCAGTTGCAAAGGCACTTTGGACAGCCATTCATAACAGAGCTCGTTTATGTATGACATAAGACATGACATACTATGTTAAGTCAAATAAAAATTGAAACAAAAATACAAATGCTTTCTTCGTCCAAAATAGTTTTAACTGTCGGCAGGTAACATTAGATGATCTTATCTTAAACATTCCAATGCCAAGGCTATTTTCATCCAAAGCACAAGGGCACAAAGTTTTTTGATAACTATCTACACAGGTAAAAGTTAACAGGCTTGTACAGGCCCGTTTTTTCAACGGGTCTGTAACGGGCCTGTAACAGGCATGTCACATGTACGTTACCAGCCCGTTGATATAACGGGCCCGTTTGAACGGGCCTGTTATATGAACGGGCTGGTAACGTGCATGTTGTAACAGGCCTGCTACAGGCATGTAGCGGGCCCGTTAATACATAATTTCTTAAACAAAGTCAGAAGTGTTTATTTTGCATTATGTGGCTTACTTGTGTTAACGGGCCTGTTATATCAACAGGCCTGTTACTTTGACGGAAATGTAACAGGCCTGTTGAGACGGGCCGTCATTATTCTTTTTGCACTGATACTGACAAGGCATGGGATTGTGATGCGTGAAAATGGTATCTATATAAGAGGTCGAAGATCAGTCAGTAGTATCTGAGAAGCATTGGACTCTTGTCAGTGCTTGAGCTAATTACTCGGCGGGGCATTATGAGGTGAGATCTTAAGGGTATGTATTAACTAGACACAGGGAATTATTCCAGATTGCTGATTTGACGTTCTGAAGTAAGAATAAATAACTGTGGTTGCATTGTGACCTCCTGAAGACCAGCACCATATCAAGTTGCTTAGCCTAACTGCCCTAAAAGTAATTGCCTGGATCAATTGGCAGCGGAAGCCACTTGGAACATTTTCTTTTCTAAATGTAGATATATCAAAACCTTATTTTCCATCAGTTTTTGAATTTTCGAAATTTGGAATTTACAGGCCCGTAACGGGCATGTAACAGGCCTGTAACGGTCACGAAACAGGTCCGTTCAAACGGCCCCGTTACAATTTTTGATGTAACAAGCATGTTTGAACGGGCATGTATCAGGCTTGTAACGGGCATGTACAGGCCCGTTAACTTTTACCCATGTAGACACGGTCATGTTGATATTCATTAGATAGCTCTCACTGAGTTCTCTCGGATGAGTGGCCATGTGCCAGGGTTTCAGTCATTTTTCAGCTTCTTTGAATCTATTTGTATTGGCAAGTTAGACACCAGCATCATAAGGATTCTGTAAGTAATTACTTATTACAACTTTTACTCACCTTCACTTCATTCTGTAGCTGCTCGAATACTTGAGATAGAGTTCCGCTTTTTACAACAGGTTTTCGAATCATCCCCCCAACATTCTCTTTGATATCTATGAAAAAATAGAAATTACTTCTAAGCGAATGTAAGTTTCTACTGTATGATAGATAGCTTGACGTGTGCTTTAATCACACACACACACACATACACACACACACATATATACATATATATATATATATATATATATATATATATATATATATATATATATATATATATATATATATACATATATATATACATATATATACATATATATATACATATATACTAGTATATATATATATATATATATATATATATATATATATATATATATATATATATATATAAATATATATATATATATATATATATATATATATATATATATATAAATATATATATATATATATATATATATATATATATATATGTATATATGTATATATTTATATATATATATATATATATATATATATATATATATATATATATATATATATATATATATACTAGTATATATATATATATATATATATATGTATATATAATATCTTATGTTTCGACCTTATTGAGTCTTTATAAAAGAAAGAAATGATACAGAAATTCTTACTTGATTTAACACTGGAAAAAATAAGGATGCAAAATATAAGCTAACTATTGCGGATAAGGGCTATCTATTATTTGTAACGCACAGTAAGAGTCATTCATATGCAAAAGATAGGGCTTCAAAGAGATACTTACCTTTTGTCTGCGAGGTGGCTGTGTTGCCATTGACTAACAGGGCCACAATGAGGATTGTGCAAGCGGTAATTGTCTTCATTATTCAACACAGTCTGCAACGATAAGAATAAATTGTGTACTCAAGGAAAGACTATGCTATGTGCTAATGGGAAAAATATGTAAGAAAAGATATTCAACCTCATTACAAAATGTGTGGCTGGGATAAAGTGTCATCCAAGTCATCCTTCATAATAAATGCTATCATTCTTCACACAAAAAAAGTAATATACATAAATACGTAAACTGGTAAAAACATGCATGTGACCTTATTCAAATATCATGTTTATCAACAACTTAAGGCTGATGAACACTAAGCAAATCTCAATATAGCCATTGCTGAGCGGTGTAATATAGTATATGATTCTTTGAGGCACTATGAAAACGGATATGGAAATATTTACCCCTTTTTATTTGCTGTCATTCCCTTTTTTATTGTCGTTAACCTAATTCATTCTTGGAATAAAATATGACACTTCTGAAATGATTCATATAACAGGAATAAACTTGGAGAGTAAAATGAAAGAGATTCGAAGTTTAATCAATATTTGGACCCCCAGAAATTTAACTCTGTTTGGAAAGATAACTATTATTTAAAGTCTACTAATCTCCAAGTTTACAAATATCCTGCTGTCTCTTCCAAACCCTAAAACACAAACCCTATATGAAATTGATTGTATATTTAAAAACCTTTTATAGAAAAACAGACGCCAAAAATACAGACCTGAACTTTTAGAACAGAACCAATTTATCCTAATTTGGCTGACTTTAATGACACACTAAAAAACTTCTTGGATTAAGCGGATTTATATAGGGGGTGATGGATGGAGAGTTTTCCTTAAAGTATACGGTGTTGATAAAGTATTGATTCATGGCGCAAAATATGTTGATAAAATGTTTAAAAAAAGTGGAAACCGGGTTTTGGAAAAATGTTCAAAAATGTTCCCCTGCTTCTTTCAAAGAATTTAGGCTAGATATAATGATATTGGAGATTTTATTTGCAGGAATAAGTGATAAGAAAAGGGAATTATGCAGGTCAAAGATGTATTAGACTAGGAAAGTGGAAAGAACCAATATAAATGATATGTATACTATTTATTGTAATTTCTTGGAATATGAACATCTGGCTTTATTCTATAGGAAACAAACTCTGCAAGTTTAGTCATAATAGGAAGCAATCAATAGGCCCAGACTTGCCACTTTTATTGTCAATGGTTCAATGTTCATATAAGGCTAAAGGCTAATATTTCCAAGCGAAATGACAATCTCCTACAAGAAATTCAGGAACATTGTTTCATAAAACTAAATGAAGATATACAGTTTCATTATGTAAAAAACACTTGAGTTTTATTGTTACATTGGATACATTTTCAAGACCTATACACTCTAAGCTTATACGTAATAGAGTGATGACCAACACGATTCTCTTTAAAATAAATCTGGCTGATTCGTCAAAATGTTTATCTTGTAACAAAGAAGAAACTGTTCCCCATGCTTTTCGTGAATGCGAAAATGTTACTAGATTCTGGAGGAGCATTGCATTTTGTATAAGAAGGTCGATTGGTAAACATTTCAAACTTTCAGATGTAGATAAGATCATTGGTACCCTCCCAATAAATATTACTATAAGTACTGTTATCTTAGCCGCTCAAGAAATAATCTTTAGAAACAGGCAAACAGATGGCACCCTTGTAATAGTAGTAGTGGAAGTGAGACACAAGCTTTATAATCAGATGATTAAAGAAAACTTGCTAGCCAAAGTTTCATTAGACAAACAAAACTTCCATAAAAAGTGTGACTCTCTTGAAGATGATCTTTGTAGTTATAGATTGTGAAATGATTAAATCATATCTGTATGATTGTGTGTACTTTAATTATGGACTTTTGATATCTAATTTATTATTGTCTTTGTTGATACGGAACTGCAATTTATCTTATTTTTTTCGTTGTATATACAGTGCATTATTAATTTCATTGCTCTCAATGTTATAAGAGATTGGCCTGAGTGAATGGAGATATTAAAAGCAGCTCTTTACAGCGAATTAAACATTCTAATTCATTCTTGATTCATTCTTGGAGGAGTATGCGATAACCTGGGGCTGAATACAATACGATGACACATATGCACTTACAGATGCAATAAAAATGATGTCTTTGAGAATTAATAAAATGTGTTACAGGATGTTGTCTATGACCCAAACATGTAAAAAAAGTTGCCAGTGACTTGGTGTATTTCCTCAGGTACTACGGTTTCGTTCACGCCATACTGTGTCGTCATAATTTAGTCTCTATGCGGGGCTTGCCCTAATGGACTACTGCGTACATCAACAAAATTGTATATCTATTTCTTTTTCTTTCTATTTCTAGTATTATTTCTACATCATCATTTGGTTATCTAGGAAGTTGAAAGAGAAAGAGAGATATTCTTTACATGACAATTGAGTTGTCAAGTGATACACTATATGAGGATTCCTTCAAATGTTTCCTCTAATGAGAATGCTCAATTCATGTCATGTGATTTCCTGGTGTCACCTCCTCGACAGTTTCACATTGATCCTCGGCCCTAAGCAGGTAGATCGAGCAACTCTATCGTCGGGTATGCCGTTGTTTACATTCTGAGATTGATAGGCCATACCCACGATAGAGAAAGCCCCATACAAAACTTTTCCACTGCGCCCAAAAAACTGGGCGCTCACATTTCTAGCTCAGTCTGGCCACCCAAACCAACTAAATTCGTTTCCTACCTTGGTAATTTACGTTGTGACGCCTTTAAAGCACCCAAATCCGTCCAGATTGCGAAAAATGAGAGCTTTTTGGCTGGAAGCGATGATTTTTACCGTGTACTTACCGCCATTTAATTCGAGATATGACTAGTCGAGCAGCACTGTCCATCATTTCCCGTATCAAGCCTATCACCTTCTCACACGTGTGCTGCTCGAGCGCCCAGTTTTTTGGGCGCAGTGGAAAAGTTTTGTATGGGGCTTTCTCTATCGTGGGTATGGCCTATCAATCTCAGAATGTAAACAACGGCATACCCGACGATAGAGTTGCTCGATCTACTAAGCAGGCTGCGGGCCAATGTAAAATCTCGGCGCTTTAGACTATAGTAAATGCCTTTCCCGCTTGGTGGCAGCACTACTCTCAGGTAAAGCAGATGGACCACATTGTCAAAATGGATGACACTATTGATGATGTTCAAGACGTTCGTGAATGGAATTTGGAATTTTGGTTTTTCGCTTCTTTTTCTGCCATATCACAGCAAAGTCGTGAGTAGCCAGTTATAACTGGTGGAGGAAACCCGTAGAAAACCACCGTATTGCTCCCAATCACTGGTAACTTTCTCAGAGAAAAATAATTCAACAATGAAACTTTGTGTTTTGTGACGTGCATCATCTGTTTTCCTGCAATGCTTGTGACGCTGTCAAAGTGCACGCACTCCATTGTTGGGTCTGCTGATTGAACAACGAAGATGCCCGTATTCGTCATAAAAGGTACTAGAATTTCAATTTGATTTTGGACCAATAATAAAAGCCTTTTTGACAGCTCATGACAGCCTTCAGCCCCGTGTCAAATCCCAATGACGCTCTCACAAGCGGTCAGTATGGCTTTAGTGTCCCGAGGAACCCTAGGCTAGTGTGGCACCCTGCTCGCCTTATAAAAGAAGGTGGATCTGTGGAACTGTCCATGGATACCCTGCATCTGAAAGATCCCTAGGTCCTCTTTGGATCTGAAGGCTCTGCTCTTACCCTCCCTCTTTTTCTTCTTCCACCTAAAATAATTATGCTTTGTCATTGTTCTTTAACAATAAAAAGGACCACTTTTTGCTAATATCTTATGGCTCTATGCTTATGGCTCTAAATGACCTTTGTGCGTCGATGTGCCTTTAAACACTTATTCATTCATTCATTCATTGGTTTTACAAGTCATCAGTAGCCCTTGATTAAACAAGATTTCTTTGTGATGAGTTTGATTTTACCATCAGTTTGCTGATTGCTATTTTAGCCCAAGAGGTCAAGGTTAAGAATAAAACAACTTACCTTTACCTTAATGTATGAAGGCTCTAATTAAGCAGGTGTCTTGTGGGTGGCTGATGAGCTTTATTAGCACTGCTAAAGACCTTGCAGGTATAGGAGTGTCTGTTTCTAAGTCGCTCATTATACACGGCTGAACAGGTGCAAAGACTAAACATGACTACATTCTCTAAATCGATACTGTCTCGAAAAGTAAAGGATTATTCCATAGCTAGTGGCAAGAGTGGCATTTGTGCTATTGAATAAGGATGAAGGCGTTATAGACATCGATCCACCTTGCCAACAACAGCAGTCGTTTAATTTAGATGTAAAAACTAAATTAAACATATGTCGAGTGCACTTTCTATCAAACACAAATACTTGATAACCTCTCTCTCTCTCTCTCTCTCTCTCTCTCTCTCTCTCTCTCTCTCTCTCTCTCTCGATATATATACATATATATATATATATATATAGGAATTATTTATTCATTTTTTTTTCATTTTGTCATTCTATTCTATTCATCATTTTTTTTTGCATTTCTAAAGTTGGATTTATTAGCGTATGTATTCCTTTGCTTCTTGTTATTAACACATTTTTTCTTGAGTAAAGAACCTGGCAACCAATCGTAGAAGAAGTGAAATGCAATAATTTCTACCAATACTAATAATTGGATATGTATTCTTAGGATACTTATATCCTCCTGTACCAATACATAACCAAGATATGGATATTATTGACTTACTTTGGTGATTATTAATCTGTCATGTTTATGTTTTTAACAATAAGATCGACTAGCATTATTGGTAGAGAGAATAAAAAAAGAACCTGGCACCATTGACCAAAGGATCATATGGGATTGAGGGAAAAGTTCCCTGAGTACGTCAGAAATTTGCATTCCACCAGGTCCCTGAATCGTTGAATTTCACCATACTACGATTTACTTTCTGAATATTAATGCAGATACAGAAGATGGTAATCACCTGGTGAAAGATATGAATGAAAATTAGCAGCGAGATAGAAACCAGGCTTCCCTGTTACTGCCATCCAATAAAGCCTGCATGTGCTCGGTCGAGATGGCTCCCCCCATAGAGCTATCTCATGCCTGTTACAAACTAACCTCTTGAAAGCTATAGTTGAGGGGTGTCGAAGAACACATGTTTGGGGGAGGGTCTTATCTGAAAGGTGACATGTATAAGCTCATTTTGTACCAGAATTATTGTCATGGTGTTTTTGCCCTCTATTGTTAATCTCAATACAAATCGTTCTACCATTCAGTATCATAGAAAAGTATGAAACGGAATATGAGATTCAATATAAAATAGTACAATATCAATTTCACGCTTACATGCCTCAGTTCTATACTCTTCTGAAAGCATTGCGGTATGAAGCTGTCGATCTAGAAATGCTTCAATCACCATGTAATCAAATATTTTTTTAAATAAAGCAAAGTCAGCTACTTTATATAATACATGTCTGTTTCTAGTGCAGATGTTCTTCTTGGTTAGGGGACCCAATTCATACGTGGTACTCGTCGGTTTGCTTCATTTCGCCTCGAATTGGTGTGATTCTTCCTGTTTGAGGAGTTTCCAAATGAAGATATGAAAGCAGCTCTTTGTGATAGTACCTGAGATGTTTCTCTAGTTGTCTTGTTATTTCATGGTAGTATGCAGTATTGGGAGAAGCGCTTGTGTTGGTGGTGGCGCCATCTATTGTTTCAATATGGCCGCCAGGAACTTGAAGTTTGGAAGCCGAGTCGTCGTCCTTGGGAGCTTCCCAATTTGACTCAATGAAACTTGAAGTTGCACGTGGCGCATCAGTAGGGGAAGTGCCAACACATGGCAGTTTTTCAGAACCACCGATAACTGGCAATTTATCAGAAGTGCCGAAAACTGGCAGTTTAGCAGCAGCGGCAAAATTTGGTAGATTAGCAGAAGTGGCGTCACCTTGTGGTTTAGCAAAAGTGGCGACCTCTGGCGGTTTAGAAGCAGTGGCGACCACTGGCGGTTAAGCCATGGCAGTCATGAGAAAATCTGCAAGATCGCGTTGGGGCACGTGAATGGAGCATAGCTCCCAGTCATATAAACACAGTGGCGACTGCTCTGGTGTAGGACATCTCCGCAAACAAACATTTGCTGCAAAAAGGTATAAAGGAATAAATTTCAACATAACACTTACATTAACACATAATTTTCAAGCCATACCCTTACATATTTTCTCATGCCAAAACGTGAAGTAAGACTGGCCTTTCTGTTTTGTTTTAGAACCACCTTTGTAAAGGTGAACAAGAATCTTAATGTACGTTGGTCCTTTTTGTGGCACAACAATTATATAATGTTTTATTACTTGAAGGCAAATAAATCTAACACCTACGCAGATTAAACAATCTAATTCATAAGCAGTCAGTGCATGTCTATTGACAAATGACGGTTTGCATTGTACGTTATATAAATATCCAGTAAATAGCCTAATATTTATATGGTGTAAAACATAGTACATTGTATTACTGTATGATCCGAAAGCCAAAGATCAGAGACATTTGAGTAATGGGAACCCTCTTTATCTTGCATGTGTTTTGCTTTGCAGTTGATTCTATAACATGTTTTGGAAAATTCGTAAATTGATAGAACTTCATTCGAGAAGGGCTCACCAATGTAAGCGTCACCATGAACTAGACACATCGGATAAGATTCTAACTCGTCATTGATTTGGATTGAATGTTTAAGGTAGTCCTTTATGATAGCAATCCGCGCTTTGGTGAGTTGCTTTGGGAAAAGTTTTCCATTGAAATGCAAAGTCTCCTGCCAAAGTGGGATACATTTGTTGAAGAGAGTCGTGTGAAGGTCAAGGACATCTCCAAGGTGATTCAATAGGTCCTCCATCTTGCCCAAATGGTTACTGATGTAAGAAGCGTGGATCCTGGCAAAGCCGGATAGTACCAACTTACACGAATGATCATCCCAATCAACCGCACTGGTGTATTTATGGCTGAATATCTTGTTGTCTAAGAATTCCATGAAAATTCCATATATGTTTTTTTCTTCAAGAATTGTATGGTAGACTTTAGGTACAAAATCTGCCAGCGGCGTTTCTTTCATACAGTGCTGTGCTATAAGGACCTCCCTGTATCAAAGACAACAAAGGGTGTTAATAACGCAGCTCAGTGAAGTTAGCTACTTTTTCCTTTTTCCTTATTCAATTACTTATTTGTTTTCACTTACTTCTTTGCAGTTACTTCCTTCTTCAAAAACAGGTCTCAAATGATTGATACTCTAAAAAAATCACACACAGAAAGTCACCATTCAGTCAGAAGGATGTCCCAGAAATGTAATATAGGCTAAATCTATAAAGAGAATTTCTTACTGGTAGCAAAATATAATATTGTTTTAGATTTATGTCCCATGCAGGATGTGGACACTCACTTAACTGTATGACATTTGCAGGGCTACAATGGTTGAAATAGAAAAATACCCACATCTAGAAATAATTCAGGGACAATTGGCTCTGTAGGTATTGTCATCCATACCTAAACTAATTATAATCAGTTTCAACCAGTGTGAGCCACTTACAAAGTTAAGCACCAGAGTAAGGATATTTCCTTCAGGAAACCCTTAATAAACGAAAATATATCACTATTTCACACATTAAGAAATAATGCAGCAATAATTGACTAGGTAAGTACTGTAAGAAATACCCATACCATTATTTATCAATATCAGTAAGGATGGTGCAATCAGTAATTTCAGCCCCAGGGTGGGAGGAGCTAGTACGCCAAACCCTCAAACTACCAAAATAACACATAAAACCTCAAAACTACCCATATCTATAAAATGCTCAGCAACTATTGACTAGGAAATATAACCAACCATATTGATGTCAATAGAAATCAATCTCAACCAGAGTGACGCTGGCGATGGTTTGAGCCCTGGGGTTGGGATACTACCATTATGTGGATCCCTAGAACTGCCAAAATAGCATAAAAACCTCAGAATTAAACACATTTCTTAAATGAATTACAACTCTTGACTATGAGAATAGTTTCAACCTTACTAATGTCAACACAAATGTATTTCAACTAGAGTGGTGCAGCCGTTAGTTAGAGACCTGGGGTTGGGATACTACTATTATGTGGATTCCTCAAACCGCCAAAATAGCATAAAACTGTCAAAATTTCTCATATTTCTAAAATAATTTGCAACTATTGACTAAGAAAATATATTGAACCATACTAATGTAAAAGATAACTGCTATTATGTGGATCCCTCAAACTGCCAAAATTCCAAACTCAGAATTACCCACATTTCTAAAAGGATATGCAACTATTGACTAGGAAAATATAATCAACCAAACTAATTTTTATAAAGATAAATTCTAACCAGAGTTGCGAGGGCGTTAGTTTGAGCATCTAGACAGGCATACCTACTATGATGTGAATCCCTTAAACTGCCAAAATAGCCCATAATAGTAGGTATCCACACCCAGGGGCTCAAACCAACGCCTGCGCCACTCTTGTTGAATTTGATATGTGTTGACATCAATATGTTTGATTATATTTTCTTAGTCAATAGTTGCTGAGCATTTTATAAATGAGGGTAATTTTGAGGTTTTATGGTATTTTCGTAGTTTGCGGGTTTGGTGGGAGTATTTCTGACAGTACTTACTTAGTCAATAATTGCTGCTTTATATTTAAATGTGGAAAATACTGAGGCTTTAATGATAGTTTGAATTGTTAAGGGTTTCCTTAAGGAAATTCCGATCCCCAACCTGCTTAAATTGTTAAGTGCCTCACGCAGGTTGAAACTTATTATAATAAGTATGGATGTTGACGACAATACCTACATAGTCCATTGCATTTCTAAATGTTGGTAAAAAGTAATTTTAGATATTGAAGCACCTTTAATGACATACAGTGAAGTAAGTGTCCCCACCCTGGGACATAAATAATAAAAGAAAATGATACTTTGCTTTAAGGAAGAAATTCCCTCCATAGATTTGGCCTGTATATATATATATATATATATATATATATATATATATATATATTATATATATATATATATATATATATATATATATATATATATATATATATATATATATATATATATATATATATATATATATATATATATATATATATATATATGTATATATATATATATGTATATATATATATATATATATATATATGTATATATATATATATATATGTATATATATATATATATATATGTATATATATATATATATATATATATATGTATATATATATATATATATATATATATATATATATATATATATATATATATATATATATATATATATATATATATGAGAGTGGGAGGAGAGAGAGAGAGGACGAGAGGGGTGACACCACACCTGATGTGACAGTTGTCGAAAGGTCCTCTCATTCCTTCATATTCTTCCACAAGTGTCTGCAGTTTCTAGTAGTTCTTCCCTGCAAGGGTGGCAAACCCTTGAATTGATTCCTTGTCCAACAACTTTGACTTTAGAGCAACGTCAAGGTTACATTTTTTACCCTCTCTGTTCACACAAGTCAGTTCATAGCCGTAGAAACCAGTCAGTCGCCCCTTATTATCGCCCACACCTGCAACACCTGAATGTATCCCAGGATCTCTTTGTATTGGAAAGGCTTTCCAGTCCAGCAGTTGCATATTGTTACCATTGGCAATCTTTTGAAGAAGATCATCTGTGATATCTTCCTTGCGCAGACCACGTATACTCTGTTTAACGGACGCCATGACAGCCATTCTCCCTTAAGGGTCCACATAACGAGATTTGCGTGACCCTCGACCCCCTAGGGAAAAATACTGCATGAATACTGGCTTACTTGGTATCAGCCAGTAGCTAGGATCAATGTGCATCAGAGTCATGCATAACTTGTGTCCTAACTCTAGTAGAAATTTTTTTTCTGAGGCCGGAAGAGCAACAAGGCGAAACGGACTAACGTGTCCTCAGCAAAGGTTAAAATATGATTTTGTGTGAAAAGATTAAAAAACCGGATTGTTTTAGGAAAACCTCATCTATATTTATTGGAAATATTTTGAATTTTGATATTTCTGACGCAAGAACAGAATATTTCATTTTGAAATATACTTTAGGTAGGTCTGTACACGTGTCTTCAATTTTTGTTTGTACATTTCGCATCAAGCTATTTTATGCGGGACATGTACCATATTAAATAGTATTCAATGATTTTTTGGTCTCTACATCTGCGGAAACATCTCAACTTTTCGATAAAATAACAAAAAGTCTGAGACCAAGTTTTAAGAAAGGCCCACAGACCTCGAAATGGGGTAAGGTTGGTGCGTATCGATAACAAGCGCAACTTACGATCGCATTATACCTCCCTATACATGTACTCGTGGAAGATCTTCTTTTTGCATCTAAAAGACCTTCAGGCACAGTACAAATAACGATTGTAACAAATCCAGAAAGAATTATTTCTAAGCCTGCAGGGAAGCATAAGTTCGAAAAACCGTCACGTACAAACATTGTGTAAGTTTCTAGGCAATCCGACATTGCCATCTATCGACAAGCCTACAGACTAAAATAATGAGGTTATGGCCTCGTTTTCATTTCTGACGTCAAGAAGGGATGTTAGGCCATGCTGCCAGACTCGTCAGAATCAGCGGTGAGTGTTTTTTTCATAAAATTTTTCGATTTCTAATCATGGGATCTTCGAAAAATCGGTGTCATTTTAGGGGTAGGCTAGCATAGAAGCTCCGCTAACAGAAATTTTAAGATGTCTGTGCGTAATTTGCCGTAAGTTTAGACAACTTTGAAATGTTTTGCTCGTAAATGAATCAAAACAACATGGCAGGGGGGTATTTACATCTCGATTTGAGTTGAGGACATTTTCGTTACGTGTTGTTTCATTTGTGCGTTACGTTTTTGAGGACATGGCTTATTTTGACACTTTTCTTTACTTTTTCAGCCGGATAATGTATTCTACACGGACAAAGCCCCTTCCCCTAAGCAATTCAGAGCGGCAACAGCGATTTAGGGCAAGGAAAATAGCTGAAATGGGTGGTGCCTTCTTGAAAAGAGAAAGTGAAAGGGTCAAAGCTTATCAGAAGATGGTAGCAGACATGACCGACGAAGAGAAGGCAAATAGCAGGAGGTTTACCAATATCGGGGTCAGGAGACACCGTAAGAAGAAGCGGGAAGAGAAACTGGCTGCTGAGGCTGATGTGGAGGAAGATGAGGACTGGTCAACTGATGGATTTAACAGTGATGATGATGATGATGATGATGAGACGGATGATGGTGGTGACAGCCGTGATGGTGGTGATGGAGCGCAGGAACTCAGAGGTATGTATTTCAATATTCATTCATTTATTTATTCGTGCACTTAGATGTTCTCGCTGTGAATAATAAGGTAAGTGTTTTATATTCCTGTTAACCTGCTGATTTACTTCTGAATGTATGTACTGTTCTGAACTGGTGCTAATCATTTACTACATATACCTACCTGATATGTGTCTTGAATCTGCTTAGAAGTAGAAATGTTCTGAACTGATGCTAATATGTATTGATCTGTTAATTAATGATATTTGTCTTGAATCCCACTTGGAGTAATGTTCTGAACTGATGCTGATATTAATTGATCTGTTAATGATTACAATTGCAAATATTATAACCACATACCTACCTGATATTTGTCTAAGTTAAACTTTGAAACAGCTTTCGTGACACTCTTTCTTCCTTTTATTCATACATTTGTTTATTTGTCTACTTTCAGGTACACTGATTGTGAAATTCCCCAGAAGGAGGAAAAGACAAGCTGCAGCTGTAGCCACTTCAAAGTCTCCTCGAAAGAAGAGAAAGAAACATGTCGCCGAAGTCGGTACTGGTCCAAAGTCTACTACTCAAAAGAGGAAGAAGAAACGTGTCGCAAAGGCTGTTTCAAAATTGAACCGACAGGTTACAAAGCATGAGGAACAGATTAAGAATATCAAAGCTCAGAAACAGAAATTCCAAAGGAGATGCAAGACGCTGGAGGAACTGATGGAGAAGAAAGGATCAAGTGACATTACAAGTGCTTGTAGTAGTACTGTCACATCTCCAAGCCAGGGGACTACAGTACATGATAGGTGGTCTCCAGTGTTTCATCCAGTTCCAGTGGTAGTGCTAGAACCACTCGAAGCTATGCAAGCTGAGCAAGGCATCACTGCTCAGACACCATGCAGCAAGACCAACCAGCTCATTCGAGACAGTGGCCTTACCCCAAGGAAAGTCCCAGCCGGCATCAAGAAGAAACTGATCTATGCGAATGTGGTGGAGGATGAACTACAAATTGCAGCAAAGAAAAGTGACCAACACAAGGAGGTTGTGGTATCACTTCTCAACGGCAAACAGCTCAAGAGATACAGAATGAAAAAGCATCTCAGCCAACAGTTGAATGTCTCAGAGAAGTTCCTTTACACAAGGAAGGACAAGTCTCCCAAGTGTCTCGAGAGAAGGCGGCTACTTGCCAGACAGAAAGAGCTCAAGAGACAGGTAAGGTCTTTCCTAGAGAGAGACGACAACTCTAGGATGAACCCTGGCAAGCAGGACTGCTTGACAGTTGATGGAGAGAAGGTCCAAACAAGGATCCTCAATGACTACCTATACATCTTATATGAGAAGTTCATTGCTGAAAATCCACAAGTGAAGAAGAGCAAGTCATCTTTCTACAAGCTGCGACCCAAGCACATCAGACATTCCAATTGCTTGAAGCCGAACAACTGCTTACAAGTGCTAGAAGAATGAACACTCCACCTTGCTTCTCAGATCCCTGAAGAAGGTACTCACAGAACCCCTCACTCCAAGTCCTGATGTCTTTGTGAAATCTTAATAGACGGAAGAGGCAGTTAAGGGGTTGGTGGATAAAGTCACAGCCACTGAAGTTACTGTCCAGCAGTGGCAGAAAGTTCTAGATGCGAGAGATGGCAAGCGCAAAGTCAAGATTGTCAGCACCGACATGCCACTGTCAGAATTCAAGGACAAGTTTGTCCAAGACTTTGACAAATTCACACTTCATTTTCAAAGTTAATTCAAATGTTCTGTTGGATGTTTAAATGTTAAGGTTTCATAACTTCTATGCATAATCATTGCATCTGTTCAAAGTATTAGGGATGCTGGTTTAAGGTGTAAACCATTTTTATATATTGTATAATTCTCAAAATGATTCACAAATGACATTGTGAAGATGTTTTATCTCCAATAACATTCCATCTATGTGATTTATTTAATGTGACAGTTGTGTTGAATTTTAGTTTGCAAGTATTAACTTACTTCCTTTAATGATGTTCAAAGGTCCAATCATTTTGGAGAAGATCTGCGCAACTTACATAACTTACTAAAACACTCCATTTTGAAGTTCAGTAGTAGTGTAAAAGTGCTGGGAAACTTGCAATATTTATTTTGTTTGTCTCATTCTGTTTTTATGAGTGGACTTTTAAGTATTTAAGGGTGCCATTGTGCCGTTATGTGGTCATAAATGTGATAATTCCATATCTGTGTCATGAAAAAACCAGATATTTTGTACTGATCAATGCTGTGCCAAAGCGATAATTTTGATGTGATTTCAATAGCACAATGTATAACTTTCCTATATATATGGTAAGAATGGACATTAGATGCTTACCTACCTAATTTCAAAGCTTCACATTGAGATACAACTTAAGGTAGCAGACCTGAAACCTACAAACTATTTTAGTCAAAACTTCAATGCAGGTCAGTGTGAAGAGATGTTGTCCAAACTAGCTTCATGCAGTTGGAAATTGTTTCCATCATTATGAAAAGGTCAAATAACTATGAGTAGTACAATATAATTCACCATTATAGCCTTTGAAAGGTGTTGCCAAGCGAGAAGATATACCTCATTTTAATTCATTTTATACTTTTATACTTTGAAGTGCCTTCTGGGTGAAATTTAACATACCAAAGTGGCTCAGCCTTGCCATCGATTGTTGGGATAGGTGCATGTGATATCTATGTATATTTTAATTTCGTATTTGACAGGTTTCTTCAATAAACCTTTTGATTTTTAGACTGTATTCATGTGTTTTCCATTTTACCATTTTCTGCAACCTACAAACGAAAAAAATCCTAGCCTCATCGCCAACTGCAATGAAGTCCAAATTAACAAATTAAGTTAATTAGGTGTCTTTCGGCCTATTAAGATGATTTCTGAACATAAATATTAATTTTGAAAAATTACAAATTTCTACATAAAAATATCGCAACTTACGAAACGTTTATCAATGCGCTATTACCAGCGATGCTTTCACCTATGCCCTACATCTTTTGGGCCAGTCCCAGAGCACTAATTTGTCATTTCCCTGAGATAGGTTAGACTATTTTTCAGAAAGATCTCTCACTTTTACAGCTAAAGTTAGACAATACTTTCAGGACTTCATTGCAGTTTTGAAACTGTACCTCACAAAACAGTGGCAAAATGATGAAAAAACAAGTGAAATATATGCAAAAGCTGTATTTATCTGAACCATCATACAGTTTACTTCATAAAAATAGCATACAATGGGGTATTAGCCTTTTCAATACATTATTACAAGCCTGAAATCAAATAAAGGTCATATTTTGACCTCTTAAATTTGGATAGCCTCAACTTCAAACTGCTGTAAAAAAATTTGTCTGAAGACTTTGTAGGCAGATTTTTTGGGGCTTTTGCCCTTGAGATATACTAGTTTCAGAAAAAATTAGTCTCAGAAAGATCTGTGACACAAACCCTCGTGACCAACTTCCAGCCCCAATGTGGACCCATAAGGGAGAATGGCTGATGAAGTATATATTCCTAGTACAAACGAAGTGGTTCATAAAAAAAGTTCTCTCCTTCAGTAACTTAGGTCAAGGACATAAGAGTGAGTCATATGATGATGAGCATCACATGTATCTACGTGATTTTATTTGATAGGCACTCATCGAAATTCACCAACTATTCATGTTGTGTGTGTGTGTGTGTTTGTATATATATATATATACATATATATATATATATATATATATATATATATATATATATATATATATATATATATATATATATATATATATATATATATATATATATATGTATATATATATATATGTATATACATATACAGGTGAACTTGGATATGACGGACTCAATGGGACCAGGAAAATTGGTCCGTCATATGCAAAATCCGTCGTATACATATGACGAATACTTGATATGCATCGGACTGGGACCAAGCATATCGACCGTCATATGCAAAAAATCCGTCGTACATTGGTCCGTCATATCCAAGTTCACCTGTATATATATATATATATATATATATATATATATATATATATATATATATATATATATATATATATATATATATATATATATATATATATATATATATATATATATATATATATATACCGTGTTAATATTGCGGCAGTTTAATTAATGCGTACTTTGCGCACCCATGGAGTGCGCATTTATTACACTGCGCACTATGGATTGGACAATAAACTATTTATCAACAACAACTATCATTTGGATATTGGATCCCTTGTATCGTTCAACACACTAATATGATATCTTGTCATTCAACATACAGACC
>OZ012700.1:16272119-16293578 GCA_963942565.1 Maea johnstoni | reverse complement strand
GATATAAGTAGAAAGAAAGACAGCTATATGCATACATATATATATATATATATATATATATATATATATATATATATATATATATATATATATATATATATATATATATATATACATATATATATATATATATATATATACATATATATATATATATATATATATATATATATATATATATATATAATATATATATATATATATATATATATATATATATATACTGCAGAACACACAATGTACGCGTCTGTTTACATATAGCGTACATAGCGTGTGGTTCCGCTTCGCTATATATAAAAACGCTGTACTTTTTTTGGTACGTTCTTTATGTTAGCGGTGGCTACCGTCGCCAACATAAAGATACGAAAACTCCCCAATTCGCTATATTTGGGACACGCGTCATATGTTGTGTTCTACAGTATATATACAGTATATATACATATATATATATATATATATATATATACAGTCAAACCTCTATTAAGCGACCGCACAAGGGAAATGTCAAAAGTGGTCTTTAAAAGAGGTGGTCTCTTAAGAAGGGGTTGAGGGTCTGAGCGAGGTTATTAAAAAGCAAAGAATTTCGAAACAATGACCAGGTATTATTGAGGTTATTTTTAGCTGCGTTTGTTGAAATTTCTTCATTAATATTTTAAGAATAAACAATTCAGAAAAATAAAAGTTGAACTATATCAATTATTGAGGACCCTCAGAAATGATATACTTTCAATTTTACCGATTATTTCATTATTTTATTGTGCCCTTTCCAATATATAAGCGTCTAGGCACTCAAGTGGCCGTTGAATGAAGGTCCATTTACTCTTAGGGATAATATTTCATGGTCGTTGGTCGCGTCAAGCAAGTGGTCGTTTAATCAAGGTAAAATATACAGGGAATAGCCTTGGGGGGATTTGAAACTTTCGTTCAAGGCAAGTGGTCGTTTAAGAGAAGTGGTCGTTGAGGCAAGTTTGACTGTATATATATATATATAAATATATATATATGTATATATATATATATATATATATATATATATATATATATATATATATATATATATATATATAAATATGTATATGTACACAC
Organism: Maea johnstoni; assembly: GCA_963942565.1. NCBI lineage: Eukaryota > Metazoa > Annelida > Polychaeta > Spionida > Magelonidae > Maea > Maea johnstoni. The sequence continues at coordinate 16,292,492 of OZ012700.1, read as the reverse complement.
ACACATACATATATATATATATACAATATAATATATATATATATATATATATATATATATATATATATATATATTTATAAATAAACATATATATATATATATATATATATATATATATATATATATATATATATATATATATATATATATATATATATATATATATTTATCATCAGCTCCACTCTGATACAAGCAGCTGATTCGTCAACTGCTCTGGTGTACAGGACTGCATTGCAGTACTAACATTGCTTTTCATTAATTGTCAATGTTAGGATCCGAATACGAGTCTTCTATAATGTCATGACCTCAAGTTTACAGGTCACAGCCTCGTTTGGGCCCTTAGCGACCAAAGAAAATGGCGGACATTACTCCCCCTTCCACTGTCGCCTGAAATAGTTTTTTTGGTCGTTTAAGACACTATTTGCGCATTGTAGTCTGCCAACATTGTGTATAAAGATGGCAGACAGTAATTAATAGGTTGGTATGTTGCACATACATATGAGAAATAATTGCCGTTTGGTCGGCGTCAGGTCTGACGATAATCTCCATAGCTATATAGTCTGTCGGACTACAGGAACTGATGTTAAATTCGTTACCCTCTTTGTAAAAAAGGGATATGGCCTGGTGTCTGCGAGAAGCCAGCCATATCACACTCCGCCTCCGACCTCGTGTGATATGGCTGACTTCTCGCAGACACCAGGCTGTATCCCTTTTTTACGAGGATGACTAATAATACACGCCCTTCAAACTACGTAACATTGTATTCAATGTTCACACAAGTACAACCAAACATACATACCTAGTGCTATTGCATACGCTGCGTAAATGACCTTATCTGTCCAAGCACTCAGAGTAAAGGACTCTAGCTTCAAATCCTTCGCACATGTTCGCTGGTACATACTTTTTACACGGCCAGGGATGTCGCATTTGAAATGGTCCTGCCAGTACTCCACATACCAAGGGTTCCGCACATTGTTTGTAGGGTTTAGTCCAAGGAAGTACTCATTAAAAGCAGGGATCGAAGTATTAAAGTAGCTAAAAGTTAAAGACCCTTGTGCAGCTCCGCCAACATCCTGGATCACTCTTAAACTGTTGGACCAACCATCACTGCCTATCAGGTGAAACTTTCCATGTATTCCCGTTTTCTGCATAGCTTTAAGAAATTTCGTGACGAGAAAATCATCCGCAAAGATTATAACTCCTTTTGCAGCTGGGTGCCATTGGAGTCTTTCCGTGATATCCCCCATATCTCCTTCATCGCTGTTTATATCCATCGAAATTTCCACTGCTATGCAAATTCTATTCGCGATGGCATATTTTTTGAAAAGTTTGAAACCACTTATGGCATAGGCATTTCGAACATAGATAACAGAAACGTAGTTCCAATTCAGTTTCTTGACCAGCTCAACCATGGCATGAGCCTGAGTTTCTATAGGTGGAACAGTCCTGGAGAAATAAGGGTACCTATCGCGATTGCTCAGAATAGCCGATACGGAACCATAGGAGACGACGGGGATATTCAATTGAGTTAATATATCCGAAATTGCTATGGTGACGTCACTGGAAAATGCCCCAAGCACAGCGACAACCTTTGCTGGGTCAATAATAGTGTTGTTGTGTGTCAATTTTAATGTTCCACCCATGAATTCTAATATAACCTTGCTTGCCCGAAGCGCTGTGTAGCAATCATCGAGTATCAAAGCGCCGATGTTGTGTCCGCGCAAATCATCGGTAAACTTGCTGTACAATGATCCACCGACTTTGATTTGGTCCAGTGCATACAGGAAGGCTTCCACTGCCTAAAAAGAAATAGAGAGTAAATAAGCAGAGGTTTCCTAAAGACCATGGCATAGCAGAACCAAATTTCTAGCATGAGGTGTAGCATTTTCGATGTTCGCCGAGGCTCATTTCTCAAGGTCCTTAATTTAACAGAAAAAAATTATACATCGGATGTAAAAAGGTTCTTTCCTATTCCTCGTGGGCTAAGGAACCTGTTTCTACCACGTCAAAGATATTTTACCCATGAATAGTACCAAATACTATTCTCAACACCCATTAGGAATGGTCAATTAAAATGTCATTTTTTCTTCAATGGGAATTTGCCTCAAATTGGTAGAGATTTCATTGCATATCATAGGGCACATATATTTTCTTAAGGTCTTAGGATACACTACACCGGTTGCACCTATTAAGTATTCAACAGACTGAAATAATATATCACTATTTCTTGACACCACTGCCAATCTTGAAGATAAATTTTAACAAAAGCAGATTTCTATCAAATAATATTGTACCATTAATACCTGCCAATTCTAAATAGCAACTAAGAGACAGCTTTTAACACTGAATGTTTTGGCTATAGTGATTATCATATCATTGAATTTGATGATTTTAAGAAAATATGTATCATCATTGATTTACTTATGAAATAAGGCTCCCTTGCTAAACAATATCTTATATAGGAAGGTCAAACACGGTACCAATTAGGTAACTCTTATGTACCGTTTTACTACTCTACTTTACCTGTACTGAAGCTGTTAAATTGCGAAATTTGCCACAAGTGAAGAAATCGTCGTTGCGTTCATGCAGACTAAATACTCCAATTATAATCACATCCCCCGGAATGTAGGCAAATTTCAAGTCTTCTTCCTTCATGCAAAAGTCACACTTTATTGAACAGACGGACGATGGTAAATTAGGAGATTGTAAGGGATTACGATTCTTATCGTACATAGTAATCCTTTGGGTATTGAGCGTTAGAGAGTTGTCTTTGTACGTCCCAACTTCAACAAACCCATTTTCCTGATAGTTATAGATGGTGTAAATAACGTTGCCTTCTTGTATTTCCAAGTCACCATTTTGGTCGAATTTGATTTTCCTGTCCAGATCTGAGAATTCCTTTGGGGCGTTCCTAAAATAATCACCTCTGTAAGAGAAGCTCACATCTTGCACAAATTTACTGAATTCATGGTGTGACATATCTTCTAGCTTTTTGCAAAACCTTGAATAATCGCTTCCGACACATATTTTAGCATGAGCCTCCTTGAGCGCATGCGCGATGATGTAAATAACGTCGATTGCATTAATCAAAAATTGACTTTGCACAAATGAGGCATTTATTTCCACCCGAGTTACTTGGCTACATGGCTTGGTGAATTGCGCAGCAAATGCATCTTGGCCAGATTTCGGAATTGTGCAACTGAATTTTTTCATCATGTATTCCTCCATCCACAATCCATTGGAGTTGGTATTGTTTCCTCGAGAGACATTGGTCAATACATCTATCCAGTGGTTCTTGAATGACGTCATTTCCGTATGGTAGGGAGTTACGGTGAGACTGCCAAGTCCATTAGGAGTGTCTGAAATATGTTTTATAGCATAAATTAGAGAACAAAAGGTGTGTATCTTAAGACTTAAGAAAAATGTACAGAACTAAAAGTTAAACATATTACCAATGCATACAACATGAATACACATGCAAACATACATAAACACATAGATAGATAAATAGATAGAGAGAGAGAAATTGATCGTGTGACACATTTCTTAGTTTTGATAATGATAATGATTTCTAACCACATTTTTGCTTTGGGGAATTCTAAGTTTGACATAAGATAATCTGTCATTGAATAACCATCTTCAAAGCTACATACAACTGTCACAAACAGTACTAACCAAAAAATGACAAATGGTATCATGCAAAGCCTGCCTGCTGTGTAATCAATAAAGGTTTGTTCAATCGTGTATATTGAAACCTATGATTAAACATTAAAGCTGAATATGAAACTTTTATATATATATATTTGTATATACATATATATATATATATATATATATATATACATATATATATATATATATATATATATATATATATTTATATATATATATATATATATATATATATATATATATATATATATATATATATATAAATATATATATATATATATATATATATATATATATGTACATCTGAAATATATCAAAGACTAGAAATGCAAATTAACGTACTTATCTTAAAGATATCCCTTTTCCCTACACCATCCGACATGATCCAATGCAGATTTCGATTGTCCTCGTTGTAATCCTTCAGGGCCTCCATAATGCTCTTTGCAGCCGTGTTCTGCCCGAAATATATCACCCCCATTGATGGACTTCCCATTGACTTGAAAGTCGCTTCCAGAGCTTTCAATGCTTCCAGCAACCTGAGAAGAAAGAATAGACTGAAGTGAAATTTTCCTAATCACCATGTTGTTTGTATTCTTTCAGTTAGGGATTAATCGTGACAAGCAATTAGGGAATGGTTGATCATATGGAAACACCGAGTAAAAAGCCACTATAACATACACTTTCAGTTCAACTTCTTTAATACTTCAGTTCTTGTAAAAAGTGTCTGTCATATTGCCTTGCAACTCTGTAGTACTATGGTTCTACTATATATTCATAAACAGTCAAAGCTAAAATGCCAGAAAAAAAAAGAATAAATAAAAACAAAAACACTTAGTCAGTGACAAGTGTCTACTAGCCACATCATGCAGGATTCCAATTCACGTCCATTGGCCTTTGTTGGCAAACTTTAAACGTATAATTTGCAATACACCAGCCCGCCCAAACCATGGCACTTGCTATGGAAGCTGTTTAACAAAGAAAACCGGAAATATTATCTCCGAATGAGCTGATGGATACCGAAATGTTACTTTCTCGACTATGAACAAGCAAAGTGTAATGCACCAGTCAATTGATTCCCTGGGAGGGGGGGGGGGGGGCCGGGACTTGGCCGGGAAACACGGTGCTTCTGCTAAATACTGCTTAAAATAGCTGCCCAGTGTACCGGGATTACTGTGATTTATTGTTGCTGTCGGTCGAGGTGGTTCATGATAGGCGGGGATTTGAATAGTGACGTCATACTATGCTGCCACGGTTCCAGTACGCCTATCAGCCGGGCGGGCCTCTGCTAGACACTTAGTGCCTTTAAATACGGTTGCAAGCCGTTCCCTTATTAGCAAACTCTGAAACTGGCACCCTCAGCAAATGGGTTAGACTAGTTGGAAAATCGGCATCATTTCTAGCCAGGTCACGTGGCTAACTTTATCTGCCCTGAAAGAAAGCGGATACCAAAAAACACACATTTCTTACATGTAGTATTAGATCAGCAGGGCTTGCAGTTTTTTTCATTGGAAAGGTTCCCATGTCCGTGTCAGCGCCTGATCTTCTGTGCACTATTTCATTCAAACTCCAGCACACCATATGCTGCGAACGGCAACCAGTCCTCACAGCGTACAAAAGTAGTGCATGCGAGACAAAATATAGTGCCACAAATATGTCCGACCTTCAAGCACATGTGGGGGGAGTATAGTAAAACATTGGCATCTATTGAATCACACCTAATCATTTAGACCTGAGCCGATGTCCCATAGGAATGTCTATTGCCACGTTGACCTGATTGGTGACGTCATCGACCGCGTAGTATTGGCGCCAAATTCATATACTGTACCAAACCTGTACACTCGTCTCGTAATTGCTTGTACTTTATCCCGGAATCATGCAGTCATGACACGCTACTGACTGCCTTTCACGGATTTATAAGGGTTTTTAAGTATGGAATAGGAACATTAACTTGTAGTAATGTATTAAATCAGAATTTATCCTTAGAAAAGATTTATTCTATTGGCGTGGATGGCTAATTTATCTAATCAGATTTGACTCTCTTTTAAGTTGTGTCAGATGTATTAAATGTAAATCTAGCCAGTATATCAAACTACTTAAATATCTGAATCAAGGTATTTTACTTAATATGATAATTTACTTAAGTTATGGTGATTAGAACCATTGTAAGCTAGTTAAATGCACATGTGCAAGTAGTGAGATTATGCCATTTGAGTGAAAAGTTGTAAATATTCAAATGACATAGAATATGGGCTGACTAAGGACGCTTGGTTATGATATTTTCTACCTGCTACCACTCAGGAGTTAAGATGGTGTTTCTTGAATTCCTGGTTTGAACCCCATGTGCTACTTTAATGAAAAAAAATCAGAATTGCTGTAAGATATACAAAGTGATTTCAAACAGTTTACTTCCATAATTATGGAGTGTGCAACCAGTGATGCCCTGTATTTGGGCCTTGGATCCGTGCGCCGGCCATCAGTTTCGGCGCACGGATCCCCACAACCACACTACAACAAGTCCTATTTTTGCAACCGCGGGCGCCCCATGCAAAACAGTGCGATTTCCCTCCTGAACAGTTAATATAAACACCTATCTCACAACCTCGTGCATTGGGTTATTTCACTTGGTCCACTGTGTTGACCAACTACGGACCTTCACCCGGGGGACTACTACTACACCAGTTTACAGATGTGTCTGTGGAAGTCACACGTCCACAACACCTGTGGCACTAGTCTATTGTATTAAATGGTTGAATGGTCCATGTGAGTGAATGAGAACTAAGGCTCACGTTAACATATCGAAATCACTGTATACTTATTTGATTTTAAGTAGTTTTGAAAAGGCAAGACAACCTTCTCCAGTTCAATCAAGATGTGTCAATTACTTGCAGGCAATTTCAAAAAGGTTTTGGGCACAGGGTTCATTCTTTAAGCAAACCTCAATAGGCTGGTGTACTACATTTCCCTGCTGACCAAAGGGATGCTCACACTGGAAACACACCCCAGGCTTTCACCATGGCTTGAAGTTGCCCAAATGTGCCTCTTTGTGGTAACCTTGGGGAAGTAGAATATCAAATTCCCTAGGAAGGTTGACTTGAAGATGGGAATGTTGAAACAGACTACTCAATCATTCACTTAAGGAGTTCAAAAAAAGCAGCCATCTGTTGAACTCATTCTATGACCCTATGCCCAACACTTGTTTAAATACTTTTTCTTCAATCACTTTATTATAGATAAACATTTCCAGTGTACTGCAGTGCAATGCACAGAGTGTTGATATACTTATAAAACTGAATTGTAATTCAGAGACTTTCCATTGACAATGGTATCACAATGGACGTCAGGTGTTTAATAAAAGTAATGTGAAGGGTGTCTTCTCCAAGTCTAAAATTTTATTTTCATAACTGCTGAAGGTTTTGTTATTTGTGATGTAACTGCTAAGATTTTTGTGGTTTATTTTCACAAAATAAAAAGTTGAAATCTTAGGAACTTGTGTATTCTTGTTGAGCATGCCCCAGGGGTGGGGCATACTGCCACAGAATTGGTCCCTGCCAGTGGGGATGAGTGCTATTTATTGATTTTTTTCCTGAGCAGTATCCCCACATGTCCCGCCCCCCCCCCTCCCGGGGATTCAATTGACTCGTGCATAATATACATGAACGGCAAACTGTGGATGCCTTCCAAATGCCATGCTGGTTGACACGTGACCAGAAAGGAACTATTCCAAGTGATAGAATTGTTTGAAATATACTGTGGAAATAATGGATATAACAGAAAGAGATGTGCATTTTTTGCGGCAATGGGATTAAAGACATTGTTATGCCTTTCTTTAATGTCATAACGTTTGAAGTATATGCAATGGAATGGATAACTGGTTGAGTGTAACAATGGATAAACAGGTCATAAAGAATAATTTAGAGAATCATCTGAGTGGAATATATGAGTAACCTCGTCTGTATTAGCCCAGTGGGTACGGTTACATTCATGCATTCCAGGCATTTTTCGACAAACATTTAAAAATGATACCCTCATAGTTCAGAATGAAAATTGTATGAATCTTCAGATGAGAATGTTCATAGAATGTTCAGAGCTGAATGCTAAATGAATCATTTTGAATTAACATGTCTGAATATTGGAAGTTGTCTCTCCAGTGGAAGCACTCGGTAACAGTTCAGTTTATGATATAGGGAATATCTCAATTTAATGTTTACATAATGTCGAATCTGAACATTCCAGGAAATCTGAACATTCCAGGAATGTTCATACCTAAATGTTGCAGGAATGTTCATTATTGGTGCATGAAATTCAAATCAAAATAGAACATTCATATGACATCAAATAAGAACATTCAAGGAATGTTAGGACCTAAATGTTGGTATACGGTTCATTATTGGTCCAGCATATTCCGACCGAAATTGAACATTCATATAACATTCAGGTAATATTTGTGCCCACTGGGAGAGGAAGCGAGAAATCCTCTAAAAGCAATTGTCTAGGTTTATTTTATAGTTTGTATTTTGTTGCAGATGTACCTTATGTTATATACAAAAAAAGTATGTTGCAGGTCTTTTAAGTTTTTAAAGTTTTAGAAAATAGGAAATGATAAATTGTGTTATTTCAGACATATTCTATGTCTTTTTGAACATTGTTTATGTAAAAAGTCTTAGGAAGAAGCCAGCGGTCTTCTTTTAAAAATCACAATCACAAGCTTGGGGAGGATCCTCAGTTTCAGTCAGTGTTGGAAATAATTCTCAGAAAAAGCTTTTACACACTTTTTCTTAAGGTTCTTGATATGAGGGACAAATGTCAACTTTGAATCAAGTAAAATGCCAAGGAACTTTGTTTCCCTTTTTACAGGAAAGGGATAATCATATAGAACCAAATAGGTATCTGGGTAAAGATCCCATTTTTCGACAAAAATGGACACAGACAGTCTTTGATTGGGAGAACTTGAAACCATTTTTATCAGTTCAATCTTCTATTCTAGTTAGATGGAGTTGGAGCTGCCTTTCTATGATTTTGCATGTATTTTGCTCAATATGAGACACCAAAGTTATTTACAAACAGAGATTTGTCTGAACCATTTCTTATACGGCTGGTGGTGCTGTTGATGCCAACAATAAATAGGGCGACAGATAGAATGCTTCACTGCAGTACTCATTTCTTGGTCATAAAAATCAGAGAGGGATGTTCCCATAATGATTAAAGATTTCCTTACAGATAAAAGTTTTGAATGAAAAGGGGCAAACGTCCCCTGAGGTCCACATCATATAACTCTTTCATAATTCTGTATTTCCAAGTGGTGTCATATGCTTTTTTAAGTTCGGAAAATTGTTTATAGGCTAATCTGGTCCAACTATCAAGAAAGGCCAGCAGTTTAGTGTTCTGGCTTGTTGCATGTTTCAATGTGACACTTGGACACCCCTGTGAGACATAGCAAACAGCCGCAATGCAGTGTGTGAAACCACATTGCCTTTGAGCAAACCCCTTAGTATTAAGGTACACAGTAAGGTACTTACTTTTCATTCCTACCATTGGTGTCTACTGGTATTTCTCGCGAGATTGTTACACAAATCCCGTCAGCTTTCGCGAGTTCCTTGAACTTGCGTATGCCGTCTCGTCCATAATTATCATCAGTATTAATTGCCGCCACCTGTGTCCACCCTAACTTCTTCACGATATCCACAAGCACCTAGAAATCGAAAAGGTGCGATTAGTCATATTTTTGATACAAATTTTACAGAAAAAAACAGAAATTTTACTTGGATGACTAACCAATGGAACAGAGGACTTACCCCAATAGCAGAGTAATCTAAGGCATAGCCACTGACTGATTAGTTTCTCACCACAGCCGAAGCACTATATTGCCCAGTACATTGGAGGAAGGTGCCTTTGTGTTGCCCCTTTATTGACTGTTAGGGCCGTTCCATTTAATAGTGTGGTGGGGGGGGGGGGGGGGGGGAACTAAAGATAATTAAAGATAATTATAAATTTGACACCCCCCCCTCCTGCCAGAAAACCACCCTTTCCTCCTCCACCCACACTTTTAAATGGAACAGCCCTTATAGACACAAAAGCATATATAATGAAGAAATGAAAGACCCCTTGGAACTATTCGTGAAGAGTAGGGAATTTCTTCCCGGTTCTGGATTTCTATCTGGTCGTGATATGACTTAAGCTGTTGAAAGCGACGTAAAACCCAATTCCTTCCTTCCTTCCTTCGCACACTGTAACAAGGTGACTTACCTTGCTTTGAAATGTATCCGAGGGAACGGTGCGGAAGAAGTTGGGATAGCTTGTCTTGTTACTGAAGGATGCCAGCGTCGTAGAATAGGCGATTTGAACCACGTTCAAGTCTTCAGCAACATCCGCTACTGCCGCTGCTGGACCGCTCCTAGATGGACCAACCAAACCTGGAACAGGAAGGGAGAAACCATGAACTTACAATCCCTATTATCCCTTACAATGCTGAGGCTACTTTTGTCGAAAGCGCGAGGACGCAAAGATTCTTGAAAACCATCATAACTCTGTCATGTTGGTATTCATTGGAAAGCTCTAGCCGAGTACCGTATTACCCCGCATACAACACGCACCCCATAGATAATACGCACCCCCTCCCCAAGTCGCTTTGCCATATGTAAAATACAATTCCCCGTTAATAACATGCAGGCAGAGATGGGGAGTGTGGAGTGTCCGGTCAAGTACTTGACCCTTGTACCGTAACCCGCGTTGCCTCTTGAATTAGAGGCTTACAGTGTTTATAGTGCTCAGAGTCACTGTACAGGTGATACCATTTTCAAACATGAGCTGGTACATATGGGGTATCAGAATAGCAATCGTCATAACATCGTCATGGTAACAGGACAATAGACAATAGGAACCCACTAAAGATTGATGTTCGCTACCATGCACGCCCCGCACCCATAGCATCGATGTAAAAAAAGTTCTAACACGCACCCCCTCCTTGACATACGTCTTGTGGTGTATAAAAGTGCGTGTTGTATGCGGGGTAATATGGTACTCTCAGATGAGTACCCATTTGCCAGGGTTTCCGTCATTTTCAGCTTTTTTCGCATCATTTTCTATTGACCAAATTAGCTACCAGCAGCATAAGGGTTGCGGCTGTGATGCTGGTGACACACTCAAAATAAGACAACTCCTAGTTTAGCACTCCTGTCCCTTTTCTAACAGTAGTTATCTAATCCCTGTGGTTTTGGTGTTTCAAATATAAGTTTTCCTTAACCTAGCTGCTTGAGCTTACCTGAATATGAACACAATTTATATTTTACAATGTTTTACCTCAAATGAGGTTTTCTTGATCAACAAATGCACATTTGATTTGTAAATACCATGCATGTCTGCTAAATATACTAGGCTAGGGCAACTGGATGGAAAATTTGAATTTTACTTATGAAAGTAGGTCAACAAGGTACATGTAGAGACAGCATAGCACCATAGTCGTGTGCTGTAATTTTGTTTTTGAGTCCAGTTGTTATTCATACACTGCCAACTAAGACAGAATTCAGTTTAAGTTCGACTACAATCTAGAATTTTGATTGTACTTTAAATACTTGATTATAATTCAAAGCTAAATGGATGTGTATACGGTTGTACGAATACGAATATTTTCACAGACGGTATTTTTTGTAATCCTTATTGGTATGCCACAATAACTTTGTAATCTAAATATCCAACACTGACTGCTTGCTTCCTGTCACCCCTGTTATCAATACGTAAGGTGACTATTGGCATGGGAGAAAGCTACCAGTAACTTGTAGTTGTGGGGCGTTATTCCCCAGGTACTCCGAGATTCTCCACCTCTAGCAACTGACTGGTCACGATTTTGTAACAATAATAATAATAATAATAATAATAATAATAATAATAATAGTAATAATAATAATGATAACGATAATAATAATAATAATATTAATAATAATAATATAATAAAATAATAATAATAATAACAATAATAATTAAAAAAAATAATGGTAATAATAATAAAAATAACAATAATAATAATAATGATAATAATAATAATAATAATAATAATAATAATAATAATAATAATTGATATTTGATATAGCGCCCTTTCCACCTATAATGTTCAAAAGCGCTTAAGTATCAATTATGGATCGTGACAGTAAAAGTGTGCTTAGTTTGAACTCACCTAGGAAAAGTTTTGCCGATTTTGTTATATCACAATGTGAATAGGATGATAGGTATTGGTTGGGTAGGACATTCAGAGCTGCTTTAGCTGCCAGAAAGGGACTGGCACACGAATCATGAGCGATCATACCTACAATGGTAAATAATAGAAACATGGATGATGATAAAGGTAATGATGATGTGAAGATACTATATAATAGTGAAAATGACTATGATGATGATAATAATAATGATAAAAGTAGTAGTAATAATAATAATACTAATAATACTAATAATAATGCTAATAATAATACTAATAATAATAATAACGACGACGACGATGATGATGCTACTAATACTACTCCTACTACTATTACTACTACTACTACTACTACTACTACTACTACTACTACTACTACTACTACTACTACTAATGAAAACGATATTGAAATTATAATCTTTTGATGTCAATGTTAAATGATACTACTAATGATGTTGATGTTGATAATGATGATAAAGATTCTAATATATATATATTCATTATATGCCTACTGCTCATTCTCTGATATGATTGGTCAGGTCATGGTCACATGACCACCTTACAAAAGTGATATTGGGGTGCAATATCACTTTCAAACACTCTGACTCAAAGCTCAGCTGTCAGGTCCATATGCTCAATCTCAACTTCAACTCTTGAAAAGGAAGCCAACAGAAGTGAATTGAGACAAGGAACTCAGAAGAGTTTGGGCTTCTTGTAAAATTATGATTAGGAAGGGATCAATTAGTAAAACACATTTTTGAATTAAATAACTAAATCATTACATTTCTAAAACTAATGACTGTGACTTCTTCGGGTATTTATAGTATTTTGATTGCGATACTAAATTAACACAAGAATATATTACAGCTTAGAAATTTACAATAACCCAATGGTTTGTGGTAAAACCCGGAAATGGAAAAACATATTAATAATATTTACATTTTCATAATTCTTTAAATTAGTAAATTATTCTATTTGAATGACCAATAGGCATAAATGAAACAAATATGGCACTTTGGTTTCGTGCAATATCATTTTTTATTGCACTCTGAAAAATGATATTGCACTCGGCGCAAGCGCCTCGTGCAATATCATTTTCAGAATGTGGCACAAATATGGCACTTGGGTGAGTGCAATATCAATCTCTATTGCACTCACCCAAGTGCCATATTTGTATAATATATATATATATATATATATATATATATATATATATATATATATATATATATATATATATATATATATATATATATATATATATATGTACATATATTTATTTTATATATATATATATGTATATATATTAAAGAATATATATATATATATATATATATATATATATATATATATATATATATATATATATATATATATATATATATATATATATATATATATATATATATATATATATAGAATATAGTAGAATCATCATCAACATCATCATTAGTAGCGATCCGATTAACACAGCTCATTCGCCAACTTCCTAATCATGTTTTGCCCAACGTGACATATTCTTATATACCATCAGCGGAACGACAACGGCCACATTATACCAATTATGCGTCGATTTCTGTGTGATTGATTTGAAATAAGATCCACTTTGCTTTTTCATTAATTGCATTTTCGTTGGAAACTGTTTCATTTTGTCCGAGTATGGACGTAACATGACCATTGTTTCATTGTTCGTGCTAAATGGAGCTGCCCTGATGGCCGAGTGGTCTAAGGTGTTGCCACTGACTGCTCGCTGCCTCTTACCACTGCCCAAATTTCGAACTACAGTTTCTGAACCACATGATTAAAATTTATGAAAGAGGATTTTTGGGCAGATCTTCATAAAAATGATATAAAAGAGTTGGCAAATTGTTATAGTGTTTGCCTGTTCTAGTGTAAGATATTGTTTAGCAAGGGAACTTCATTTTATACATAAATGAATGACCGTACATATTTTCTTAAAATATGTAAAATCATAGAAGTATATGGATATAACAATCACTTTAACCAAACCATTCACTGTTAAAATCTCTCTTAGGGTACAATTAAGCATGTAAAGGTACCTATTTGATAAAAAATGTGTTTATGTATCAACATTTGCGGTGGTGTCAGAAAAATTGTAGTCAATTATTTTTAGTTTGTTCAATATCTCTCGCTGAGTAATCTCTGATGAGCACCCAAATGCCAGGGTTTCACTCATTTTTCAACTCTCTTTCCATCATTTCGTGTGGACCAAATTAGCCACCAACAACATAAGGGTTAAGGGTACTTACCTAATGACACATCAGGAATGAAGTTTGAATTCTCCTGGATTTTTGCCAGTGTCCATTTCATGGCGACGTACTCTTGCAGTGTTGACTCGGAAATTGCTCCACACATACCCGGGGAGGCAGTATCGTGTATATCAAAAAGCGCGCCAAAAACCGCCGAGCCGGGCGTGAAGCTGGTCTTGCCATAACATACGCTGGCATAGTCCGCATCAGCGAGAAGATAGAGAGACTGTGTGAGGAGGAGGAAACGGACGAATCTGTGAAGGACGGAGTGATGAAACATTTTGGATCTGAAAGGAATATAAAGAAACATGTTAGTTTACCAATCAGTAAAGAGAATTGTCATGGCAGGCATAAAGGAAGATACAGAGAGGCCGGGCTAGGACGATACAAAGATGAATATGTGAACGAAAGGATGATGCAACGCGTATCTGAACGAGATATAAGCCAAATCTCTCTCTCTCTCTCTCTCTCTCTCTCTCTCTCTCTCTCTCTCTCTCTCTCTCTCTCTCTCTATATATATATATATATATATATATATATATATATATATATATACAAGTGGTCTTTTAAAGAGGTGGTCTCTTAAGAAGGGGTTGAGGGTCTGAGCGAGGTTATGAAAAAACAAAGAATTTCCAACAATGACCTGGAATTATTGAGGTTGTTATGTTTATCTGCGTTTGTTGAAATTTCTTCATTAACATTTTAAGAATAAACAATTCAGAAAAATAAAAGTTGAACTATATCATTAATTGAGGACCCTCAGAAATGATATACTTTCATTTTTTACCGATTATTTCATTATTTTATTGTGCCCTTTCCAATATACAAGGCGTCTAGGCATTTAAGTGGCCGTTGAATAAAGGACCATTTACTCGTAGGGATAAGATTTCATGGCCGTTGGTCGCGTCAAGCAAGTGGTCGCTTAATCAAGGTAAAATATATAGGGAATAGCCTTGGGGGGATTTGAAACGGTCGTTCAAGGCAAGTGGTCGTTTAAGAGAAGTGGTCGTTGAGGCAAGTTTGACTGTAAATATATATATATATATATATATATATATATATATATATATATATATATATATATATATATATATATATATATATATATATATTTATATATATTCATATATATTTATGTATATATATAAATGTCGGCATTGTCTGTTTCTATGTATGCACACACACACACTTAATTACATACATACATACATACATACATACATACATACATACATACATACATACATATATACATACAAACATACAATGAATGAATGAATGTTTAAAGACACATCGACACACAAATTTCATTTAGTGCCATAAAATATTTTCAAAAAGTGGTCCTTTGTCTTTCTTGACGAACAATTGCAAAATATACATACATGCGTACATACATACACACATACATACATACATACATACATACATACATACATACATACAAACCTACATACATACAAACATTTATACATACATAAGAACATACATACATGCAAACATACCTACATACAAACATACATACATACATACACACACTCACATGCATACAGTGGGAATGTCTAATTATAGGCAATCATAACCTTGCAAGGGCCTGCCCCTGCAGAAGGGCTGTGGCCCTGCAGTGGTGAGATATAGCAAGCAGTCAGTGGCACCGCTTCAGAAAACTTGGCTGTAGCGCGCAGCAGTGAGACACATTGGGATGTCAATGGCAACTCTCTAGACCGCAAGCCTATCAGTGCAGGTTGTGACGTGATTTGCCCATGAACTGATATGTGTACAGCTACAGTGCCAGCAGTTATTTCCTGCACTAGATGCGTGGGCAGCCCAGGCATGATGTACAGACGCACGCCCGATATCCACCCAATTTCCTGGGTATGGATTCATGTATAAATTCAAAACTGAACGTAGTTTCAATTCGCAAGGGACGTGGGTCATTGATGAGCTTGGCTTAATTTCCAACACGGTATCCTAGAGAGAGAGAGGGGGGGGGACAATCTGCTATTGAGGGGGGTGCGTATGCTCGTTATGAAATTTTAAAAATACCCCTAAAACACCCCCCATGATTTTTGGCCGAGAAAAGCACCCTTATTTACTAAGGCTGATTTTCCCCATCTAAAAAGACCCCTTCTTTTACCAAAATACAGACTTTGGATGAACTCCATTTTTGCCACGGTACATGTAGTGACATTACAATCGGCCGAAAATGAGCAGAAATCTATCCCCCTACAGCAGTCGTTTCAGGAGGTGCTGCCATATATGTCTAGTTGTAGAAATTGGAACTACCACAGACAGGGAACATGGATTTTAACCCGGGATTTTAGTCCCCTGCTTGTTCAGTGGCTGGTTACAGCGGCAGCAGACCTGGTCGCCCAGTCACTCGTTGGATTTTTTGTGGATTTTAGGGAGATTTTCACACCCATATTTCATACCTGAGTACCAAAACGTACCCTTCTTTTAAATATCATGGACATGCGGAGGTCTTAAAAAAGACCCCTTCTTACGCGAAATTGTAACGCGGATGCGTCCCCCCTCTGTACCTGACAGCCCTCCCTAAGCATCTTATCCGTGGGTTTTTGTACAACCAAGCACCTGTAGACGCCGGTAAACTGATGCAGGAATTAAATGTCTCTACTGTAAGTTACTGTGTCCTAATGAACGAAAGTGGTTAAAGAATAAAGAAAAAATATGTTTGCACAAAGAACTTAGAAGATAAGACATGTTCATGCAGCTACCATTGTTAATAAAAATGTCAATATGACTCCAATTTATCATAAGCTGAGAATTTGACACGAGGTACCTACGTGTCAAGGTCATGTGCAAAACGCGGTTACCAGGGAAGGACATACATAGGCATTAGGGGTAAGGTCATATCACAACGACATCTATTGGAATTTGAATCACGAGAGATTTTCCGAGCGAAGAACTACTGTGGCAAAATTTAATTCCTGCAATAAATGCCTGGGCAGCCCGGGTATAGAGCATGACTGCACGCGCGATTGCCACCCAGTTACCTTGGCATGGATGCATGGATGACCTCACAACTGAATATATCTTTGATTCGGACGCTACGTGGGTCATTGGTGTGGTTGAGAATTAGTCAGCCCACTCAACAGAGCCCAGGATAAAACAGAACAACACAACACAACCATTTTCACTGAATCCAATATGGCTTCTGCCAAGCCCCTTTTATCTTATCTCTGATTTGGGAGAGCAGTTAACAATCACATGACCAATGCAAAACAATAGACAGCCTAACACCTAGAATCTTTAAATAGAAACACTGCATACAACATGCGTCAAGTAACATTAGTTAACATACCAAAGTATAGGTGGCAGCACTGGTCACATTATGTAACAATATTAATACTTGAAATCACTCAATAATCTCCGACAGGTGTGCTTCACTTATTTTCTTGACATTGTTAAAAGTAATGTTAGATGCCCAATACTGAAGAACACACATATAACGCGTCTCCCAAATATAGCGAATTGGGGAGTTTTCGCATCATAGCGTATCTTTATGTTAGCGGAGGTAGCCGCCGCTGACAGCGCCAGTACAGTAAGAAAAAATACAGCGTCTTTATATAAAGCGAAGCGGAACCATACGCTATGTACGCTATATGTAAACAGACGCGTAGATTATGTGTTCTACAGTATAGTCCAGTACAAAAAAGCAATTGACCAATCAACTACTGACCGAGCGGAGCTGATGATAATGAAATGATCACATACTGTTTGACAAATTGGTAATGGACGTTATGTATGTTTTTATTGTTGAACATACAGTCAGTGGGGTCTATCGTTGTAGAAGATTCTAACAGTGCTTTAGCAATAGGAGGATGAGTGAGTACTTCAAAGCCATCAGTTTAGATAACTCTAAATGAATTAGAACTAAAAATGGTCAATATAGTTCCATCGACTCTAACTCATTCTACGCATTTACTATTAAGTTGAATAGCTGAATGTAATCATTTCAGCCTCTGATTGCTAGCTGTCTACTACCAATATCCAAGTTCTAATCCCGCCGGGGTATGTGAGAAAGTTGTCAGTGACTTGCAACTGGGATTAAGCGGTGGTTTTTCCCGTGTAATCGGGTTTCCTCCACCACTAACAACTGGTTAATCACAACATGGCCGTAAAATGTCAGAAAAAAGTGAAATTCCGTGATCATTTCTCAATAATCATCCAATAGTGACAACTTTTACAAGAAATCACCTAGAAAATTACGCCATTTTGATTATACGCACAATCAACCCATTGGTGTCTGTAGCTTCTATTACATCCTGAACTTTTGTTTTATTTTGTTGCCAAAGCAACTTTCAGAACATATACGGAAAAAGATCGGAGAGATACATATATGTTTATCTTAACCGAACTCAGTTAATTGTGATCTTAACTGCCCAAAATTATTTTTGAAATATTTAGTTCAAAGTCTATCTTCAAAAGGTCTTGGTGATACTTGTCAAGATGATCTCTTGATATAAATCAAAACTACCTCAGGCATGTATTGCATAAACATACATCGTAACAGATAAGAGCTAAGTAATTTTGACTTCGCATTGCTTTCTAAGATACATGCTTAGTTCATAGATTCGCTTTTGTATAGGGAGTTAATCTCCACGACAACACTACTATAACATCCGAAGAATCAACCTTGAAGAATGTTTTATACGTCGTCCTCAAGTATTCAACAAGGTGACTCTGGATTGGATGTGGATTCTGCACTGACACAGCTGGGCAAATATGGACGATGGCAGATGACGTTTTATTTTCTACTTAGTACGAGTTCCCTTGTGTCATTCTGTTGGCAAATTCTTGCAATAGTGTTTATAGGTAAGGCATTGAGGTTCTTCAACAGTAGTAGTAGTAGTAGTAGTAGTAGTAGTAGTAGTAGTAGTAGTAGTAGTAGTAGTAGCAGAAGTAGTAGTAGTATATTTATTGACCTCAGCTTTCATCAAGGAAATTCATTTACATTTAGATAGTTCTACAATTATAACAAAAGAAAAATTAATGTACACAGAAAGATTGACTAGTATTGTACGTATAAAGTAAAAGATAAAGACATGGCGTCCTGTTATAACTTATACTAAATAACTAACTAAAGCTGTAAAGCTCAATTTAATAAATTAGAGAGTTATGTCGATAGAGGATAATCAATCAGCATTGGCCTTTTCACAAGCTAGGGCCAGCGAGCCGTTTAGCTAGGTAAACAACACTAAGAGACAATTTATCCAATTCCAATTCTATTTCGAAGAGTGTTTTTGGTACATTTTATAGATGTTATTAACTGAAATGTAGAGCAATCTGGTCATATCTACTGCACTGATAACCTCTATTGGTCGTCCAAATAGCAACAGTAACACATTGCCAGGGTTTCCTGCAAACTTATGCTTTAAGGCTGGCATAAATGTCATTGTACAAAAAGTGTCTTTCACTTTGCATGCTAGGACACTGCGTGAGTTTGTGTTGTATGTTCTCTGACATATAACAATCACACATTTCACACACCCTTCGACTGGGAGCTATTTCCTTTAACTAATAGTAATAAATCTTTAGCAGGCTTGTGTGACACACAATCCTAGATATAGACATTCATTAACATGGACCCAATTTGGATTATAAGGCAAATATCTATTTCCTGGCATAATACATCTCAGAATGTCACTTCAGAATGCCTTTGACCAAGATAGTTTGAGCCACACCCCCATGCTTATGATAAATTTACTGTTGCACATATTGGAGGTAACATATTGTATTGAACCAAGTTTTTCACAGGCCAAGAGTATGTCAAATACAGACTTCTCTTTTCATTCTGATGACAATGTTCTTTATCATTTAAGATAAGTACTTGACCTACTTGAGACCACTTGTCTGATTACATTGTCCCTGTGCTAGTTTGATAATAGTCTACATAGAAAATACCTTCTTTGTGATAATGAACGTGGTAATTACTATGTTTGATTGTGATGTATCCAGGCGAATTTCCATACAGTTCAGATATTCAATTCCTGCACTAGTCGACCTGACATCTGCCAGTGCTTGGTTGTACAACATCCGTGGGTAACATGTCAAAACAATAAGCCAATCCCATCAATGACCGACAAAGCTACACTTAGTTTTAAGGTCATCCATGCATCCATTCCAAGACAACTGGGCGCACGGTCGTGTATTATGCCCAGGCTGCCCACGCATTTATTGAGGGAGTCAAATGTTGGCACTGTACTTTCACATACTCTATCCATATCA
>OZ012700.1:16241213-16271919 GCA_963942565.1 Maea johnstoni | reverse complement strand
TATATATATATTATATATATATATATATATATTATATATATATTATAATATATATATATATATATATATATATATGTATATATATATATATATATATATATATATATATATATATATATATATATATATATATATATATATATATATATATATATATACATATATATATATACATATATATATATATATATATATATATATATATATATATATATATATATATATATATATATATATATATATATATTTATATATATATATATATATATATGTATATATATATATATATATATATATATATTATATATATATATATATATATATATATATATATATATATATATATATATATATATACATTATCTTTCATTATCCTTCCCACGCGACGTTCTTGAAAATAAAGTTTATTATTACCTCTTCAAATTGGTCCATCATATTGCCATATCGTTTTTTACATACATTCCGCATTTTAGAAACAATTTAAGACTTTTACGCACTTAGAATTTCTACTATCTTGCCCTTTCAGGCGAACTATATCAGTTGGATGCCAAACCTTGTGTTTGGTGTTCTAGGAATAACCGGAAGTATTCTCGCTTTTTGGCTACCGGAAACACGTCACAGGGCCTTGCCACAAACTGTTGCAGAGATGGAACATTGGAAAACAGAGGCAGGAGAGGAAAATAAATGTTATAACTGTGAATGTTTCAAAAGGCGCCAATCGCCATGATACTGAATACAAATGATCATTATTTTGTATCTTCAATTTTCCCTAAGTGTGTCCTTCGTTTCTTTTATCCTATCTATTGTGTATCCACTCTCCGACCCAGAGATCCAGCTACGCATAGTATCTCTGCCACTACGCCGGTTCTATTTCGCGGAATATTTTGATGAGTGACGTCATTAAATGACTATCCCATTGGTCAAAAGGTGTGATGCACGTGGTCATATTTACAATCAACAATGACGTAGCACTGACCTCTTTCTCTCAGTGCACGAGTACTGGAGGCCGACTGACTGATTGGCCAATTCAGACTTTTCACCGCATTTTCTCATGAGCTATCGCAAATAGTACTAGGCATTACACCCGAAATGCCATAAATATCGTAGTTTGCGCAATTACAAATAACTGAATGGCGAATAATGCACGGAAGCTTCATATTTTGTATAATTTTTAAATCGTACCATGAAACAGAACGAAACTTTCAAAACATGTAGGGACTACTAGAGTGATCGTGCGATCGCTTGCAGAGATACTAGTCGTGTAGCAATCCAACCGGAAGACGGTATCGCCGCCCTGGCAGAGTGTATGTGTATCCTGTATAATCTTTAATTCTCCTTCCTTCATGATTTCTTACTTTTTGTTTTGTTCTAAGGTTGTTTTTTGCGTCAATGTGTTAGATCAAAACAGGACGAAAAAGGTCACACACTCTGACATACATGCATGCATACAGAAGAACAGCATTTTCGTCAACATTTGGTTTCAGAGTGTATCTTGAATCCAAAAGGAAGTGCAAAATGACTTTCTGATGTACGATTTTGTGACCATTTATTATGACCTATTACCTAAAACAAAACACTCAACATACCAGTATTCAAAAGAACTAAGGAAGGGTGGTTGTTTGATAAATATTTCGCGCGTGATTTCAAACTTTTGAGCGTTATTGTTTATTAAAAAATGTGATACGACGCAAATCTGGTGAATTTCATTTATATCCAGGATTCCATGGCAGACTGTTTTTAAAGTACCAAGTTAAATAGTAACCTAAATTCGGGAAGTAGTCGACGTCTTATATACAAAAAAGATGATATACAAAAAAAAATGAAGATATAAAATAGGAATTAGGTTAAAATCAAATGCGTACCGAAAAATACAAAGCAGAGATAGATTAAAGTTTGAAAATTTCCTCTCAAATGGGAATTGATTTACAATGATTAAACTCATAATCTTAGTTGGCTTGTATCGAAAAGCAAATCAATATACTCATAGCAATATTGTAGCATTTTCATCTAAATCTATGTATAAATACCAAGTTTTGCCTGCGGTGCTCTGCTTGTCTTGAGCTCTTCTTTCAGGTGTCGGTTATATTCATCTTTGGCCATTTAATGCCTCTATTTTTGAAAAATAATAAGAAATTTAATTTTTGAACGCCATATATTGATAAGCAGAGAAACCTACCCCGTGCACAGTATGGGTTAGCCTCAATACCAGGCTGAATACATTTGTATTTCTGAATATTGCTTGCTCTCTTATAATGCTTGCTGTCTTTATTCACTGTGCTTGCTGAGTCCAGTTTAGTTCCTAATCTCCACACCAGATGTCGGTTATTGGTATTCAGCCTGAACACATTGCTCGGGTTCCTTGTGGCTCATTATCTGTTTTGAGTGTGCATACATTAGGATGCACGTGGCTTAATGGCACGCCTACCTCAAGGGAGGTTGCTAGGGTATTCATACCCAAACCACTTGAAGACCACTTCCTCAAACTTAATTACCTCTATAGAAATATATTGCAGAAGCAGGGTCTTCGCCAGGATTTGGAAACTGGGTGCCTAAAAGTTTATCAAAATTGTAAGGGGGACCACAACATACTCATATTTCAACCATAAACATGTATAAATTTATCAAAATAAGGCATGATATTCTTATACAGTGTCATTGGAATTAAATGGAGATGAAAAAACTCAAGTATATGCTTGAGATTGACATTTTAAGAAATTCTTTACAAAAATTTCTGGGAGTCCTTAGGGGTGCTTTTTAAGGGATTGGGTGTCCAAAAGACACCCAGACGCCCTCCTGGCTTAGACCATGCAGCAGAAGTGTAAAGCCCTCTGGTTAATATTCTGTCCATTAAAGAAAATAATGTTTGTATTTCTGTTTTAAACATGTACATATGTCTGTTTTCGCCTATGTATTGCAACTTCTATACTTTATGAAATAAAGATTTAACTTGACTTAGACAAATTTTCTACTCTAAACTGGGTGATGGGGTTATGGGAACAATGAATAGATTCAGTACCGGCAAGTATGGCATTTATGGCCCGGATCGATGTGGGTCAGTATCTAGTTCTGTAGTCATTTCTCTCCATGGATCAGCACACAGCACATATATTTCACTCAAGATTGGATATTATGGATAAAATTCAAAAACAGTTTAAATGCTTCATGCCAACCTAAAGGCTTTTTGTTCACCACAAATAGCTAGTATGGGAGGGGGAGCGGGATATAAGTGTCCTTTGTTATGCCCATTCAGGCATATTGGTGGAACTATTGAGTGTGTTTGATAATCTTGATTTATGGTTTGAATGTTCCCTGTTGACAATGTGAGTTGGTATTAGTGAGTTACCAGGACTCGAAATACGGGAGTTGCCTTGGGCCCTGTGGGCTCCCTTGAATTCTCCTGCGGCTCCCTCAAATTTCTTTAGGGAGCCCAAAGATTTACTGGTTTCTATACGCAAGACCTTTAGATAGCTATTAAGTGATTAAAGATGAAATTGGGCTCTCCTATTAATTTCGAGCCAAGGTTACAATAACAATTTGTGGCATAAAACTGTCCTATGTGGCACAAAAATGTCCTTCTGATAATGGATAGGGCTCCCTCACATATGGCCCAAAATCATTTTAAAAGCAAGAAGAATGCAAACAACAGAAAAACAGCATCATGTCACAAAAGAGGTCTAGTATTGCACTTTCTCACTCTAAATTTTAGATTTTAAGCAAATTTTGGTAAAATTCAATAGTCTCCAAAATTCCCCGGGGGGGGGGGGGGGGGGGGGGGGGGTGGGGGGGGGGAGGGATTTCGAACGTCAGCTCATGGACTATGAGGGGAGGGAGGCTTCGAAACTTTTGACCACCACCCCCTGCTTGTCACTTGTAAAGACAAATAGACAATGTACTATTTTTTAATCTCATGTCATTCACTTAAATATGCATCTCCCCACTCATCTTTTTCTTATTGAGTTGTCTACTAATTAACATTTAAAATAGGTAACAGGTAAAATTAAGCATAGAAATTAAGTTATTAGGATACATCAAACTAGACACCCACTGATTGTGGAAGAATTAGTTTTAACTTTTGTTCTATCCTTAAAACTGGGCTTAGCCCCTGGATAAAGAATGAAAATATATTTACCATTTTGATATACAATGACTTTCATCAATGACTCAATGAATCTGGCTTTCAGGCACAAATCAAATGCCTGGATTTCAATATATAGCCCTTCCTCCCTGTAGTATTGCCTTGGGGCTAGCAAATACGTAGCTGTGTTTGCTAATCAGAAGTTTCTCTGAACGTTTCCTTGTTTGCTCCTCCATTACAGATATTAGTGGTGATATCACTAGCACAGCGGACAGACCAGGTGGATTTCTAGGACCACTTTCCTTTGCTAAATATGCATCCATAGCTAGTGGGAGCGGCTTATAGACTGCTCATTCACCCATTCCAGTTTGTTGAGATAAGAATAAAGCTCTGCCTTTCATACAGTTTGAATTTCTTTTAATTCACTGTATCCTATTCTTTCTTAGGTCAAGCTGGCATGTAAAATGTTATCCTGAAGTTACTATCCTGACTGTGGTGAATCTGTTAAGATGTAGCAGGTCAACTGTGTTTGTTCTACACAATCACAGTCTAGCATATGTTACAAATTAGTCACACCTCATCAATGACTTCCCTCTGTGAGCCCAGCTCATGTTGGGATCATAAAAATGCCCATCACTTCTCAAGGGGCTGGTCTGAAATATGCTTACAAGAAATGAAGGTCTGTGGTTGGAGGGTATTAATAGACTATGAATATTCGACAGAAGACTTTTTCCTGCTGTCGGCTTAACAGGTTCAAAGCTGATTATATTGATAGGTACAACTGTGACACTAGGCTGGCTTAACAGCCATGAGAGAATTCAACAGTGCTGCCATCTGGCAAATCTGAAAAGTACTATAATGACTTGACTAGTCACAAAATAATGACTAGTTGGTAAAGAATAAGCCAGCTCTAGTAAGCTAGGCTAAGTATGGGTTAGTTCCAATTCATATTCTCCACCATATATTTAAATTGCCATGCTAACCAATGTTGCGAACTTCAGAAAATAGATGGCGCAACCAGGCCCGTGTGAAATTACTCTAAATAATTACCCTAAACCAAATACAATTCAAGAATCCCTTCTGGTCCAGGTGGAACAGCCAATGGCGGCAGCAAAAGTCCATGGTTTCTGGAATCGGGGGCAAAAGGTCTAAAAATCTCATTGCAACTGTGTTATAGGCCGCTAGATAGTACTCAGTTCTGAGTATGCCACATACTGTATTGGTAGAGATAACGGGTCATAAAGTCATATGTTTGTAGTAAATTTGTCTTATCTTTTTAATTTTTTTATTTCGCAAACCAGGTGCTGTTTTTTATTTTTCCATATTTTCCAATTTCAAACAAAAAACAATAACAAAAACATACAAAAAATATATATTGTCAGTACATATAGTCCCATTTTCATAACCTGAGAGAGAGTAGTGTTCTCGTGAAGGATTTTTCTTTTTTAATTTTCATATTTAATACTAAATACCAAATAGCTCTAGGTAGACTGATCCCTAGATATTTTCAAACTCTATTAATCTTTGTCTTATCTTTGGTTGAGATTGTACGTGTATATCTACTTGTGAGAAATAAAAAATCTCTATTGCACTGTGCGATATTCAAATTGAAAAAGTCGAACAGTTACCAAGTGGGGGTCCCTGATGGAAGAGGTATAGAGAGTTGTTGTACAGGTTATAGGGATTAAGTTAGCAGGGGAGAGCCGGGTGGTGAATTAAGCTGAGGACCTGATAACAACCCGCCTCAGACGGGTTGTCAGCCACATGGCTCTCCACTGTTGACTTAATCCCTATAACCTGAATAGGTATAGAGACTGGTTGTACATTTATAATTCAGGTAGTTTTAACTTGCATTAATTCTATTTTACTATCATCACTCACTTGAAAATTTTATTTTATATGCGAAACCAAAAACTATTGTTCGGTACTTCGGGACAAACCTTATTCTAGGACAATCTATACTAAATTGCCATGTTGCGGGGTTTTCACTTGCATACACACATTTTGTTAACTTCATTTTTTTTCAATTTAATCAATGGCAGCCGTATTTTGCATGTTCACATTTCTGACACATATTTCACCTTGCGATGACCTTGGATGTATATAAGTAGAAAGCAGCATACTACATAATCAAGATCAAGATCACTTGTCCAGTACTTAAAAGAAAAGAATGCATGTGATTGCCCTGATGTACTTATATCTAAGTACATATTCTAAAAAATAACAATCTTTATGATTTGGACCTCAAATGACCACTAAAACCTATTCCATTAGCTTTTGAGGCTAGCAGACAGGTAATTGTTTATACTGGAGGGATGTACTAAATGTTGGAAGGGTCCATTGCTTTTATCCTCTAGGGTTCAACCAACTCAAACTTTGAGACGCTGTTGCTGTTTGGCTCCTTGACTAAATAGCGCTAAACATTATATTTCCCTCATTATCGACACAACCCAGTTAAACCAGAAGTAAGAACCCCCCCCCCCAAAAGAAAAATAATAATTTAAAAATAAAAACGTGCTCGCAGCTATTCTGATGAGATCAATGTTATCTGGGGACCTGTTTCGTCAGGTTAGCTATCCTTGCTGATAACTATGGACGTGGATTCCGCCCTGTCCCAGCTAGGGCTTTATGGACGATGGCAACAAAAGGGATATTTCCTCACATGCAGCAGTTGTGTGGTGGTGTTTTGCTGGCAAATTGTATCTATTGTCTTCATTGGTAAGTGGATGACACCTACTACTATCATAACTTGTTGGTAATTAATTGGATGGATTGGAGCAGTTTTTTGGTTTATGGCCATGTTTTTACCATACAACGCTATTTTGTGACTAGCCAGTAGTTATTGGTATGTGGAGCTGTAGAATTCATAAGGAAACACTCAATGAATGACGCTATTTGCTATATTCTAAAAATTATCATATTTATGTATCCGAATATTTTGTGGTTGGATCTGACTGGTTTGACTAGAATAATGATAATTAAATAATAATGGTAATAGTAATGATAAGATAAAAATAGTAATGATAGTAATAATAATATAAATAATAACGATATTTGTTAAAATTAATGTTTTATATAGCACCCTTTTAACACTTTCTAAAACTCTTCATAAAAGATAGTCAGTGTACAGATGTTTATAGATCATGAAGTCAATAAACTGCCCTCGAAATAGCAATGTGTTCTGCTGTGTCTTGAAGTTTTGCACACTATCTGCAGCCTTGATGTTGTGGGAGAGATCACTCCAAAGGCGTTGTGCATAGGCACTGAAGGCTTCGTCACCAAACCTTTTCATATCAGTGTGCAGTAATTGCCTTTGGTTCATAGTGTTTGATATTAGAGCCCTTGTATTGGCCTATTTGACTTCAATTTCCCTCTCCTATCCTATATATTCAAGTATTCAGTCAATATATATGAGCTTTATGTGGATATGGATACCTGATTATCTTGAGTCTCACATTTCAATGATAGCTTCAGGAAGTTAAAGGTAATCATACATGCAAAATAAATACCCTATATTTATAGGTATTAGCAAAACAAATTCTCTTACAAATGGCCTATTCATAAAATGCTAGATGTTTAAAAAACTAGAATGCAGCCAGTGAGTCACTTGTTAGCCAGTGGAAAAGCAGGACCATTGAAGTATATAGATACACAAAATATGCATATATAATCTAATATGATGTATATATAAATGTATGTATGTATGTATATATGTATGTATGAATGTTGTAACAAGGTTATGTAACTGGAATCGCTCTAGAGGTAAAGGTTAAATGTATGGGACAGGATATTTGTCCCAAGGGCACTGATTTTGTGCTAGTGTTTGGTTACTTGTTGACTGAATGCAAATCTAGGCAAGATAAGTTCCATAATAACCGAGGTCATTTTCATTGTAGTATGAAATAGCTGACAAGATGATAATGTGGTTCATATATGGCCGCATCATTTGATTGAGGAAGATTGATGTGCTTCTAGTGTTAGGTAACCTGTCAGTTGAATGAAAATCTAGGCAAGATAAGTCCACGACTAACCATGGTCATTTCCATTGTGTTATGACATAGCTGACAAGACGATAATGAGGTACTAAATTAGTATAGATGCACAGTACTGGTAAGTTCCAATTCATATTCTCTACCATATATACACATTGCCATGGTAGCCAATGTTGTGAACTTAGGAAAATAGATGGTGCCATCAGGTCTGTGTGATACTACCCTAAATAATTACCCTAAACTAAAGGAAATACAAGAATCCCTTCTGGTCCAGGTGGAGCAACCGATGGTGGCAGCAAAAGTCCAGGCCCCAGTAATACAAAGGTCTCTTATCGCTGGAAACACTTAGAATCTGGCTTACAGCCCACTTAGGGTTAATGGTCAGTAAAACAAAGCTCACTGAGAGTACCACAGTCGTAAAGATCTCACTTACAGCTGAGGGTGGTCAGGGGCTCCTGTATCTCTCTCTTACCTCTGCTAGGTCAGTATCAATCCATACAGCAGGGGAATGAGCAGCACCAAAATTGCAGCTATTTTGCTTATAGCTTTGAATCAACGTCAGAGATCGCCCCCCAGGGTATTTAGGTATTGAACAAACCCTTTGGATTATATGGATGATTCAGAATTAATAGAGAGATATAGGATGGATAGGCAATCAATACTGTAATTGTGTGGAGTTTAAAATGATGATCTTGAAAATCCAAATCAGCAATCTCTGCCTTTTTACGGCAAGGGGAATTTTCAATCAGAAACTGCTGACCTTCATGGCCTCTCTAGGATGTCTGTTTCAACGTGTGTATGTGCAACAACAAATGCCTTGGTCAACAGGCTACCACAGTACATTTCATATCCAAGAGATGAGGCCAGTCAAAATCAAATCAAGCAAGACTTCTACAAACTGAGAAATTTCCCACATGTTTTAGGGGCCATTGATGGAACGCTAATCCCAAATAAAGCAACTCGAAATGATGAACATCTATTTGTGGCCAGGAAAGGGTATCATGCGTTGAATGTTCAAGGAATTTCTGACGCAAACAGAAAATTTCTGGACATAGTTTCAAAATGGCCAGGTAGTACTCATGATGCATTTATGTGGTCAAACTGTAGTCTTGAGGATATGTTTGAACAAAAAGAAATTGGAGAAGGTTGATTACTTGGGGATTCTGGATATCCCTGTCGACCGTATTTAATGACACCAGTGATGAATCCCATGACTAGGGGGGAAGATACAATCGTGCTCACAGAACTACAAGATGCATGGTTGAGAGGGCATTTTGAGTGTGGAAATCTAGATTCAGGTGTCTACACAAATCCAGAGGATGCCTAATGTTCAAACCAGAATATGTTGTGAAAATTGTTGTGGCTACAGCAATTCTACATAACTACAGCAATTCTACATATACTTCCTTTTAGCCTTTTCTTTATTAAGAGTTTCCATAATTCTATATTTGATAATGATATATTCAATGAATGTGTCAGGCTGCCAGCTGCTGGTACTGCTAATGACTGACTGACCATGTGAACTGGTATAATGAACCTTATCAGGAAGTACCTCCCACTGTTTCTCTTGGTACGAGGAGCACCGTAAGGGTCAGTAAAAATAAGAGATAGAAAAGGGGCTTTGTTTTATCTAGTAAGAGGCACGCAACACTTCCTTTAATCCCCACTTAAAGCTAGAATCTTAAGTGTGATTTGTACTAATGGGCCCAGGGTTTCTGGAATGGGTGGCCAAAGGTCTGAAAATCTCAATGCAACTGTGTTATAGGCCGCCAGTAATTAGTACGCATTTCTGAGTATGCCACATACTGTATGGATAGAGATAACAGGTCATAAAGTTATATGTTTGTAGTAAATTTGTCTTATCTTTGGTCGATATTGTATTTGTATATCTACTTGTAAGAAATAAAAAAATAAAAAAATCTCTATTGCACAGTGCGATATTCAAATTGAAAAAGTCACCTGGTTGGGGTCCCTGATGGGAATCGTATTAAACAAATGCAACATCCCTGTGAGGTTGCCAGTATGATTGTATTCCCCGAGGGAGCTTTGTCACCCGAGGGCAAAGCCCAAGGGTGACAAAGCTCCCGAGGGGGATACAATCTTGCTGGCAACACCACAGAGATGTTGCATCTGTTTTATTATACCGAACAACATCATACCATGCAGTCTTGTGATATCCTCCTTCCCCACTTCCTTAGAGCGGCCTGCTGCTTGGGGTGCTGCGATTACTGCTAATTACTCATAAAGCACTCATAAAGCACTCATAAAAGCTACGATGAAAGGTCAATGTTATTTTCTTTATCGTTGTTCTCAACAATAAGACAATTCCATTGTTGACGGCAGCATTGTGCTCAGGCCTTGACACACTAGCGCCACGCGTGGGGATCTTGAAAGCATGACGTCCTCAACAATAAAGGGAATCATGAAACGGTAGGTTTTCAATTCACGGTTCCTTGACAACGGGTGTTATTAAATCGAATGGTGACCGCTGTCAAGGAACCTACGGAGCCACAGGTAGCCAACATTTTTGACACATGGCTCTCATCCAATAGGATAAGAGTATCCTCACGTGAGGTATAATAAAGATACTTGTTGTACAGGTTGTAAATTTATAATTCAGTTAGGTTTAACTTGCATTTATCATATTTTACTATCATCACCCACTTGAAAATATTGTTTCACATGCTAAACCAAAAATCATTGTTCGGTACTTTGGGACAAACCCAATTCATGGAAAAACTATACTATATTGCCCTGTAGGGGTGGTTTCACACGCATACACACATTTTGTTATTTTCATTTTTTTTCCCAATTTAATCAAAGGCAGCCAAATTGTTCACATTTCTGACACCTATTTGATCTTAAGATAACCTTGAATGTATAAAAGTAGAAAGCAGTGTACTACATAATCAAGATCAAGATCACTTGCATAGTACTAAAAAGAAAAGAATGCATGTGAATACCTTGATGTACTTGAATCTAAGTACATATACTAACTTTATGATTTTGATCTCAGATGACCTCTCAAAAACCTATTCCGTTAGGTTTCTGAGCCTAGCAGACAGGTGCTTTTTAGTACTAGAGGGTTGTACTAAATTTTGAAAGGGTCCATTGCTTTTACCCTCTAGGGTACCACCAACTCAAACTTTAAGACCCTTTAGCTGTTTTGCTCCCTGACTAAATAGCGCTAAACATTACATTTCCCTCAATATCGACACATCCCAGTTAAACTAGAAGTAAGACACACCCCATAAAAAAACATGTGCTTGCAGTGTTATCTTGAGACCTGTTTTGTCAGGTTAGCTATCCTTGCTGTTAACTATGGACGTGGATTCCGCCCTGTCCCAGCTAGGGCGATATGGACGATGGCAACTAAAGGGATATTTCCTCGCATGCACCAGTGCTGTGGCGATGTTTTGCTGGCATATTGTGTCTTTTGTCTTCATCGGTAAGTCGATGACACCTACTACTATCATAATCTGGTGATATGCAAAGATATTGCATGAATTGGAGCGAACTTTTGGTTCATTGCCATGTTTCTACCATACAATGCTATGTCGTGACTAGCCAGTAGTTAGTGATGTGTGGAACAGTAGAATTCATAGGGTAAATCTAAAAGACTGACGCTATTCGTTATATTAAAATTTAAAAAACAAATGATAATAAAAATAAATAAATAATAATAATAATAATAATAATAATAATAATAATAATAATAATGATAATAATACTAATAAAGCACCCTTTTACAACTTTTTAAAAGCTCTTCATAATGAATGGTCAGTGGAAAGATCTTAATAGTCCATAAATAGCAATGTTTTCTTCTGTGTCTTGAAGTTTTGCACACTACCTGCAGCCTTGATGTTGTCGGGGAGCTCATTCCAGAGGCGTTGTGCATAGGCCCAAGTGTAGAGGGGCACATCCTCGCATGCATTTGAAGGTCAAAAGCAGAATCATTTACTCAATCCTATCCTATATATTAAAGTACTAAGGCAAAAGATACGAGCTTCACGTGGGTTTGGAAGCCATCTTGAGTCTCACATCGCAATGCGAGGGTCAAGAAATTAAAGTTACCATGCATGCGAATATATATACCCTATATCTAAAAGTCTCAGTAAAACAAAGTCTCTTAGAAATGAACTACTTATCAAATGCTAAATGTTTTAAAACTAGACTGTAGCCAGTTAGTTACTTGTTAGCCAGCCGGGAAGCAGATACATTGAAGTATATAAATACATGAAATAGGCATATATAATCTAATATGATATATATATATATATATATATATATATATATATATATATATATATATATATATATATATATATATATATATATATATATATATATATACACATGTATATATATATATATATATATATATATATATATATATATATATATATATATATATATATAAATGTATGTATGTAAGTATGTATGTATGTATAAGTGTGTGTAATTATTATATTAATGAAACATTTTTAGATAATAAATAACACTGTGATCGAATAAATTAAACATTATTAAGTATTCTATTAATAAACAGGATGGTCGCCTCCACATCATTGCAAAGTAGATGGCGATGTCAATATATCAATACCGAGAGAGTTTCGAAATGGCGAATGGCAACTCTCGCGATGTCTTCAGTACAAACTCCACGATGGAGCTCCCAGTAATAGTTCCCTATTTAGCAACCAGACAGAGGCTTGCACCAATGGTTGGGTATATGAACTGGACAGTGAAAACCAAAGGACCATTGTTACAGATGTGAGTAATATCGCAATGTTCATCATTCCAAATTGTTGGCATAACGTGATAGTTTGCATAATACCAGCCAACCTTTCAAAATTAAACTTACCTCATGTGCGATAATGTACGTGTCGGATATTATATATATTCTTTTTAATTGTGTAAGTTTGCCTTTATTATCATATTTGTGATCTTGTAATTGTTCATTTATCTCATATATACTATCATTTGTTAATATGATAATCATATTAGAATGATATCATTTTAGATATTATAGATTTACCATTCTTTTCTGTGTCTGTGCAGATTTGGATGCTTTACCTATTGTATCGGTAAAACTTTCTTCATTTATTTTAGTTTGACCTGGTTTGTGACAAGAAGGTCTTATCCGAAACTGCCCAATCAGTATTTGTCTTAGGCACTGTGATTGGTGCATTTGTCTGCACGCCATTGGCTGACACCTTCGGTCGAAAACGAGTCCATCTTGTCTTCCAATGGCTGACTGGAATACTAGGAGCGTGTGCCGCCCTCTGTCAGGATTACTACGCATTGGTTGTGATACGGTTCTTCACAGGCTTTGTGCAAATAGTACGTTACATAAAGGGTTTATCCATCATTTTGAACTTAATCTCAAGGGTTGTGGCCAAGCCCATTTATTTTTCAGAATGCAAAGATGGTCTAAACACCTTGAAGGTGGCTTATCAATGAAAGTATTATCTGAAGAAATATTAAAAAATGAACTGCCAAATCAATAAGAATAACCAACTTGGTAGCACAACAATAGAAATATTGTTGCGCTACCAAAGTGTTAGGTAATTGTGAGATCATGTGTATTCTTGAGATGTGGATGGGCCAAAATAAAGGTGTCGAGTTTTTTATATCAATAATGTTTTGAAACATATCTATCATTACTTGAGTGCCATCTGTAAATACTCCTATTAGTGATGATACTAATATTTTGATAGTCATGCTTTTACCATATATCTTTGAAGCATCAATTCAGGTAGCAATTACGTATACATAAGTAATAACTGAAGAGAGGAAATTAATTCATAACATGGAAATACTAGTACTGTTTACTATTAGGTGAATCAGGTATATTGTGGGTTAGGAGTAAGAAATCCACTTATTTCCAACTCTAATTTAGTTGTCGTTGTAAATAAATTACTAATGATAATTTGGGCACCCACACCTTGGGGATATACATGTATTGCATATCCCATAGTATATAATACATCTCCTCCTGTGGAGTCCTTTAAGGTAAACAAAAGTAATATATTGAAAACACTACTCTGAACAAAGTTCAAGTTATTACACCTCATTTATCTTTTCATAATTAAGGTAGCTTGTGAGGTTATTTTGGACACTGTGAGGATATTTCTTATGCACTGCTTTTATTTGGCTATTCAGCCCATACAAATTACATACTATCTGAAAGATCCCTTAAAGAGGAAAGCATTAAGCACGATAAAGTACCCTCTCACTAACGATACATACAATGAAGGCAGTAATTAGGTAAGCTTGCCTATGACATGGTCTATACTATCTGGTCTCTTATTCTGCTAGGTGATATATATATATATAATTTATATATATATATATATATATATATATATATATATATATATATATATATATATATATATATATATATATATATATATATATATATATATATATGACAAAGTCAATATATAGTGTTGGCCTGATTATGAGGAAAAGGGAGTAGGCTTTGAAATATTCAAAAATCTGAAAATGGCCCCATATTCATTAATCAACCCCATGAAGCACCTTAGAGTTAGTTCTTTTATGAATTTACTTTTGAACTCATTTATTAACATGTGGAGTGCATGACAGAGATATGTCAACACCTATATCTTAAGTAACCCTAAAGCACTCGACACCTGTGACGCACCACTAAAGTAGGCCACTTTGACATGGGAACTTGTTTTAATTCCCAAATGTCGTTGTCATATATTATCAGAAGTCATTGACCCATTTATTCGAAATTTGTTTTTATAATTAATTTTCCTTCTTTTCCTTCTCAATGAAATCTCTGACAGAACTAATAAGCTTGAATTTCTAGTTTCATCACTTCTTCTGTCATTTATAGGCTAAATTGTTACTAGTCAGTTGTAAGTAGTCAGGGAAACCGGAGTACATGGTGAAAGTTAAAGGCTATTTTCCCACATCTGCGATCTTATGTTGCGAGCGTAGTGATCTTGGGTGAGTTTGTAGATCGCAGCTACATTGCAAAAAATATGGAAAATCTAACTTGAATTAATGTGTATAGCGATTTTATAACGGTTAATGAATATGTGGAAAGGAATATGTTGCTGTGGGAAGGAATGAAATGCGAGGTGCTTGTAATGATGTAGCGAAGCAAATAAGATATGTTGAAGATGATGTTCCGATTTCACTGCGATCATTAGGAAGTGATAACGTTCCACACGATCGATTGACGATGTCAATACCTCCAAGAAGCAACAAGGACGATGGAGTTGCGACTGCCTTTCTATTCAGCCGCTAATCATTCGCTGCTACATTGTAATCACATCGCTAAACGCTATTCCCACACTCATTTTCCCAACTTCATAGAGATCTTCAAGATGAAGTTGCGATACTAACGATTTGATAACTTGCTGAAGACGTGCTTAACGACGTGCTTAGGACACGGACGATTTTATTGCGACTTTACAGATTGCCCTGAGCCAATCACTACCCTACTCTTTCAACAGCGATTTTCTTTGAACATGCTCAAAATAATCACAACAGATTGCCTGAAGCCGGTACGTTCCACAAAAGTGGGCGATACGGAAATGACTGCTCTGATATCGTAACGATTCACACCGCTATTGAAAACGATTTCACAGAGACCGTAAATTTCAGTGATTTGCTGCAAATGTTCTTCTCTCGCAGCATAAGATCGCATATGTGGAAAATGGCCTTCAAATCTAAACCCCAGGTGTTGGCAACCTTCTCACATGCCACGCCCGGGATTCGAACCTTACCCCCCCCCCATCTTACTGGGACCTACGCTCTCCACGCTCTCCACGATCTGACAAAATGTTGACAAATCGCCGAAGAGCGTAGTAGAGTCACGGGTGAGCGTAGTGGTGTCCGTGAGAGCGCCGTGTGGTCGCTATAAGCACAGTAAGCGCGGGATAATTTGATGCATGTATCAAATAAGCGTAGGGCGATCGTGGCTGTTTTAAAGCGCAGTAGCAGCGCAGTGCGATCACCAACAGCGTGGCGCAAGCTGCGTACGAGCGCAAAGGTTGTACTAACAGCGCAGGCAGAGCGTCGCACGATCTTGCACCATCGTGGAGAGGATACACTACGCTCGTACGGCGATGGTACTACGATGGTACCACGATTAAGCTACGCTGCCTACGCTTGTGTTGAGCTTCTACTGCGCTCTCCACACGCTCTGACTGCATTCCATACGATTTGACTACGATCGTAGCACGCCTATATCACGTTTGCATTACGTTTATCACGTTTGCGCTGCGCTCTTAGTACGTTTATCCGAGCATGAAAAAGTAAAAAGCAGCTCTGCGCAGGCGCAGGCGGCAAGCCAAAACTTCAAAAGCTTGGACAACGGCGATTTGGCATGACTACACGGCGATCTCACGCCGACCTTCAAATCGGCGCATGGTCGTGGAGAGTGCCATGAGTGTGGAGGACGCGGGTCTCAGTGAGATGGGGGGGGGGGGGGGGGAGAGGTATCTCGAACTACGTCACCTTTACTGCCATATTTATGCTAAATAATGACTAGAAAAGTGTAAGTGTTGGAGGAACCCACATCACCTGGCAAAAACCATAGCTTAACCTCAATTCCTTGACCAGGCTCAATGGCACAGTGACCAGACTCAATGGTACAGTGACCAGACTCAATGGCACAGTGACCAGGCTCAATGGCACAGTGACCAGGCTCAATGGTACAGTGACCAGACTCAATGGTACAGTGACCAGGCTCAATGGTACAGTGACCAGACTCAATGGCACAGTGACCAGGCTCAATGGTACAGTGACCAGGCTCAATGGTACAGTGACCAGGCTCAATGGCACAGTGACCAGGCTCAATGATACAGTGACCAGGCTCAATGATACAGTGACCAGGCTCAATGGCACAGTGACCAGGCTCAATGGCACAGTGACCAGGCTCAATGGTACAGTGACCAGACTCAATGGCACAGTGACCAGGCTCAATGGCACAGTGACCAGGCTCAATGGCACAGTGACCAGGCTCAATGATACAGTGACCAGACTCAATGGTACAGTGACCAGGCTCAATGGTACAGTGACCAGGCTCAATGGCACAGTGACCAGGCTCAATGGCACAGTGACCAGGCTCAATGGTACAGTGACCAGGCTCAATGGCACAGTGACCAGGCTCAATGGTACAGTGACCAGACTCAATGGTACAGTGACCAGGCTCAATGGTACAGTGACCAGACTCAATGGTACAGTGACCAGGCTCAATGGCACAGTGACCAGACTCAATGGTACAGTGACCAGACTCAATGGTACAGTGACCAGGCTCAATGGCACAGTGACCAGACTCAATGGTACAGTGACCAGACTCAATGGTACAGTGACCAGACTCAATGGTACAGTGACCAGGCTCAATGGCACAGTGACCAGACTCAATGGTACAGTGACCAGACTCAATGGTACAGTGACCAGACTCAATGGTACAGTGACCAGGCTCAATGGTACAGTGACCAGACTCAATGGTACAGTGACCAGGCTCAATGGTACAGTGACCAGACTCAATGGTACAGTGACCAGGCTCAATGGCACAGTGACCAGACTCAATGGTACAGTGACCAGACTCAATGGTACAGTGACCAGACTCAATGGTACAGTCCTGGGAGGCATGGGGCCCAGAGTTCAATCCCCGGCCGGGACGAGTAGGAGTTCGATTCCTCTATAAACAGGGGCAACCACCGAAAATCTTCATTTCTTTCTCTTTATTGCCTGTCGCCCAATTATTTGGAGAGATTACTTTGAAGAGTTTCATATCCATTTCATATCATCGTTCATGCTATCTGTGTCGTCTGCATATACATAAAGCTTTCCTTCTTACATGTCCTACATGCAACCCCTTTATAAAAAAGTCCTTGGCAGGGAATGGTGAGAAATCAGTTGAGACGCCGTGTATCACTAGTAATCACTAGGACATCAGGGCAGGCCCGTCAAATTAATTGGCAGATATCTTATCAATATATATTCTTTCTTTACTGCCCTACTCTAATCGGCCATTGACAGTAATTTCGGTCAAACTAGTTTACAGACTCTTTATCACAATGCTCACATTGGAATTGGATTTGTGATTGTATTTATTGCAGATTTTTGGTCATGTTAGGGATAAATCGTGACTAGCAAATTAGTTATGCAAAAGAAAACTATTACTTCTTATATTATTATTCTGATCATCATTGCTAGTAGTAGTAGTAGTAGTAGTAGTAGTAGTAGTAGTAGTAGTAGTAGTAGTAGTTGTAGTAGTAGTAATAGTAGTAGTAGTAGTAGTAGTAGTAGTAGTAGTAGTAGTAGTAGTAGTAGTAGTAGTAGTAGTAGCATTAGTAGCAGTAAGAAAAATAATAATGATAATGATAATACTAATAATGATAGTATGATAATTTTAATAATAATAACAACAGAGATCATAATGATAAAAATTATATCAATATCTTCAACACATCAACAATGACAATAATAATATAACTGGTTATAATAATAATAATAATAATAATAATAATAATAATAATAATAATAATAATAATAATAATAATAATAATAATAATAATAAAAATAATAATAACAATAATAATAATAATAATTATAATAATAATAATAATAAAAATAATAATAATAATAATAATAATAATAATAATAATAATAATAATAATAACAATAATAATAATAATAATAATAATAATAATAATAATAATAATAATAATAATAATAATAATGATAATAATAATAATAATAACAATAATACTAATAACAATTATAATAATAATAGCTACAATCACTTTGTAATGATAGTTACAAAGTGCCTTTCAGCAGGTTCATCATATTTCATTACGTTTCCAGGGAGCTTCGTGTGCTGCAGGTATATGGGCTGTGGAGTTCTTTGCTCATGATCAGAGGACCATAGCAGGGGCAGCTATCCCAGTATTTTGGTCATTAGGCTCATTCCTACTGGCAATATTTGGCTATTGTGTGCGGGACTGGAGACACCTACAGCTCATTATATCATTTCCATGTTTCCTGACAATATCATTCATCTGGTAAGTCAAGTCTTTCCATACTTAGGCCAAAGAGATGGCCTGAAATATATGGGCATATCTATCTCTCTATCTGATATATATAGATATATATTTATCTATGTATCTATCTATGTATCTATCTATAATATATATATATATATATATATATATATATATATATATATATATATATATATATATATATATATATATATATATATATATATATATATATATATATATTGATCTCTCTCTCTCTCTCTCTATATAATATATATATATACATATACATATATATATATATATATATATATATATATATATATATATATTATATATATATATATATA
Source organism: Maea johnstoni (assembly GCA_963942565.1). Taxonomy (NCBI): domain Eukaryota; kingdom Metazoa; phylum Annelida; class Polychaeta; order Spionida; family Magelonidae; genus Maea; species Maea johnstoni. The sequence goes on along the minus strand of OZ012700.1, from coordinate 16,252,472 downwards.
TATATATATATATATATATATATATATGAATTTTGTAAAAGGGTGTACACAAAGTATCTTGTACTTGATAGCGACTAGTGCCTGTCTGTTGACCTCACTCATCAAGGTCCGAGATGAGAGCAGACAACACCTTGTGCCAATTCTAATGTCCCGGCTTAACCATATTAATTTCAATGTACATTTTGTATATATATATAAATATATATATATATATATATATATATATATATATATATATATATATATATATATATATATATATATATATATATATATATATATATATATATATATATATATATATATAATATATATATATATATATATATATTTCAGGTTGGTACCAGAATCCGTTCCCTGGCTGGCAGCTAATGGACGCGAGAAGGAAGCGAAAGAGATACTGATGAGGCAGCTAAGACAAACGGTGTTGAAGACACTTTAAAATCGAAGATTTTGAAATGAAATCTTTGACATCACAAAACGGTCACACAAGCAATGAGGCTGTAGGTAGTGTGGAAGTGGTGGGATCTGGTGTAATACACCGTCTGAGAACGAGGCTTTGTGGACCAAGTGCTCCGAAACATCACCACGGTGATGAGTTTGATTATGGACTGAAGGACCTTTGCATTCACCCCTTACTGCGGAGTAATACAATTATCATTGCATACGAGTGGTAAGTTAGATATGAAATCAATGTAATTTGTAAAATCTCTTTTTATCAGAATGATGTATTTGCCATGCTTCAGAAACCAGGATGGGTTTATACAAAGCTAGATTTTTTGTATCCATATATGTGTGTGTATATATATATATATATATATATATCTATATATATATATAATATATATATATATATATATATATATATATATATATATATATATATATATATATACATACATATATGTAAATAGATATATATATATATATATATATATATATATATATATATATATATATATATATATATATATATATATATATATATATATATATATATATATATATATATATGTATATATATATTAGTATATATATATATATATATATATATATATATATATATATATATATATATATATATATAATATATATATATATATATATATATATATATATATATATATATATATATACTATTGTTCACTCATTGCTCTGTAAAAGTCAATCCAATGATTTACAGCGTTTTTGTAGTATCGTAAATTGTCTTACTGTTCAATGTTCTGATATAAACACCATGCACAGCATCTTATGCCACATGCGCTCAGTGTGAAATGGGTAAAAAACTGATATGTCAGAGCACTCAAATGTCGAAATACCTATCATAAATAACACTCTTGGCACTACAATATCGATGAAATGATAAGTTTACTTCTAGAATATCACGTTCAGGAGTTTGGAGTTTGCAATCAAAACTATGTTCTACAAATCCTAGTCGACCCCTTAGCCTCGCCTTTAGGGGATTTAAGAGTATCTAATAAAATACAAGTGACTTTGGATAAAACGGTGGTTTCCCCCGGATCCCAAGCTTTTCCACCATTAACCACTGATCACAATCTAGCCCGAATATGCAATAAAAAAGTAACAATTGAAAGTAATATTTCCGACAAACTACCATAAAGTAACATAGATGACCTGCAGTGTCTACATTCATTTACTGTACTAAATGCGTTGTCAGCTTGGCCATAATACATAACCCCATACCTGGTTGCCAAGCAGTTTCACCCGCCATGGATGCATGGATGACCTCATAACAGAACGTAGTTTTGAATTGCAAGCTACGTGGGTAATCGATGTTTTAGGCTTATTTGTTTTACGTGTTTAATATCCATGGGTATTTATACAACCAAGCACTGGCAGACGTCCAGTCGACCAGTGCAGGAACCAAATGTCCATACTGTAGGCAGCCAATTCGCTTTCTGATTATGCTATTGCGGAAACTCTAGTTGTATGTGCATGCGCAATAGAAAAGTGGAATGTATTAATATGTTTTCTTATTTCAGGCTGATGGCATGCACTATCTACTATGGGCTGATGATGGGGATTAACACCCTTGCTGGAGACAGATATCTCAACTTCTTCATCAGTGCAGCAGTGGAAGTACCCGCCTTCGTCTCTGTCATATTCGTCCTGTTAAAGTAAGTTTCATTTTTTATGAAAGGCCTCAGTATTTTGCTTTAAATCAGCAAAAGGTAGTCTTCACATTACATTTTTTTCTACATACAGTACAGAGGGCATTCATACATTCATGACCAAGAAACTGGGTTACAATCGGACGTGCAGTCATGTATTATGCTCCGGCTGACCGCGCATTTAGTGCAGGAATTAAATGTCGTCACCGTACATACCTGTGTTTTTTTAGATTTAATTTGATATGTGAGATTTGAATCTTTTGTACAACAAACACAAATCTAATTGCAATCACATTTCATAATACTTCTAATAATATATCAGCAAGTATGCTCTGCATGCCATCTCCTATCAATAACTCTAACATCTGAAACCTGACTACTTAGGTATTTGATCATGATAAACAATATACTTTAAAATATATTAAGGAAAAATAAAGGACAACAGCAACTCCTCTAAATATATGCTTCAATATCCTGCTTTATTCCTCCACTAGTTTATGAAGTGCCATGCCATAGACCTAGATGACACCTTTTAAGGAGTAACCATATCACCATAGACCTAGATGACACCTTTAAGGAGTATGAGGTTCTTGGACACGTGTGCTAGAGAATGATATTTCTTACACGAGAGGACAGAATTTTCATCTTGGAACGAGCCTCTGGCGAGTTCCATGGTGAAAATTCTGTCGCCAAGTGTAAGAAATATCATACTCTAGCACACAAGTTCAAGAACATATGTCTGCCACGTCCCATAGATAAATAAACAGTAAATAATCGGGGAAGCTTCACATATAATGAGCGTGCCTGAGCACGTGCCTGTCATTTCTAGGTCACGTTGCTAAGCAATGAACGTGGTGCATTGTTCCATATATGGCAATCTTTCCCAAATATGGTAATAAAATCATTCCCAATGCCTATTGGGAATGGCCATTGGGAATCGGATTTCTTCAATGGGGTTATCAGCCCCATAGTGGTAGAAAACCATGTCACCAATGGATTTAACCAGCTAATGGGTTACTTTCTTATTCTCAGGTGGGGCCGCCGTCCACCATTAATTGTGTACAGCATGATCGCCGGGATAGCGTTGGGAGCTTTGATATTTATACCCAAGAAGACGTCCTCTGGTACCGACCTGACTGCTTTAATCATCACTATCAATACCATTGGCAAGTTCGCCGATTCCTCAATCTTTGCCGAAATATGTCTGTATGTTATGGAGGTCGTCCCCACCAATCTGAGGTAGGTGTATGATTAATTATAAATGTATCTATATATTAATTAACTTTATCATATTGTGTCTTTGTTTTGAGATCACTGTTCTTAATTTGAACGTACGATGTGCAGAAAATGTTAGCCTTCTATATTTTTACATATTCCTTTCTTTCTTTCTTTCATGTTGTATTGTAGGTGTGTTATTGCTTTTTATCATACCTTTGGAATTCAGAGAAAAGTAAAAGTCATATCATAAGGAATACCGGTATGTAATGGGAAAGAAATATTCCCACCCATCTTGCAGGAGCACGATTTGATCTAGTTATTATGTAAATTGGGAATAGACCAATAACCACCACACATAGTATATGCTACGGCTGTGACATGTTAGGGAAATCGTACATGTGATTTCAAATGGTTGATTATAAACTTTCCTTTCAAATTCTTTCCAAAATATGTTTAAAGCAGTGACATTCAGTCAGTGACACATATGGGAGTCCACAGATGAAATATCAGTACATGTAGTTAAAATCTACAAGTGATTGATGATGACGTAACAGATCGTTGTTTATTTTGCAGGAACGTGTCCAATGGGATAGCGCAAGGTGTCGGAAGGATAGGTGCTCTTTTAGCTCCATACCTTATGTATTCCGTAAGTACTCCTCTGGGAATGTGTTTTCCTAACAATTCATAAAAATACAAAATTCATTAAAAATTTCCAAACCAACACAATATTATTAATCTCACTCTCTCTCTCCGTCTCTCTCTCTCTCTCTCTCTCTCTCTCTCTCTCTCTCTCTCTCTCTCTCTATATATATATATATATAAACATATTTATACATACACACACACACACACACATATATATATATATATATATATATATATATATATATATATATATATATATATATATATATATATATATATATACATATGTATAACCACAAACAAAGCACCAACATTTTCCTTTAAACCGAAGATTTTGCAAGTAATCCTTACATTACCTTGAACATGAATATCTAAAGCTTTTAGGGACATGAGATTGTTTTTTGTTTTTTGGCTTTTCATAGTCTTGATTACATTTGTTGTGAAGTTCGAATTCAACTTTACCCTGGCAGATCATGTACACTTGTAAACATTTATGCACATTTATACAATTTCTATTATCTTGCCGTTTCAGGCGAACTATATCAGTTGGATGCCAAACCTTGTCTTCGGTGTTCTAGGAATAACTGGAAGTATTCTCGCTTTTTGGCTACCGGAAACACGTCACAGGGCCTTGCCACAAACTGTTGCAGAGATGGAACATTGGCAACCAGCGGAAGGGGAGGAAAATAAATGCAGGAAGTGTGAATGTTTCAAAAGGCGCCAATCGCCAAATACTGAATGAAAAATTATATTTATTGTGCAGCTACAATTTGCTCTAAGTGCTTACGATATCCTTCATTACTTTGATTATATCAATATATGTATCCAATATATGTATCCCATTTCTTTTTCATGATGTCTTACTTTTTGTTCAGTTAGGTTTTTCTTTGACGTAACATATGTTTGAATAAAAAACAGGACTTAAGATGTCACACACTTGAACATGCATACAGATGGACAACATGTCTGTCGACAATGGGTTCCAATGTATCTTGAATTTAAAAAAAGGAAATGAAAAATGACTTTTTGATGAGCCTTTTTTGTGACCGTTTATTAATACGTAAAACAAGCCAGATTCGCTGTATTCGAAATAACTAAAGAAGGGTGGTCGCTTTTGATATATTTCAAATATATATTTCAAGGGTATTTCGATGATGTCAGAGATTGAGAGGATGATTATGACAAGAAGTGTGGCGTATGACCTTATGAATGTTCCATGTGTCTTTGACTTTCTATATGAATTGGTGCATATGGTACATTGGGGGCATGTGTAGACTAAGTGTGTTTGGAAAAAGAAAGTATTGAGGAGGGAATAGCAGCTTAAAGGAGGGTAATGGCGGGTCCAGACAAGATGTCATCGCAGTTTTGATATGCTGATAAATGTGAGTCCAGTTTCAAATACATACCCTGGTTGCAGATAGTAGATCAAAATGCAGGTGCTATTTGTAACTCTGAAACCATGGTTAGGTTGATTTCACATGCAACCTTTTTGAAAGTTGATGATGTTGGGCTTAAGGTCCAACTGCTGTCTACTAGGTATTGTGGTCTCTGTGATGTAGCAGCTAAAGATTACTTAAGACACCTTATCTTACAATGTCCAAGATGGCAGATGGAAAAAGAGGCCATGTTCAAAAAGCAAGCCAGTATGCATGGCTGGAGTAGTCAGAACTTGTTGAAAGCACAAGGTGATTGTGTGCAATTTTGTTGGGAAAGAGGGCAAATGGTATTCCCCCAGACCAGATAGTTAGAATATGGTAAATTGCTGCTAAGTACATTTCCAAAATTCATGACTCATAGATTGAATAGATATAGGATAGTTTGTACAGATGCCTCAAATGGTCCCTATGTTACTGTCTCTTTGCTATATATCTTTTGAAAGAGCAATATGCTCAAGAAAGTATGTGTCATCATATCTAGTATAACAGGAGAACAGGTTAATGTTGATCAAACACCCAAAATTCGTGAGAGAAGTGACATCACCATTTTTTACTCTCCCTTCACCTCTGATGATTGTCTGTAGGCATGAAACCGCTTATTAAGACTGCATCAGCTGATGACACCTAGAGGACGCCACTTCACAGTCCCTCCACTCTCACATTTGTTTACCTTTGCAACCCTCGCGGGACAAAGGAGACACGTGAACTCTTTTGTATTGTTCTGAGAACGCCTACAAGTTGATGACAATTGCCTGTCATTAGCGGTTAGGTTCACTTCAGCTATACCAGAGGAAAACATACATCCTCCGTTTTACTCCTCTCCTGCTAATCATATCTATTATAAGCTAATATTGTTATAGTTCGTACTGACAATTCTTTTCATAACATCTTGCTTACTGATCCGCATTGATCTGATGTAACGTGCATTATGTATTGTCATGGTGTATCTATGCATTGTCATAGTCAATAAATATACATACATACATTTTTATGCGTTATTCGTTATTGGGAAATGGATGCAAAATATATGAGATTCATTTATATCTGGGATACCCGCCCAACTCTGTTTTGATGTATCAAGTTAAAAAACAGTTACCTAAAATGGGAAAACACCGATAAACAGATAAACAGCAGTGAATAAATATATCATCTCCCGTGCCCCAACCGAGATTCGAACTGGGTGCGACTGCTCTGCAATTCAGCGCGACAACCTGCCGAACCATAACCCCAACTTACCATTTGCTATTTGTCTTGACACCTAGTTCCTCAAACTCAATTCTCGATAGATGGCGCTGTAAATCAAATATGTCGGCCAACACGCACTCTCTACTCCAAATTCTTTCCCAACTAAATTTGAGTCTCACGGGAAAAAGGAATGTAATTAACGTAACCCATTCTTTCCGACTGACTAAAACGGCCATGCGGGAACATATTGCTGGGGTCAAACCCTTTTAATGTATCAAGTTATTTGTATCTGGAATACTCGCCCAACTCTGATTTAATGTATCAAGTTTATAAAGTTACCTATATTAGAAAAATACTTAATGTGGACATCTTGTACACAAAAAAGGCGATATACAAAGCGAGACAACAGTGCAGAAAATGAACTTGAAGATATAAAATGGGAATTATATTATCAAATGTGTAATGAAGATTACAAAGCAGAAATAGATTAAAAGTTTGCAAAAATTTCTTCTCAAAATTGGAATTAATTTACAATTATGTTAAAAAAATTTTTTCGTTCAGTCTAATTGGGATTTTAGATAAAATTTATGTTACCTTAAAATTTGGCCATTTATTACCTTTATTTTTCGAAAAAAAAAATAGGAAAATGTGACTGAAGCGCGGTCTATTGATAAGCATATAAACTACATAGTTGCATTAAGAATTTTAGACCTTTGGTGCCCGATTCCAGAAATCCTGATGGCTCCGGAGCTTTGCTACTGCCATGAGTTGCTACACCATGGTCTCAAGTTGGGCCAGAAGGGTTTCTTATTTCTTTAATTGGTGCATTTAGAGTTTTCTTTGATAAATAATGTCTCACAGGCCTGGTGTCGCTATCTATTATCAAAAGTCTGCAACAATGGTTAGCATGGCAATGTGAACATGTGGGGAAGAGAGAATATGATTTGGAACTAACCCGTACTCTGCACGGGAGCAAGCTAGTACTTACTAAACTGTCACTTCTGATATAACACATTATGTATGGATAGGGATTACATGTAATAAATTCATATTTTTGAAATTAATTTGTGTGTTTTTTCGGTCTATATCGTACGAACAGACCTACTTGTTACAGTGTCGTCATTTCATTCCTACACTATGTGCGTGGACAGCCCGGGCATAATACAGGACCGCACGCCTGATTTCCTGGACATGGATGCGACTACAGGTCCCAGACCTCTAGCCCGAATAATAGTTACCGCTAGCCTGAAGAATACACACGAACACCCACGGTGTTTGTCGAGTAACATACAGGTGAAACCACTTCAACAAGGCAGACGACGAGTATTTATCCAAAATCTCTGGTGTTTGTAGTTTTTCCTCCTTTTGTGTTTCGTATTTTGTTCGGTATAATAAAACATATATGACATCCCTGTGAAGTGTCCACCAGGAATAAGTTCCCTTCGAGAGCATTGTCGCCCTCGGGTTACGCCCTCGAGCGACAATCCTCTCTCGGGTAACTTATTCCTGGAGGAAACCCCACTGGGATGTCATATTTGTATAATGGTATGCACCTGTTCCAATGTCACAATATACAAATATGACATCCATATGGGGTGACAATCAGCTCGAGAGGAAGTTATTCCTGGTGAACACCCCACAGGGATGTCATATCTGTTTTATTATACCGAACAAAATGCAAAACACAAAAGGTGAAAAATTACAAACAGAGATTTCGGATAAATACTCGTCGTCTGCCTTGTTTAACTCGCGAAGGAGTCAAGAAAACATGACGATTAATCCATGGCACTTGACCAACCAGAATCAAGAATCTTCACGTGAGGTATAAGACAACAAAATGAACAACCCAGACAAGTTAAATATCAGTATATCACGGGTTATGCAGAGCATAAAGTTGTTTTTCATATATACTATGGAGTCCAGAGTGCAGATACGTCTATATAAAAAGCGATATATTGCGCCGATCACTATACTTTCTAACATTTACACTAGGTAAATAACTAAGTTAAATTTGGCTCAGAAACATTGGTAATGCTGGGATACTTTCATTCCGTAAGTGACAACAAGTTACATCTCGGTATATATCAAATAATCATATTAGTGTATAAATATATATATATATATATATATATATATATATATATATATATATATATATATTTATATATATATATATATATATATATATATATATATAATATACATATATATATATATATATATATGTATATATATATATATATATATATATATATATATATATATATATATATATATATATATATATATGTATATATATATACACACACATATATATATATATATATATATATATATATATATATATATATATATATATATATATATATATTAATATATATATATATATATATACATATATATATATATATATTTATATATATATATATATATATATATATATATATATATATATATATATATATATATATATATATATATATATATATATATATATATATATATATATGTGTGTGTGTGTGTGTGTGTGTGTGTGTTTATTTATTTGAACAAATTTAGTAATTAGTAATTTAGCACGAAACACACATTAACCAAAGGGAAGTTGGGAAAATGCCTCATCGATTTGAATTCTTCGATTACAGCTCACGATAGAAGATTGACGTTTCTGGCGATTACGAATGGCTTACGGGTTTCTTTAAGGTCAACAGCATACCTTTTACGATGGTAAATACGATAACCTTAATGATCAATATAATCATGCTTGACTCCTGATCTCTCTCCGATTATAATCTATTTAAACAAACACTAAACAATTAAAAAGTGCTTGATAAATATTTATTTAAACATTCACGACACATCCATTAACAAAGTTTCACTACTTGACCTTAAACGGTCACTTCAGTGAGACAAATCACCTGCTGTCACATTTGCACAATAGTTTCCTCCAAACCTATGACATATCAACAATTATCGATTAAGAACTACAAGGGAAAATAAAGTATATGATTATCTACGCCCAATCTTTTTTTTCATATCATGGTATAAGCAAAGAAAATGAGGCCCAATCACGTTAGCCGAATGGCAAGCCAAGAACCACTATTAGTCAATGGTTCAATTTTGCCATTTTTTGTCGGCGCACAAATTTTATGATATATTATGAAGATAAACGGTTTATTTCTTGACTGAGAATACGTGGATTAAAGGGAAAAGGAGTGGACACGTGTGGAAAGGGGCTTCAGCAAATATACCGCACAAATAAGTTAAGTTTCTCCTCCTTTTATATTATGACACATATGTGTGGAACATGTGAGGTTTTATTGACTTCATGACCGTATGACTGTATTGGAAGTGCTACAGTGCCGACATTTAATTCCTGCACTAAATGCGTGGGCAGCCCGGGCATAGTACACAGTCGCACGCCCGATAAATCAGACAGTTTCCTGGGCATGGATGCATAGGTGACCTCAAAAATGAACTAAGCTTTGATTCGCAAGCTACCCGTGTCATTGATGTGCATGGCTTATATTTTTGGCATGTTATCCCTGGGCGTTTGTACAACCAGGCACTGATAAACATCCAGTCGACTGATGTAGGAATTAGATGTCTGTACTGTAGTTTACCTTGTCGTGTAAACGCCATCGTATCTGAAACATTTATCATGTATCTCATCTAAAACACGTTGACACGTTGACAATAACACTTCAAGTTTTGATAGTAGACAAGTGTTTGATCGCTTAAGCACTTAATTAAAACCCAAATTGCCATTTCTCGTCTTTGTTCATGACTTAGACAATCATTGGCAAATCATGGGCGCAGTACTTAATTCACCTCACTGTAGTTACACAGTTCAAGTCAGTTTCAGTCACAAAGAGAATGTTGTTGTTGATAAATAGTTTATTGTCCAATCCAGATAATGACATTCATTACATACAATACCAAGTGTTAAAAATCCGGCCAGCCACGAAGGCTTATAATGGACCATACAAACATAAATATACTTATAAATATTATCAAAACGACATTCATTATATACATTGTACAATATATTATCTAGTTAATCATAAAAATCTTATAGTGAGTCTTGTATATAAGGAGTCACTTCTTTTATACACAATTTTCTGATACCCATCTAAAATCGAGCCAGCCGAGTTTATGTCGAATACGACTACCTACGAGTACGAAAAACCTTCTGTTTGCAAATTAGAGGTAATCGAACGTGCAGTCGCAGATTGTTTAACAAGGCCTGCTGCAATAAGGTTCAGTTCGTGTTGTAGGGGCGCCACAAGGGGTTTTGATGATGTTAAAAAATCACCTGCCGCGATCATTTTCCAGAAATTTCTCCTGCACAAGGAACAATATTGCACATGTTATTCCTCCCTATCAAAAAGTAATTCGAAACTAATGTGTGTGTGTGTGTGTGTGTGTGTGTGTGTGTGTGTGCTTGTGGGGAGGAGGTGATGTCGTTACCTGTAAGTATAGTTGGAGAAAAGGAGAAAAATCATTTTAAATACATCTGGCTAGTATTTAGAAAAATGAATATGTTATCTATCAAAATTCATTTTTTAGATTTTCTTTGTTGGTCATAGATAATGTGGTGCGAAGACACGTACATGTACAACCTGTGTTTATAACCCAGGGTGTAT
>OZ012700.1:16176265-16236013 GCA_963942565.1 Maea johnstoni | reverse complement strand
TGACAAGGTTCCACGAGATAAAATCAACTCAAATCACCCCATGGAACCTTCTTGACAAGGTTCCACGAGATAAAATCAATTCAAATCATCCCGTGGAACCTTCTTGACAAGGTTCCACGAGATAAAATCAACCCAAATCACCCCGTGTAACCTTCTTGACAAGGTTCCACGAGAGAAACAAATTCAAATCACTCCGTGGAACCTTCTTGCCTGGGATTGAACTCAGGAGCCCATGCCTCCCAGCCCTCAGGCCGGCAATCTTGCCACTGTGCCATTGAGTCTGGTGTAGCCCCGGCCTGGGATTGAACTCTGGAACCCATGCCTCCCAGCCCTCAGGCCAGCAATCTTGCCACTGTGCCATTGAGTCTGGTGTAGCCCCGGCCTGGGATTAAACTCTGGAACCCATGCCTCCCAGCCCTCAGGCCGGCAATCTTGCCACTGTGCCATTGAGTCTGGTGTAGCCCCGGCCTGGGATTAAACTCTGGAACCCATGCCTCCCAGCCCTCAGGCCGGCAATCTTGCCACTGTGCCATTGAGGTATGCTCTTTGTATAAAGGTATTCGGTTTATAGTCTTGTATCCACCGAAGTGGTCATACGACCTTCCTTCCCTAGCAGGTCTGTACACACGGAAACCATTTCAATCCCCCGAGGGATAATCCAGAGCAGTTGGCACCATATAGCGCAAAAGCTCTAAGCACCGCCTTATTGATGCTAGGTACCCATTTTTCAGCTGGGTAGACTGAGGCAATATGGAATAAATTGTCTTGCCCAAGGACAGACCAAAGTGCCCTGGCCGGGTATTGAACCAGCGATCTACTGATTACTAGTCCGACACCTAACCAACTGAGCTACTTTTTCCCCTCCTAACTAGGGTTGTCATAGTTTGCTAATAAGGGAAAGGCTTGCAGCCGTATTTAAAGGCACTAAGCGTCTAGATTGGCACATTCTAAAGTGGACCCCTTGATCACTCAGTCGGAAGTGCAACCGATGACGTGAAAGGAAGTCATTCGCCCATTCAATCAAATGATAATTCGGGTAATCATCAATCAATCAATCAATCGGCTCACCAGCCGATCGCGAAATCAATCTAGCAATAGGTGATTAATAATAAATAGCAACACTTTCCATTGTAATAAACAGCTCTATAGTAACGTTTTCAGATTTTAGGGAGAGATTTTATGTCGTATATTTCGTGTATTCTTATATTCTTCCATTCTACCAATAGGTTGGACTCCACCCCATTACTGCAATACTGGCTCAGCCCCTAATACATCTATTCCCTTAGAGGAACCTGGTGGTTCCCTACAACGATCTCAGTGTCTCCAGTTCAAACCCCAACCTGGAGTTACCAATGTCACCTTCTACACAAATCAAACGGAAAGCTGCTCGGACGGATGGGTTTTCAACTATGAAACGGACAGACAGAAAACGTTAGCAACTGAGGTATGCTGTTCATATCATTTGTCTTCCAGATGCGCATATAGACCTGGTTATTTAAGCAAAATAGTGCATAGTGAATAGTGCATAGTGAAAGTTGAACTCTACAGTGCCGACATTTAATTCCGGTACTAAATGCGTGGACAGCCAAGGCATAATCAACACGACCCAATGTCCAACTGCGACCAGGTGTTCTATTAAATAATTCAATAAAAATTACTTTAAGTAAAAAAAAAAAGAGTAGTTTCCTGGGAATTGATGCATGGATGACCTCACTACTATAAGTAGCTTTGATTTAAAAGCTACATGGGTCATTAGAGTGCTGCTTGGACTATTTTTGACATATTATCCATGCATGTTTGTACCACAGGACACTGGAAGACGTCCAGACGACTGGTGCAGGTATTAAATAGATGCATCGTGCGTGCCTGTTTGATACCAGAGTCGAGCGTTTCTTCTCTGTTATCAGATTACAGAAGAAAACATGGTTTGGGCTATAGCAAAACGACGATGAACAGTCGATTTTCATAGTTAATCAACGATCTTTTTGAAAATAACTTAAAGAAAAAATTAGAATTAAAGCATGATATCCAAGTATTTGAAAGAGAGTTCATATGGCGAAAAAGAGCTAATACATAGCTGAAACCCTGGTAAGCAGCCCATCTGATAGTTCTTAGCAAGAGCCTTCAAATGAATACCATTTTGACAGGGTTTGGATAAATTTCCAGGCATTTTGGGGTCGCGTCTTAAAGAAAAGTACCCCTTAGCATTAACCCTTCCAATGCTGAGGCTACTTTTGTCCAAAGCACAAGGATGCAAAGATTTTGAAAAACATCTAAACCCTATCATGTTGGTATTCATTGGAAAGCTCTCGTTGAGTACTCTCAGATGAGTACCCAAATGCCCGGGTTTCAGTCATTTTTCCGCTTTTTGCATCATTCTGTATTAGCAAAATTAGCCACCACCAGCATAAGGATTAAAAGGGCTCGATAACCAGGTATGTGCGGGGCTGTAAACGTATGAAAAGGTTAATAATACAGTACAGACATTTAAATCCTGCACCAGTCGACCGGACGTCTACAAGTGGATGGTCGTACAAACACGCATGGATAACATGTCAAAAAATAAGCCAAGCACATCAACGACCCACGTAGCTTGCGGATGAAAGCTACATTCAGTTGTGAGGTCATCTATGCATCTATGCCAAGACAACTGGGTGGCGTGCGGTCGTGTATTATGCCCGGGCTGCCCGTGCATTTAGTGCAAGAATTAAATGTCACCACTGTAGTAAAAAGCTTGTGCTCATCTCCTGTAGTTAACCTTTATAATTTAGGGGAGTTAATTGGAACTTTTTGTCAAGAAATCTTACCGGTCGCATCAAGTGAGAGAGTTTTAGTCGTATTTTAAAGTACCTTTAAATTCCACAATTAAATGTTTGAATGTATGCACTATATTAACTGCGTCATCAGATATAGATACAAATATAGGTATAAGTAGATGAAATTACAAAACACAATATATATGACTTTTCTTGCCAAAACTGAGCACTGACACAGAACTTGAGCAAATGTTCAGACAGAACTTTAAGCTAGGCTTCATCTGATAGAGAATAGCAAATTTATCAGACTGGTACAAATGCAAATATATCGAAATTATAAATTGTCTAATATTCCGAATTATGTTTTAATCAGAACATATTCTCTCTGAGTATGTATTAAAATCATAGGTATTATAAATGATTTGAGGAAAAGAACACTTCCATCCATAGCACTGATGTTATATTGACAGGTAATTTTTTTCTGGTGAACTAATTCTGCAATAGTTTGGTAAATAAGTTATATAGAAATGTCATTCTGACGTTCACTTAAACTATGTCATTCTTGACCTACATCACTTTGAGAAAGAAAATTAGGCCCGTTCAGTGGTGCGACCTCTTCAAACATCAGAGACAAGCCTACCCCTCAAACTACGTGCAAGTGAATCCAGTGTAAGAATTATCACATGGACTTTGGAATTATTCATAACCTTAAGTAGGGCAAGGGCAATGGTCAAATCGCTTTGGTCATTACGTAATGAGTATATGTAGACTTTAGGCAGTTCACCTAATCCGTTTATCAACACTTTTATTGATAACTATAAGGCTATGTTTTGACTAGACTAGGTTCCTAGTCCCTAATAACTGACATCCCCTTCTGTGCTGAACAAGCAGTGTGATGTAGTACCAGGTATGGTAGATAGATGGCACCACCTGCTCCTCTGATCTCTAGAGGTTTTAGGTCATGCTCAAACTGAATCCTGGTGAGATAATTGTAAACTAAATGGACCACTACTGCCACCTAGAATCACGTACCTGCAGAAGGTTTTACTTGTAGTTATGCAACAAAAATATGATACGGAATTGCCAACATCTATAGCATTTGTTTTTGTGTTTCATCTATTACTATCTCACCATGTTATGAAGAAATATAATCGGAAATTGCAAAACTTGATTTTCGTTTCCTCTTCCTTTTTACTAGATAAATCAAGTCAGGGTTTGCAAAATATATTTTGTGAAAATTTTCTTTTTTTTCTCCCGTTCACTTTTAGTTCAACCTGGTGTGTGATAAGGCATTTCTTGTGCAGACCTCGCAATCCCTGTATGTTTTGGGGAATGCACTGGGCGGATTTCTCAGTACGTCATTGTCAGATACCCTGGGACGCAAACGTACCCATTTGGGGACCCTATGGCTCAACTGTGTGGTTGGTTCCATCATCGCCATCGTACCAGATTACACAACATTCGTTGTTCTACGAGTTCTTAGTGGCATCTTAGAAACTGTAAGTATTGTAGTGTTTCACATCATCAGCTTTTATCTGATTCTACTATATGATTGGTCAATTCATTTTTGAACTGTATTGGTATCCTGGCATAGCTTTTCAGAATTGTCAATGCTAGGATCCAGATAGATATTCCGTATTGATCAAAAATCTGTCAATGACTGAAATGATATACACACACACACACACACACACACACACACACACATATATATATATATATATATATATATATATATATATATATATATATATATATATATATATATATGTATATATATATATTTATGTATATATATTTATGTATGTATCCTTATTGAATGATAGTTGTACGTTACTATTGGTCATTTATCTATTATTCTAGTAATTGAAACATAAATATGTGACAGACACATACACTTTTTTTTTACATGGATGTTTGATAATGAAGCTGCATGAAGCATAAACAAACTGGAATATTATAACAAGCATTTTACATTTGATTTTTGATAATGAAAAACGTAAGATACAATGATAATGCTTGAATGAAAATTTAGAAGAAAAGTCGGTGTTTAATATATAGAACAACTTGAGAATAACATTTATGTATGTGTGTATGTATATATGTATCTGTTAATGCATCAATGTATTTATATATGTATGTATGCACGACAGATGTATATAACTATAGAGGAATAAAAGGATAGTTATCTGCAACTTGTTTGGAACATATTTGTCCAATCTATGACCGTTTTCAACTACATGTAGATATCATGCACAGCTGGAGTTGTTTGGATGGTAGAGTTTTTTCAACATTCTGAGCGAACGTTTGCTGGAGCGTGTGTCCAGTTTTTCTGGGTATTTGGATCCTTGACCCTCGGTCTCTTTGGCTACCTTATCCATGACTGGCGCCATCTACAGTTAACCGTCTCATTACTAGGCTTTGTGACTATATCTTATGTCTGGTAAGTAGTCAGTGATCCCTGTTACTAGTATGTGACGTTTCGATTAGAAAGGGGCTGCTCTTATCTATCAATTTCTATCTAACTATCTATCAATCTATCTATCTATCTACATATATATACATATTATATATATATATATATTTATATATATATATACATATATATATATATATATATATATATATATATATTTATATATATATATATATATATATATATATATATATATATATATATATATATATATATATATGTATATATATATATATATATACATATATATATATATGTATATATACAAATATATTTATATATATATATATATATATATATTTATATATATATATATATATATATATATATATATATATATATATATATATACTAGTATACATATATATATATATATATATATATTTATATATATATATATATATATATATATATATATATATATATATATATACTAGTATACATTTATATATATATATATATATATATATATATATATATATATATATATATATATACATATATATATATATATATATATATATATATATATATTTTATATATATGTATATATAAATATATATATATATATATATATATATATATATATATATATATATATATATATATATATATATATATATATACAAATATATATATATAATCATTGTTATTAGCATTGTTATTATTATCATTATCATGTTATTATTGTTATTATTATCATTATCATCATCATTATTGTTATCATTATAATTAGTGTATTCATTATCATTCGTTCATCATTTGATTAGAATATTGTTATTCATCATCAGGATATTACCAGAATCTGTGCCATGGCTTGCTGCTAACGGACACGAAGAGGATGCCAAGAAAATCCTAAGACAAGCCGCGAAGACGAATGGCATCAAAGAGAAATTTTTATTTGAACAGGAAGAGGAAATGGTATCACTTAATGGTAATGGTCGCCATGCCAATAGTACGGATGTGAAGATTAAAAAATCGCCCCGTAAAATTGACAGATTCAAAAACATATTTTACCTTAAACGAGAGATACATTCTGAGGAGTTTAATTATGGAATTAAGGACCTTTTCACGCATCCATTGATACGGAGAAACACAGTTATCATTGCATATCAATGGTAAGTACACTGATTTATTTAGATATAAACACATGTGTTTCAAGTCTGTAATTGCTTCTTGCTACTATTGTTACTACTGCTACTACTACAACTTTTTTATTGCGATTATCATAATTATTATACTTATAATTATTATTATTATAATTATTATTATTATAACTATTATTATTATTATTATTATTATTGGTTTTGTTATCACTATCATTATTATTATTATTATTATTATTATTATTATTATTATTATGTTTCATTTGTTATCATCATTATCCCTCTAATTCTCTTCATGATCAAGAGTATCATCATGATCATTACCATCTCCCACTCGAAGAATCCATGATCGTCATTTATACAACTTGTATGGGTACGCCTACAGCCTGCCAATGCGGTACAGATTGTTTATACCATTGGTAATGAATGCTTCATCATCTTAATATGTATACTGGAGTGCATTCCATTTTGTGTTGGCCAAGGAGTGCGTTGTAGTACCAGGTATGGTAAATAGATGGCACCACCTGATCATCCTATCTCTCGAGTTTTTCATACTCCAACTGAGTCCTTTATTCCCCTGGTGAGATAGGTGTGAACCAAAGTTGCCACTTAGGCCACCTAGACTTTTAGATGGGTGGCAATAGAAAAAGCATGAGCTTTTTTGGGGGGGGGGCTCGGTTTTGGCTGCTAACTTGGTATGGCACTGGACTTGCCACAATCACTGAACTCTTATCATCAATTCCTGAAATATATACATAAGGAATGTGTTGCTACCTATATGCACAACTAAATCAGTGTTTAGTCCTAATGCTTCCGGACATATTTTGGAATACCATTCATTTTTGATTTGCGTTTACCCATATTCATGAATACCCTTTTATCTGCAATCTCTAGATCTATGCTTAGTGTGATCAGGTTGATTTTTGACTATTACCCTAATTATTCCTATTCAAGACAGTGAATCAACAATGGTTGTGTTATTATTTAAGGGCCTAGTGTACGCTGTATATATGTATCACTCTTTCTTATAATAATTGGAATGGGTTTGAGTCATAATCTATTCAGAGTGCACAAGGCTTTGTGATCAAAAAATGAGAGCTTGGGCGTGTGTAATGAAATGTGAAATGTGTTATTTATAGCAGCTTAATGAGGAATATCGTCCCATTTATCAATATGACTAATATACATATAATTATCAATATATTGTGTGCACCTTGGTTCATTAGTGATCAATGGGAGTAATTACATATGTATGTATGTATGTATGTATATGTGCATACATGCATGTATGTATGCAATGCATGCATACATGCATGTATATAAGTATGTACTTTTATATGTGTGTATGTATGTATGTATGTATGTATTGTAGTGAAAAAATGAACAGCTGACTTTATTATGGTCAAATGTTACATATTCTCCAATCTAGTGGTCAGGCTGAACTGTCCTCTGAGTGAATGTATCAGGTATATGAAGGAAAGGACACACCTTACTAAAAGGACCCTCAGAGGGGTAGCCCCTTATTGTCCAATCAGAGCGTACCTTACAGGTAGCTCCTGCTCATATCCAATCACAACTGTAAGTCTTGGTTGAACAGCTGACTATTTATTATGGTATAAGGTTACAATTCTCCAATCTAGTGGTCAGGCTGATCTGTCCTCTAAGTGCATGTAACAGGTATATAAAGGCAAGCACACACCTTACTAAAAGGCCCCTCAGAGAGGTAGCTCCTTATTGTCCAATCAGAGTGTACCTTATAGGTAGCTCCTGATCATATCGAATCACAAGTGTAAGTCTTGGTTGAACAACTGACCATTTATTATGGTATAAGGTAACATGTTCTCCAATCTAGTGGTCAGGCTGAACTGTCCTCTGAGAGCATGTATCAGGTATTTAAAGGAAAGGACCTTACTAAAAGGACCCTCAGAGGGGTAGTCCCTTATTGTCCAATCAGAGTGTACCTTATAGGTGGCTGCTGGTCATATCCAATCACAATTGTCTTTAACATAGCCAATCAGGATACCCTGGGTGCACTCCCTAGTACAGTAGAACCATTGCCACCTGGTGTCAGTAATGGACACCATTCAAGATGCCAGTTTAAATGGTATTTACAAACAATAGATAAAAGCCACACTTGAATAAATCACAATTAAATTCAAAAGATTAAGATTACAATCCTTATGAAACTATACCTGCCTGTAGGTGAGATTTCACTGATTGCAAATCAGTGGGTATGATGGCTAATTGGTGTTAGCCTGCTGGTATCTGTAGGAAGCCCCAAACAAGGGTTGGTGACATTTTTAGGCCCCTTAATTCCAATTTGGTAAATGGAGGGTGTGGGGTTAATGACGGAAGCTGGATAGTAAATGAAATTTCTAATTATCAAGTGTGGAAATAATCAAAATGAAAGGACAGATTTATTTATATATACAATATATGTATGTATTTATGTATGTATGTGTGTATACATGCATGTCCTTACGTACATTCATACGTAAGCTCGTATGTATGTTTGTTATGTATGTATATCAACATGTAGAGACGCACATATGCATGTATGTGCACATGTTTGTATATTTATGCTTACGTACCATATCTACAAAAGTGCCAATTTGTCTTTTCTCTAGGCTTCAAGCGTGTGCTATCTATTACGCCCTGGTTCTTGGTGTGAGTGAACTGGGAGGGGATAGGCATATTAACTACATCATCAGTATCACAGTGGAGCTACCTGCATACTTAACATGTATCTTCATACTCGAAAGGTAAGCTGTAGTGTAAGATCATTAGTAAAGGAGTTTAAGTTTGTGCATTATGTTAAAGATATTTTGAGTTATTGTTTTGATTATAAGAAAATTAGGATTAGTTTTAGTAATGATTATGATGAATGATGTTGATAATAATAATAATAATAATAATAATAATAATAATAAAAATAATAATAATAATAATAAAAATAATAATAAAACAATAATAATAATAATTATGAGAACTAGGAGGCACAGGTTTGGATTCTGAGTCCTATTCACTGATGCGCAGGAGGTTTAGTAATTAAAAACAAGTCAAGGTATACCCCCCCTCCTAAATTACATAGTATTTTTAAGAAAGGGAATTCCAAAATGAACATCAAGTGGAAGATGAGAGGATATAAACAATGAGTCAAAGAGGGGAAGAATTGCAATAAAAGAGAGTGAGAATCAGATACTATTCAATTCACATGATTTCTTTCCCCTCTGTTTCGCCTCTCCCTTCATAACTCTAAAAAGTCCCATGTCTTAGTGAAATATAAAATGGACTCGCCACCAGCAGCTCTTGCCGCGTATCCTCGGATATAGGCCACATTAGGGAATCCACTGATATTCCCTGCTTGTAGCAAATGGATACAATATTTTTCAATAGTATAGCTGTTAATTGCCGAAGTCCAGCAATGATTACACTGCAGACAGGTAAGGCACACTTGGCAACACAATCTGTGTACTCTGTGCACTGGGCCTTATGAGATTGTCACTGACTGCTCGCTGTCTCTCACCACTGCCATGATTCAAATCCCAGCATGGGCATGTGAGAAAGGTGCCAGCAACTTTTGCTTAGGCAGTGGATTTTGCCAGAATTACATTAAAAAGTAAATATATACAATTAGGAGATAAAGGGAAAGATAATCTTAAAAAAGCAATATGGGGTGCAAAAACAAAGTGAGGAAAAAGAAATTTGCAGGATACGGAGATATATAAAATACAAAAAGGGATATCATAGAATGTAAATGATCATGCAAAGCAATACCAAAAATTCAAAGAAAAAGAAAAGTACAGGCGAGAGATATATACAGAGCTGAAATTTAACATAGGTTTGAAACAGTTGAAAGGAATTCTTTATGTTGTGACAGGACTTTAAGGGATTAAGGAATCAACTCAAAAAATTCAAATAAACAATAAAAAATGCTCTGCTAATTAAAACATGAATAACCTCCCTTCCCCTATCAAAATATGGGACTTCAGAAAATAGGAAGCAAGTGAGGGGGAGAAAGAAGTAGAAAAAATGTGTTGGCAAGAAAAAAGAAAAATGCTGTGGCATTTCAAAAAATACTTATACTCACAAGTGCAGTGCTGAGTTTTATGAATTATTACTCATCAGTTTATTTAGCTGATAATGAACATTTAAACCAAAAGATATTGTGGATAGATGGAAAAGTAAAAAAAGAACATAATATATTGGTGCTTGAAACTGTTTAGGTACCCCCTCATTCTCCTGCCAGCAGATTGCACCGTTGCAAATTTCAGTCAACATATGGCACCACCAAAGTAGCTGCAAACAATTACCAAGTTGCATATTTCAGATAATAGATGGCGCCAACATTGTTGCTGCAGAAGGTTGCCAATAGTGACACTTTTTTCAAAAATACACTGTAAATGCATCAATTCGAAAATCAAAAAAACCTTCTGGCCAATCTTTAGACCACAATGGAGCATCCCAGGTTGGTAGAAGAACTCGGCAGTTGTCAGGAGTTCTGGAATCCATGACCAAAGGTCCCAGAAACTGAGTATCAATATATAGATAATTATAGATGTATAATAATAATAATAATCATGATAATAATAATAATAATGAGAATATTGATAATAATAATAATAATGAGAATATTTATAATAATAATGATAATGATAATAATAATGATAATAACAATAATAATAATTATAAGAAGAATAAGAATATTAATTATGATAATAATAATAATA
The DNA here is from genome assembly GCA_963942565.1 of Maea johnstoni. Taxonomy (NCBI): domain Eukaryota; kingdom Metazoa; phylum Annelida; class Polychaeta; order Spionida; family Magelonidae; genus Maea; species Maea johnstoni. Next base: position 16,224,945 of record OZ012700.1, on the reverse strand, counting down.
CCAAAAATAGTAATAATAATAATAATAACGATAATGATAACAAGGATGATAATAATTATGACAAAGAAGGAGAAGAAGAAGAAAAAGAAAAAAAAGAAGACAGAGATTAAGTAGAATAATAATAATGATAAGAAGGTCTGAAGAAGAACAAAAAGAATGAAAATGAAAGGAGATTAAGATACCTGAACGTAGCTAAATTAAAAGGTATCATGAAATAGCAGCAGCAGCAGCAGCAGTAGATACAGTAGTAGTGTGGGTAATTGTTTTCTTCGAATGACTTGCTATGTGTTTTTTCAGATGGGGTCGACGTTTACCTCTGGTGGCCTATAACCTGATGGCTGCTATATCCCTCGGTGCCCTGATCTTTATACCCGCTAAGACAGCCGGTGGCACAGATCTCACCCCTCTTATAATAACTATTACTCAGATTGGCAAGTTTGCAGATTCATCAATGTTCGCGGAGTTGCAGCTATATGTGATGGAGGTTGTCCCTACTAATCTCAGGTATATTTACACACACACACACACACACATGCAAACACGCACGGACACTCACACATACATACATACATAAGCACATACATACAAACATACATACACACACACACACATATATATATATATATATATATATATATATATATATATATATATATATATATATATATATATATATATATATATATATATAGTTACGTGCTTCCTTATAAGAATTCCGTACAGTGTTTTGGTGTTGCATTCTTTCTTCTTCGCATTATTCGTTTTTGTTACCATATACATATATCTTATCTCCAAAATGTTAATTTCTTGGATATTCGTACTGTTAAAGGTAACATTCACGCCATTAACAATCCTTATATATTATTAAAATTGTTTAGTATATGGACCTATGATATGCCTAGGAGTTCTTCTAGAAAAGGATCATTTACAAAGGTAAGGCAATTTAATGAGAATTGATATTCTATAAAATATTTGAAGGAGGGTTCTTGGTAGTGTTTTTTAGGAACATCTTCCCTTAGAATATTTTCCAAAAAATGCTTTTGCCTGAAATATTTCACCAAAGTTCTCCAACTGTTTTTTGCCAGCATTAAAAGAAATGAGAATGTTTTATATACTGTATATTGATAATCCTCAAATGGATTCCATGATCATTTGTAGGAATTCTTCGAATGGTGTTGCTTTTGGAACCGGAGCAGTAGGAACCATGATGGGACCATTCCTGGTATTGCTGGTAAGTACATCTTTTAAATAAGCACATAGAACGTTAGCATCAATCAAGAATGTCTATGCTTTCAATACCACAAATTTTGGTTATAAGAAATCTATCATCTATCTATTAATAGACTCGGTTTTAAGGTAATAGTCAGCCACTTCTGTCCACCCTCTCATCAAAATATCAATCACACGTAATTAAGGTGTCTAGTCCATACGAAAGATAAAAGAACAACCACTTGTAAAGTAGCCATGACTATGACGGAATATACGCCTGATACCCTCCCTTGCATTACAACTCATGCGCTCTTTCTAGTATTGTCCCTAGGGTAAAAAGCCATAGTCATTACCTAGCTGCAATGCTAATTTTTTTATCACCAGAAAACAGGAAAACACGTGCCAATAAGGGATTCCCATTGGAAATTGCGACTCGGTGTTTATGCATTTCTCTGTATTAGTTATGATTCGTATCTATTTATAATTATACACCTTAAATTAGTGTGTTATCGATAATCAAAAGGGACATCTACATCCCAAATAGTGACCGCTCGTGACATATCATATATTGTATACATATACATATCTGAACGACAATTTCCTTCATTTTCGTATATATATATATATATATATATATATATATATATATATATATATATATATATATATATATATATATATATATATATATATATATATATATATCGTTTTATGTGGACTGCGTGCAAACTTGTCCACTATTTATTCAATCACTGCTGCACATTCTTAAAAATATCCAATACTACATAAATAATTTGATCTTTTTCGTCAACTGCTTATTCCTAACCTTTTGACTGCAGGGACGATACATTGGATGGCTACCAAACTTGATATTCGCTGTGTTTGGATTTTCCTCTGCTCTCCTGGCTCTACTACTCCCAGAAACATTAAATCGACCATTGCCTCAGACAGTTGCTGAAATGGAGCAATGGGATCGCGAAGACAAAGAAAATCAGAAGACCAAAAAGCATTTTTGGGACAAATGTCTCTCTAGCAAAAGCAACTCTAATTCAGCAGAGAAAGTATGATTTCAGTAGTTAGAACACGTAAAAAACCGTCTGAAAAAACCCCAAAGATGGCTGCCAAGATTTGCATCACAGGAAGAGATTTATATACACACACACACACACATATATATATATATATATATATATATATATATATATATATATATATATATATATATATATACAGTCAACCCTGACCGAGAGACCACCCCTGAACAAGGACCCCCTCCGACAAAGACCGCTCAAAATCCCCCTGAGAGAAGTTACTTTATATTTTCCCTCCGAATAGAGACCCCTTGTCAACAAAGACCAGAGACCGCCTTTGTCCTTCCCAAAGACCATGTTTCACCTGTGAACAAGGACCCCTTTCAGAAATAGACATTTCCGAGTCTCTTTGTTGACAGAAATTTCTCAGACTGATTTTCAGTAAGTCATAACCATAACTTTTGTGTAAGGGGATTAAAGGGATACATACCACATACACACACACACACACACACACGCAGCAGTGGGATACGATTGTAAATTAACCCAAGCCTGGGCGGGGACCTGTGTAAGCTAAGTTTAACCCAAGCCTGCTAATGTTCAATTGCAATTTTGTCATCCTCTCATACCTGTCAACTCTACTGATTTGGGAAGTACTCTCCTGATTTCAGACCCCAAATTTAGTGTCTTCTGATAGAGCACCTGATTTGAAGAAATCTACTGATTAGCTACTGATTTGCTGATTTTAAAAAAATCTCTGTTTCCCAGCAAGAAGATCAGTGACTGACAATGATTAGAATCATGCCCATCAAAATGGAATACTGGAACAAGTCAACTGCAGTGGTCAGTAGGTTTAATACGCGTCGCTGAAGCAGAGAGCTAAGTATACGTCGTTGATTGAGGATGAACAAATAGACTTCAAGTCAAAAAAGCCTCCTCTAAAGGCGACATTTTCCTTGTGTAATTGGCATATAAATCCGATTTTCCCTGATTCTAAGCAGTTCAGACTAGACAAATAAGGTTACATATTTAAAATTGCTCTGTAAATAGCTTTAGAACATCACGAACCTGTGTACATAATGGTACACGCATGTTTAGTTTATGCATGAGGAACTGGGGAACTGGTTGTGCACTAGATATCCATGTCGGAAAAAATGTTAACTGATCATATGCTACCTCGGGGTAATAGGTAGCCTAGATTTCTAGGCTGTCATATATATTTTCTGTCATATTTTTTGTTACCAGGCTCCAAATACTCCAGGTAGCCGTACACCTTAAACCTGATTTTTAGCCAAGTGCCAAAACCTTCATAACATGCTGAACATAAGAAGTACTGGTATTTGATCTTGAAAGATCACATAATGTAAGTGTTGTTAGTTATGATATTTTCAGTGCTAAAGCTATCTGTGTGTGATTTTGATGATGAAATATATCACTATTCAGCAACAGTGATCTGCTCCATAAAATTAGAGTTATTTCATTAACATGTTTGTATGGTCATCAATATAATGGCATACTCCTATACTACTATACTGACTCCTAGTGGCCAGGATCGGAACTAAGCAAAATGCTACAAAAGAAGCCCCAAAAGTGAACCGCGTGAAATCTCCTGATTTGGGATGGTTGAATGTTGACAGGTATTGAGATTTTGTGCAGTACAGTTGATAACCTAGGTAGAGATGCCACCTAAAAGGAGGTTTCTTACATTGGTAGAAAGAGTTAAGGTAATAGAGCTCAACAATAAGAACAGAAGTGCTCGTAAGATAGCCGAGGACTTTGGAGTTGGAAAAACCAAACCCAGGTTCCCAAGTACATGTACATGTATATCTTTCTCTTTCTGAATGAGTATAACTTTCTTATTTTGAATGCTCATATTATAACTGCCAAAACATGTACTGCTTTTCCTAGCTTGACCTTATTTTTGGTATTATGAAATATAATATGTGATATTGACAAACCTTTAAATCAGATTTTAGTCTTCTTTACATTTTACCCACCAATTTGTGATTTATTTTTAAACAGATAAAACAGTGAAAAAATAGTATGTAGTCCATGCACCCTTATGAAAATAGCATCAGTAATCAACCCCCCGAACAAAGCCCACCTGTGAACAAAGACCGCTTTTTTACTTCCCAAGGGCGGTCTTTATTCGCAAGTTTGACTGTGTATATCATATATATTAGAAAAATGGTATGACATACATGCATATATCTTGATATTTAAGAAAAGTATTGAGAAAGGTAGAGTTAAAAGGCAATGTCTTGGATGGATGTGTCAATCCCTTTACACATATATTTCGAAAATATATTTTTTCAAATCTTAAAAAGGAAGAAGGAAAGATGCTTATCACATATATCAATACCACCATTTACATAGTGTATATAATGTTATTCATCTTTATCATACTAACATTACTATGAAGGAATGCCATTTTTCCTCGAATGTCTGTTTTTGCCTTTTATACTAAATCTGTACCTAATTTGTAAATAAAGGTTCTTAATCCCTCGTTCTGCCGAAACGAATGGTGATTTTCTATTTTCTTTCATAGCATTATATGTAACCATCTTTGTTATCAAAATAATACTATCTGACACTGAGCCATTCTCTTAGTCCCCTTATATTCGTTTTCCTTTGGGCGGAAAATATTCTATAATATACGTGTGGAAAATAATCTACATGCGGACATATAAACAGCATGTGGTCTACACTATTCGTTTCCTTTTTACACGAATTACAGATATTGCCACTATTAATTTCAATCTTATAGAGTTTTTCCTTTGCATCATCACAACGTTCTAAACTGAGTATATTTCAAATATTTCTTCTAGATGTAGTGTAAACAAAAAAGATCCATGCATGAACAAATCGTGGCATGAAAATATGAAAATGACATTTTCATGTGTGAAAATGATATTTCCAATCATGAAAATGAACATTTTGCCCCAAGAATACCTGGGATAATTGTGTCGCCCCGAAAATTCAAATGGGAAATTGGACTGTCCGCTATTTTGTGAATGCATAGAATTCTCAAACATGAACATTTTTGGGCAACTTCTTTAATTTCCATGTATGGCAATTTCATAGAATTCTCAACCATGAACATCTTGGGGGCAAACCTTTCATTTTCATGCATGAAAATTAAGTTTCACGCCACGATTTTCATGCATGAAAACTTTCGTGTGAGAGGAAGAGTGTGTCTTTTTTAGAGAAATGTGCCCAACAGTATTTATTCCTTATTATTTTCCACTCATACCTCATAGAAGAGGGTTGAAATCGCTTAATTGCAAATTATTGATGACATTCCATTCATATCAATTCTTATCATTCCCACATATACCTGAAACCAGATTCAAGATGGCTATGACCGTGCTGTGAAATGATTTTCAAACACGAATGCTAGACTCTCTGTTGCAATAAATCAATTCTGGTAGATCAAAATCGAAATGCAAACGACTTCTAATCAGTGTCCTAAGGACTTAGCGTAGATAGCCAGTGTAAGTATTTTCGGCCGGGGCATGTGAGAAGGTTGCCAGTGACTTTGGTTTGGGCGGTGGTTTACGCCAGATATTTCGGGTTCCTACACCACCTACAACTGGCCAGTGACGACTAGACAGAAAATGTGACGAAAAACGAAATTCCAATTTGGTAGCCTTAAAACACATGATCGCTCTACAACAACTGTCTAGTCATAAATTTGCCTAAATATAACAGAAAAAGTGACGATAATGAGAATTGAAAATTCGATGCCTATACAACAAGTTTTAATGTCGAAATCATGCTGCATGTTGTCATAATATAAGATATGTTAAAGCCACGTGTAACTTTCCATATACTTGTTACCATCCAGTGCATTTCATAATTCCGTAAGCACATGTATATTCATTTTCTAATAGGGACTAACAACCGTGTGTACTATCTAAGAACAATATGGTAAGCTTACTGTCATACGAAAGCCTATTAGGACCACAGAAAAAATAAATTTATCTTTCTTTCTTTCCTTGGAAACACGAAAATGTAGAAAAAACTGTCACTTCAAAATTCCTCGTTTTTTTTAAAGTTATGTAGCTAAAAGACGTATTTTATCCGCTGTTCAGGCAAGAATGCCACTGCCGTGGAGCGCGTGTAGTGTGATTGGCAAGGCTACACGAGCGAGGCAGTGATTGGCTATCTATTTTTAGTAGCTTTTCGCAAATCAAAGACAAAAAAGCATTGAGGATCCTAAAGTGACAATCTTTTAAAGACTTTTTCGGATTTTTAAGGAAACAGATATAATATGTTTTCTTTCGGTGGCCCTCATAGGGTTCCGTAGTGTCTCCATGTATTGGACTTTATTTATCCACCTGTGAAGTTGTGGTACGAACAGGCAGAAAAGAATGTTTGCTAATCTACAGCTTTGCCTCTCCCGGGTGCATCACAGGGCCTTGGGCTAGACCTTTCTAGTATTGTTTGTATTGTATGTTTATTGACTATACTGGGATGGAACAAAATCATAGCAAATACAAAAAATAGTACAAAAATATAATACCGAAAAGCAAGATAGGCTAACAAAAATACAAACTATTGAACTTATGTTACAAAAAGGATATAAACATGAAAGTTGCTAAGGGTGAGGTTCCACATCGAGCTGGCTGGAATGCGACTTTATGCAAATGATATGCTAATGAGGTTTTTGAGTCGAATTCGACGTTTAGAAAAAGTCACAATCGACTTTTGTCCCTTAGTTCGGCAAATCAAATTCGACCTTGTTTTTGGCGCGAAATATGAAAAGTCGAATTCAAAAATCAAAAGTCGCATTCGCATTTTGGGGCCTTTCAAACGGTTGGGAAGGCCCCAACATCGTTATCTTGGCGCATTCGCGCGGAGTCGACTTTTCCGATATGCAAATGAGTTAACTCCCATTTCCTCATTTGCATAAAGTCGAAAGCGACATCTGGGAAGTCGAATGCGACTTTCTTAAAGTCGCATTCGACTTATTTGAAATCGAATGCGTAAAATAAACTTCCGCATTCGATAAATTGATCATGGTGGTTATTTCCCCACAATGAAAATGTCGAATGCGCATTTGAAATTTCGAATTCGACAAAATGTAATAGAATTCGACATATTAAATGCATACTCGACATTCAGTATTTTGCCAATAAAGTCTGTAGTGTTCAAAAATACACACAGGATTTTACAAGGGGCACTCTGAGCCTTAAATATATTAAAGTCTTCTCAATATAACATAGGATTGATGGGTTTCATATCATAAAAAACGAATTTGTAAAATGTGTTCATGTAAAAATAACTTTGGAAAAAAGGAGTTAAAACCTATTATGGTTCATTTTGAAAATCCTTTAAATTTGTGGAAATATGACGAGACTTAGTCAAAACAGGTAAATGCTGCTTATATAGCCACATGAATTGCAATTATGATTTGAATTTCGCGAAATTAATTGTGATTGGACACCAATACGTGTCTATAGATTAAGAAATTGAGATTATGTGGGATTAGGTGTCACCTATCCTGCGGTCTGCTCACGGCTTCTCGTAGAGATGGCAGTGTCAGGAGCTGACTGTTCCATTTAAAAGAGTGGGGGAGGGGGAGGAATACAAAATATTTAATGGGATGGGGCGAATTGTGAATTATCTTAGCAGGTGGTCCCCTCCCCCGCCCCCAACTTTTGAATTCCTTAAAAGCTGCGAATCTCAATTGTCTAAACTTTAGAGCAGTATTACCGCCCATACAATCATATAGAATCCACTGCCAAACGTATGACTTATGCTACCATCCTTTACATTCCATATTATATCTAATATTACTGACTGACGTTTTTTGTTTGTTTGCTTGCGGCCACAAGCGCTAAATTATGATTTAAAAGGTGGGGGGGGGGGGGGGGGGGGGGGGGGGGGGGGGCAAATTATGATTTTTTTCTCCCCCTCCCCACTTTTGAATTCTGAAGTATGGCTGGAGATATGGTGTCGATTTTTTATCTAGCTTCCATTCCCCTCTCGCCACACTAATAAATGGAACAGCACGTAGGAACTTTAATTGGATCAAATATATTACGTAACATTACAGGTGTAATTTATTAATGCGTGTTTTAATAAATAGCAGTGTAATCGACGATGTTTATCTGGAATGATATACGAATGTTTTAAATTTTAAAAAACGGTTTTGCTCAAAAGACTCAGTACTGCTAAAAGGCCGCAAACCTTCAAACTTGCTAAAAATGTTACAATAGCTTAGATTGCTGAAATCACACATTTACAACGACCATAAAATTGATTGACATTAATCTGCGTTAATCCTGAATAGAATAGGAAACTGATTATAGCAATTATTATTTTTCTCATCCACTTACCGCTGAATAAACTAACCTGTTGATTGGAAAGCACTTTACCTGATTTGTTAGCAGGTGTTTTTACCAGCAAACAATAACAAAACTATCAAGAACTCGAAACTTTACTGAAATAGATTATCAAGAGAAATTAAGGGTTGATTTTCTTAACCAACCACAATTACTTAGGAAATCAAATATTTTTGCATGTACTGTTTAATATGCTCAACCTGTTAATAGACGATACCTGTTATGTGTTTATTCCAACAGGTACGTTTTGGCTATATTATGGGCCCCATTTCATAAGACCTGATTAAAGAAATTAACACATTTGGTTCTAAAGCCTAAAGATTTAAGAGATTATCGCTCAGAAATCAATATCTTTATATGGAAATTGCTGATTCAAATGCGAACAAATAATGTCGCATTCTATATTTTTTATGGTTGCATTCGACAATTTATTGTCGCATGCGACTAATCCAATGTCGCATTCCACTTTGAAAAGGTCGAATGTGACAAAACTCTGGAAGTCGCATTCGAATTTATGAAAGTCGCATTCGACTTTTAACTAATCGAATGCGACTTTTAAAATGTCGAATGCGCATTAATATGTCGAATGCGACTTTTAGAAAGTCGCATTCGACCTAACCTGTCAATCAACCAGGTAATTTGCATAAAATCGTATTCGACAAGTCTTTCGTGCGTTCGCACAACCGTTTTCGACCTTTCGACTTCGAACACGTCGAATGCGACGTTTAGCGATTCCACATCGCATTCGACACGCCTAAAAATGCCTAACCCGATGACAATTTTACGTGTCGCATTCGACTTTTAGCGATTTTTTTCAAACTTTTTTAAACTGGTCGAATTCCAGCCAGCTCTATGTGGAACCTCACCCTAAGCGTCTAACATCATAATGCATAGAGATACAAAATGCTACACAGGGAGATAGGAGCTAGAAACTAGGTATCAATATGAACTTGTATCAAGTGAAAAAGATACCAAGATATCACAAAACAAAACTAGCAATCGCGAGTGATATTCCCATACATCCTGGAGATGTAGTGACTAGAAACAGCCCATATCGTAAAGGCTGAGCTAAGAGGTACACCAGTAGGATGTTTGCCCATAGTGTACAGTCTTCCTCTTCCCTGTCAGGTGCTTACCTTAGCTATCACTAAATCATAGTCAGTATGTATACTTTGAAAGAAGCAAAGCAGAACACTTCCTTATAGAAAGATAGTTGGGAAGATTTTTCCTCGGGGTAGGTAAGTTACCTGATCATTCAGTCACGCTACTTCGACCGGGAACCAAAGTGTGAGTCTTAGTGTGATCTCTTACAATTTATACATGTATTTCACGATTATGTTTACTGAAAAAAATCGTGTACAAGAAAACCTACCACATGACAACTTATATTGGTGTATCTTTCCTTCAGAATAATCTTTCGAAAAAGATATAAACAAACGTGATAAACTATATTTAAAAATGTAAATCATCTATAAAGACAAACTATTGGCCTTTCGAGCTTCGCTATAAACCCTCCTCATTTATTTTGGAGTATTTTCTACTTTGACGAGTTGTGCTCAAAGTTGTCATGCCTTGTGTGCACTCCGAATTCTAATTGGTTAAGACTTCCTTGAGAAATTGTCGTCTGGATCTCAAATAGTTTTGATCCTAACTTAGGAATAGAGAATGAAATCACTAAATATTTGAAGGAGAGTTGTTGGTAGCATTCTAAGGAACATTTCTCCATCAATTAATTTCCCAAGTATGCTTTTACTGGAAAGATTTTCTCAAAAGTGCCAGGCTGCTTTTGGCTGCTGTGAGTATTAATGGGTTAACTGCATACTGAAAAAGTATTGAGAAACTGTGTTTTCTCGGGATATAACACCATTACATAATACCTTAGATAGATAAGAACAAGTGAGTATGAAACCAGCAGGCGAACCAGGCTGGTTGCGGTGAATCGCACAAAAGTCTCATTATGCACATGTTGGCGCGCAAGTTTCTCTGTAATGTAAAGGATAGGAGAGCCCTCGAAGGTCTTTGTCTCCTAGTGACGTCACGCTTAGGCCAGATTCGAGACCCCTGACATAGCCAAGCTTTCACAATAGCGCAAATAGTATTTGATCTCTCGCTTAATATCCATTCTTTCATACATCTAAGATAATATACACAATCCCACATTGCGGAGAATAGTGAAATCGCATTTAGTCTACACGTAGAACACTCTATGAGAAGCCTGTAGATTAGATTTCAATTTCCTTGTAATTAAGTATCACCCTCTGCATTGACTAAGTGTAGTGTTGTAGGTCACCTATAGATGGCGAAATAGGTATGTCCTGTATCTCTATAACCACCTGGTGAAGCAAACGTGAACTATTATGACCAGTTGTTACGTAATTTGCAATATAATGGACGGCCTAATATCTAGCACCATGGCCATCTCAAATATACCCGAGTTCTCATTATAATGATGAACAGGTAAATAACGCTTCAATCTCAAACCTGCAGAAAAAGATGCTATTTGAATTCCAGATTTCGATGTATTTCTAGTATTACTCCTCCTGCTGCACTCCTTCTGCGACTAACACCACCACCACTACTACTACTGCTGCTGCTGCTACCACTACTACTTCTTCTTCTTCTACTACTACTACTACTACTACTACTACTGCGACTGCTACTGCTACTACCACTACAACAACAACAACTACTACTACTACTACTACTACTACTACTACTACTACTACTACTACTACTACCACTACTAGTACTACCACTACTACAACAACAACAACTACTACTACTACTACTACTACTGCTGCTGCCGCTACTACTGCGACTAACACCACCACTACTACTACTACTGCTGCTGCTGCTGCTGCTACTACTACTACTACTACTACTTCTTCTTCTTCTTCTACTACTACTACTACTACTACTACTACTACTACTACTACTACTACTACTACTACTACTACTACTACTACTGCGACTGCTACTGCTACTACCACTACAACAACAACAACAACAACTACTACTACTACTACTACTACTACTACTACTACTACTACTACTACTACTACTACTACAACAACAACTACTACTACTACTGCTGCTGCCGCTACTACTGCTGCTGCTACTTCTACTACTACTACTACTACTACTGCTGCTGCTGCTGCTGCTGCTGCTGCTGCTGCTAATGCTGCTGTTGCTGCTGCAGCTGCTGCTGCTGCTGTGCAGACTCAATATCAGCCGGCTCTGGGCATCTAGTTCAGTCGCAAGGGTACCTAAGCTAATAGTCACCAGACCATCAAATTACCCTAGGGTATTACGTATAGTATTTGACTAAAAGCAACGGAACAATACGGTTGTTCCACACTATGACCAAACGCTTCAGACCACACAGGGCAACCAGTCAATTTCACCTGTGATCTCATTGATGTCTTTAAACCTAATGTGACGGTACACAAATGACTTAAAGACCAAGTCGAGCTTTTAAGTAAAGATTTCCCTGAATAGATACAGATTAGTGTCGCCTTGGTAGTAGTAGTAGTAGTAGTAGTAGTAGTAGTAGTAGTAGTAGTAGTAGTAGTAGTAGTAGTAGTAGTAGTAGTAGTAGTAGTGGTAGTAGTAGTAGTAGTAGTAGTAGTAGTAGTAGTAGTAGTAGTAGTAGTAGTAGCAGCATTAGTTAAGTAGCAGTAGAAGTAGTAGTAGCAGCAGCAGCAGCAGTAATAGTAGTAGGTTTAGTAGTAAGTTTAGTAGAAGTAGTAGTAGTTGTAAGTAGCAGTAGTAGTAGTAGTAGTAGTAGTAGTAGTAGTAGTAGTAGTAGTAGTAGTAGTAGTAGTAGTAGTAGTAGAAGTAGTAGTAGTAGTAGTAGTAGTAGTAGTAGTAGCTGAATAATCACTAATATATCGGGTGCATGCATGCATGAACTTGCGTACGCACGTATATATTTTTATGTGTGTTCGCCTTCGCACATTCAAACCAAACACATGTAAACACACACAGACATCCTACATTTTAAGGATGGATGAAAGTGGGTCACTCACCTGAATAAACACAGTAAGTACATGGTGTTAGTGCTGACCTGAAAGGGGGTTTCCCCACTTACAAACACTACAAAAATATGCCATATAGCATTCGCAAACACTATAATACTAACTCAGCGGGATCTTTTACCTGTACCTATAAAACATAATCTTACGGCAAAATATATTTTCATGCAAATAGTACTATTAATAACATATCAGAAAACTCACCGCTTCGTTACATCTTAGGCATCAGGTTGTGTCTACATAACATTCCGGTCATTGCTTTCTTGTGTGGGTAGATATGTTTATGTCACAGGTTACATTACTAACTTCACTTTGTTTAACGAATTCGTGGATGATACAAGGTAGTCAGAATTGGCATCCGCCTATAGTTATCTACAAATTCACATAGAACTGTACAGAGACGAACTCAGTGGTCTGCTGAAACCTCTGTGTTATGTTGTCACCTTTCACAGCTATTCTACCTTGACCTATTTCGTATGTATATCAATACATGTTGAGTTCTTCCATGATATCCGCAAGGTATCCTATTGTGTGTTTCCTTCGGGATCCTCATCATAGGTCCCATGAGCTGGTGATTAGGGTGATACAGGTATATCACACAGGTATGGTGTTGACAGGTAACGTGATAGACTCCACTGGCGTAACTTCATTAAAGTATCAATGAATGACTTTTCCTGGAAGAGCACTATTGCCACCTGTAACCTCACTCATGTCTTGGTTACATCTGTGTAACATTCCTAGTGATACCTGTGACTGAAGCGTCTGGCATGTAACTATCTTTTATATGGTAAGAGGTGGTGAGTATATAACACATCAAAAATCAGGTCAAGTTTCGAAACTTTTTTCCATACTTCCTCGTAAGCTCAGATTCACTAGACCATCACACGCATGCGCAGTTGTCAGTACGAACATCAATCAAAGGTGTTATTTCAATCTAGTGCGCCTTAGGGGTATTTCCCTGAAATAGCACTACTGTTTGTATGGGACTTAAACTTAACGAATTGGTTTACCGTGAAAGGGGCGATAATGAAGGCTTTAAGGGATGCGATGTACGCAAAGAGTAAAACCGGACTGAGGAGTCTCATCTATTCTCGCCACACCCAGTAAACCGTCCATTAGGGTTGTATGGGGGCGGTATTGACATTACGATTAAAAAAAACAACAACTGTGAAGGTGTATGTAGAATGACAAAGGACAACATTTTTCGTAAAGCATACCATATTGGGTAAATAAGTCAAAATATTTGTGTGAGGAAAAATAATCATTTGATCGTTTTAGCAAAATTATGCATGAATACGTTTAAGTACTCAATGAATTATACTGTTTCAATATGGGTGGGAAAAATATTTCGAGATGTTTAAGATGTAATTCATAAGAGCTTCGTTTGATATTCATGGATAACTTATATAAACAAAACACGCAGGTGTAAACGGTCCCTGTAATAATAATAAAAATAATAATAATGATAATAACTAATAACAATAATAAAATAACAATAACAACAACAATAATAATAGAAATAATAATAATAACAATAATAATAACAATGATAATAGTAACTATAATAATAATAATAATAATAATGATAATAATAATAATAACAATAATAATAACAATAATAGTAACAATAATAATAATATTAATAATAATAATAATAATAATAATAATAATAATAATAATAATAATAATAATAATAATAATAATAATAGTACTGCTATATTTGATATAGCGCCCTTTCTTCCTTTAATGTTCAAAAGCGCTTTATAAGGAATAGTCAGTGGACAGATGTTCATGTTCCATATAGTCAAATAAACTCCTTTCGAATTAGAAATGTTTTCAGCATTTTATTAAAGTTGTGCACACTATCAGCAACCTTGATGTAATCAGGGAGCTCATTCCAAAGGCGTGGTGCATAGGCACAGAAGGCTATGTCACCAAACTTCTTTAGATTAGTGCGTGGTATCTGTAATAAGTTCTTAGTGATTAATCATAGAGTCCTTATTTTGACTTGTTTAACTAACAATGCCCTCACGTTTATTGGGACACACCCTTACATGCATTTAAAGGTCAAAAGCAGAATCTTGAACTCGATACTTTTCCCGTTGGACAGCCATGTGGGAATCTTTTAAAATAGGTGTAATGTGATTATTATTTTTGGAGACACTAACCGCTCCCAACAGCAACTCCTGGTTCTAGTGATTCTACTGTTCTCCTCTTGTTTACTCCAGATGTCACACCTCTATGGGTCTTGGACACATCCGTATTATAATTGAAGGCAACACAGTTATTCTCGGTAAAGTTGACGCATTTTGAAAAAACAGTGTCTCCTAAAATCATAAGCTAGCTATCATTAACTACCATTTCATCATGCTTAAATGTTCAATTTTCAGAAGTATTAGATCGAAAACTACTTACAATACAATAATGTCATTCCAATGCATTTGTTTTCTTATTACAGAAATAAGTTGAGAAAACTAACACAAATGTGGATAATTACCTTTCAAGATAGTTCACCGCTTCGTTACATCTTATGCATCAGGTCTGTTTACATATAACGTGGCATTCGTTGGTGTCTTGTGCAGGTACATATGGTAATGTCACACAGTTATTCTCGGGAAAATGGGGGTATTGTGAAAGTAAAGTTCCTCCAAAAGATCTGCTAGCTTAATGTATTTACTGCCATTTCATCATGCTTAAATGTTCACTACCCAAACGTACTGGATTGAAAACTATATATATTTAAAACACTAAACTTTCATTTTGATGCTTTGTTTTTTCTCATTTAAGAAGTAAGTGAAGGAAATTGACACATATGTGGATGTCTCCACCGAGATAATACATACATATATACATAGTGTAGTTGGTGTGAAGATTTCTAACTAAAATTGTCCATGTTATGGCCTGTAAAATATTTAGCGGTCAGCAATCTTGAATATGCTTCTTATTGGGCATAGACAATGATATTCCTAAGGTAATTCTGAACCTGCAGTGACCATCACCTGTGTATTTAAGTAACGAGATTATATCATTTGAGTGAAAAGTTGTAAATATTGAAATGATGAAGAATATGGGTTGACTAAGGACGGTTGGCTATGATATCACCTACCTGATAACACTCAGGAATTTAGAGATTCGCCTTGTTATATGGTGATGCTGCTGTGAGGTGTGTTTTGGGATGGGGCTTTTAACTATCTTGCAATGCTACTCATCCCCTTAAGGTAGAACCCTACTCGATACCCGGGTCATTTTTAAAACTTCAATATCTGAAAAAGGAGTTAAATGTAGACAACGGCACTTATGCTATTGTATAGGTTACATCTCATAGTTACAGAATAATGATAAACTTATCAATAATTGGCTATTTTGAGTTGATATGGCACTCTTTACGAACATATCTGGCGGTGTTTCGTTTTTTGGCAAAATGGCAAGTTTCAATCTTTGCTTGAACATCAAACTCTACCATTTGATCATTCATGTCTTAGGTAAGGTGCAAAGTCCTACCTCAACCGGGAATCTGCACGATGAGTATTAAAAAAACATTTTTGAATGTACCCATAAGCCTCAAAATTACTAACAGCACGTGGTTTGCGTAGTAAATGCTTATTTTCAGGTCCTGTCATAATACGAGGTACCTGTGACATGACCTTGCACCTAGAGGTGGTTCATATCAGTCATATTCTAAAACAATGGTTTTGAAGACCGTATCGTTGTCCCCTTTAGCCAAAAATGAGATGAAAATATTGGTCAAAATGGTCTAGCTCGAGGGAATCTGCATGGTCAAACCAGACAGCCAGGTCGTTTGGGACCAAGTTAACGAGGAAGACCCAAAGGGCCCCGCCTTTTGTTTTTTTGACAGTACCACAATAGAAAGTTGCTAGCTTGAGATTCCTGGCGAGTGATGACAACTCATGTGTAATCTTTTGTTTTGATATCCATTCTTAGGGGCCAGCTAAGGACACCACCTAGTGGTGATAATTTTGGTGTACTAGACTATCACCTAAATGACGCTAAGAAGAAGGAAGAACAGTGGAGAAATTCAGATTATCTATTATAATATTAATAATATTAATATATTAGATCTACTATATTAGATAATATTTCAGATTATTATACCTCACATAGATATTTTTGATTCTGGTTAGTCAAGGGCCCTAGATTAATTGTTATGTTATACTCACCCCTTAGCGACAGGCTGTTGTCCTTCATAGCGGGTGTTAATAATTGAACAACGCACAGCGGCAGCGTGTGCTTATTGATTAGCACACAGCAAAAGCTTGTGTTTATTGATTAGCACACGCTAGCCCGAATACCCGCGAACACCCACGGAGATTGCTCAGTGACTTACCGGCGAAACTAGGTCGACAAGGCAGACGACGAGTATTTATCAAAAAAATCTCTGTTGGTAATTTTTTCCCTTTTGTATTTTGTATTTTGTTCGGTATAACAAAACACATATGACATCCCTGTGTGGTGTACACCCGGCAGGGATGTCATATTTGTATAGTACAGCCTTCAGATAAAAAAAGACCAAGGGATCTTAAACACGCACTACCACACACACACACACACACACACACACACACACACACACACACCGTGCATACATTTCTATACATATCTTAAAGTGCCGTGTCAGCAATAACCGATACATTCATCATTTTATTAGCTTCCAAGTCAGCTGCTGACATGCCTAGCTGATAGTACATTACATTTTAAGTGTCTCTCAAAAACTGACCTAGCTTCTAGGAATGTGAAAGATCACGTGGTCATAACGGAGCACTGAAGCGTGGTTTTACTTCCTAGTAGCAACAAGTTTAGCTCATGCTTCACTGTCCACCCTTTTTCCACCGTGCACGAACTGCTGCTTAGAAGATTGGGGCCATTGCAGTTTACCTGATAAGAATATTCACATCACCTCACTTAATGAACTGCTTTGCTGGTACGTACTAATATATCTTGTCTGTCTTCTACACATTTTCTCATGCTCATATAGTCCTTGATCATTGGTATAGGGATCAGTCCGAAAAGCTAAGCTGTATGAACTACGCCAAAATTAGGTCAGCTTTAGGGTGCTTTTGCCATAGGGGGCTATTTTTAAACAGTTATGTATAGTGCGGAAAAGAAATCCAAGAGAGTATTGGACTGGTGTAAAGGGATATTCATGGTCCTATGGTCTTTTAAGTTTCTTGCATACTGTAGAGGTACGTGCAATAGGAAAAGAATATATTGATAATGCGAAGGCCTTTTAGTCTCTTCCATATTAAAGAGGCATGGGGGCAACCAAGCTTGGATATGGACGGAAAACTAACCACCAAACACGTTTATGTGGGAAATGGCTGATTGTACATACCTCTAAAAGGAGCTTCCATCATAAGACACTTTGTCTAAGGCATGTGAGAATGTAACCTATGACATAGTAAAAGACAATGGTTGTGTTTGGTTAGCCAGTGTTACAGTAACAAGACATGCTGACTCCCCACCGATATCAAGTTAATATAAACAATGAGGCATGGGGAAAATCTTGCGTTAACTTCAATTGAGGTGGCTCGGAACCTGCACACCTATATATAGGTATATTGTTCTTTTGTATATGAGGGCTTGACTCTATACTACCCTGCAGTCTAATTTTATAATAACTAAAGTATGTTAGTTATGAATTCTGCCATTTTCGTACCTCTGCACTCTATGTGAAGCCCAAATATGAAACTGATTTATTAAAGACTAATTTCCCGTATAAAAAACAAGCCCATTTTATCCTCTTTTGATCAGTCAAACATACACACTCATTCAGCATTATGTGACTTTGACAGATTTGGTAACTTTAGATTTTTCTCTATACCACTGGAAGTGAAAAGATACATATTTGATACGTTCAATGGCCATAGGTAACTAACCAAACCATACTTTTTTTGATAAAGTAAGGATACCTGTCTAGTGGAAAGTTGAATTAGTGACATCTTAATCACTCTGTAGCTAAACACCCTGTAGGTGTCGCCAATGCATAAGATGGCATCAGGGGACCCCACTCCCCATTTGTTTAAGCATTTCCAGAAAGGACATGATCAACTGAATCATTAAGTAACGTTTTTAACTAATAAAACCACCATCACTACTACTATTTCTACTACTACTACTACTACTACTACTACTACTACTACTACTACTACTACTACTACTATTACTACTACTATAACTACTACTACCCACATACGTACCTTCCTGGTTATAATTATGCTACTTCTAAAATATCTACTGCATGACGAGTTCCTACTAGAATACAGCCACAATCGTGACTGGATTCTGCATCAATTACATTAACGTCTTAACAGCTTTGACATATATGATCGGATGTGCTTGAAACTACAACAGGTTATCTATAACATATCTTCTTTTCAACCATGAGGCCATTACGGATTTGAAAAAAATACTGGGAAAAGGGGAGGATTTCATTTTCTGGACGCACTGTAGCAATGATTAAAGCTTTTACAAAGGTCATGGATATCCAAGTGGAAACATTTCCTCGTGTTTGTCTGGATGGGAAATCCCACATTCCAAAATAACTCTCATGCCCTAAGCACAGAGGTCAGACTTCTGCAAGTACTCCTACTCCTTCAATTGCTACTTCCACAAATGCGACTACAACAACGACAAATACTACTACTACTACTACTACTACTACTACTACTCTCACTACTACTACTACACTTCTACTACTACTACTACTACTACTACTACTACTACTACTACTACTACTACTCTCACTACTACTACTACTACTTCTACTACTACTACTACTACTACTACTACTACTACTACTTCTACTACTACTACTACTACTACTACTACTACTACTACTTCTACTATAACTACTACTACCCACCTACGTACCTTCCTGGTTATAATTATGCTACTTCTAAAATATCTACTGCATGACGAGTTCCTACTAGAATACAGCCCCAATCGTGACTGGATTCTGCATCAATTACGTTAACGTCTAGCTTAACAGCTTTGACATATATGATCGGATGTGCTTGAAACTACAACAGGTTATCTTTAACATATCTTCTTTTCAACCATGAAGCCATTTCTGATGTTACGGATTTTAAAAAGATATTGGTAAAAGGGGAGGATTTCATTTTCTGGACGCCCTGTAGCAGTAATTAAAGCTTTTACAAAGGTCATGGATATATATCCAAGTTGAAACATTTCCTTGTGTTTGTCTGAATGGGAAATCCCACCTTCCAAAATAACTCTCATGCCTTAAGCACATAGGTCGGACTTCTGCAAGTACTACAACAACAACTGCTGCTGCTGCTGCTACTACTACTTGGGAATTATATTTAGCAAAAATGATAGCTCATTGACCTATTCCTTATCACATGGTTACTCGGCATTCTTCATGAAAATAAAATTATTTGTTATAGCTTTGTTAAATATATGTATGTCATTTAACTGATTTTAGAAGTTTATTTTTCTTGTTTTAGTGTAGCACCCCGTTTCTATAATACATGTTTATGTAACCTCACCTTCTCATATATACTTGTCCACCTGTACCCCTCTAGTTGTTGATCTGAATTTCATGTATTTGATTCGGAGGTATTACTATGCTACAGGTATCGAACATGATATATCTATGTACGTGGTATCTATGTATGTGTAGACATAAGTGAAAATAGGCTTTATAAACAGGTTATTCTATTTTAATACAGAAGGCGCAAGAATCACCATGCTTTTCCATGTTGTCTCACTAATCGTACTTGCCAGCACTGGTAGCGAGGGTATAGAAAGTGGCATCTGTTTTCAAACACGTGATGTGACTGAGGCATCTATAGTCTTCGGGGGCCTGTTTGATGTTCATCAAAGCGGTAGGTTTTCTTAATCGATTATTCTTTCCATTTCTGTTTCGTCTTTATCTTTGTGAGCTTTTTTTAATAATATATTTTCTCCTTTTTGTTTATTTTGTTTTCTCTCCACCCTCTTTTTTCTTCTTCTTCATCATCATTATCATCATCATCATATTTTTTTTGACGTTTTATTTCTCTGTTTTTTAATGTTCTTCTTCCTCAACTATTTTCTTTTCTTCTTTATTCTTTTCCTCCTTTCACTTTCTCTCTTTCTTTGTTTTATACTCGTGTTATTCTGGCTTTGCTCAATTTCTTCTTCCTTCTCATCTTTTGACTACTTCTGTATTTTCTCCGCGTTTCACTTGTCATTCTTCTTATCCATCTTTCTCCTCCACTACTTTCTCTTCTTTCCGTATCTCTTCTATTTTTTCTTCTCTTTTTCTTTATATCTTCCCATTAACTCATTATCAATATTTTTGTGCATTACATACCAGACCAATCTGGAAAGCAGTGTGGAAATATATCCTTTGCAACAATGCGGGAGGTGATATCGGCCTACTGGGCTCTTGACATGATTAACAACAATCCTACATTTCTGCCTGGAATCAAACTAGGTGAGTTGTGTTTTATTTTAGTGTTCATATTCTCTTTGTTTTGTTGTTTTCTGAAGAGAAACTTGCTATACCTCCGTACAATTGTGTTTTCTACAACAATCTCTTCGCCCATGAGCAGTTTATATTCTGAGCAAAGTTCTTTCACTGGTGACCTTTCAATATATAATGCTTATGGACTACTATGTCCATTGCAGAGACATATGTTAGGTGAGATTCTAAAACTGCTAGTAACAAGCAGGCAGTTTTGTTTAACTGATCTCAATCATCTTATATATGTATGCAGGAAGTGTACCTGCCATGTAACAGATTTTGTGTTCTTTGGATGTCTTAAGCATATAAGTGCCGCATCTCTAGCCGTTTCCCTCTCTGCTATGATGCAAAAGGTAAAGGTTAGTGACTTTTATGTCATGTATAGCTGCTTTTCTTTTTTTTTTTTCTGCTTAATGTAGTTCCCAAAATACTCAAAGGGGTGAGAAACCCTATGCGAAGTCAAGTTATGCAAGTAGACCTACATGCTTCAGAAGTTTTTCTTCTTGGAAAGTACCAATCTCTAAATGGACGCTAAATTTGTTTTTTTTTGTGTTGGTTCCTTCCCATTTCAAGCCTCTACAAAATGGGAAGAAACCAAAATACCCAAAAGGGTGAGAAACCCTGGGTAAGTTAGCTCTGAGAAACAAAGTAGGCAACCCTCTGTGTTCACCCCCTTTAAGGTTTTTTTTCTCGTTTGTATACGTTTATAAAGGGTGATACTTTAAATATCCCCTCTAGGGCTTGGTGAAAACCAAATTATTATTTGTATTTAGCCTGTTTGATTATCTAGATGTATATGTATAATCTTGCGACTAGAAATCGCAGCAAATAAACATACTACTACTAAGTTAAACAACAACTGAAAACCTTGGCACATGCCTTGAGAGGAAACCTAAAGTTAGAATTGAAACATAACCTATTGCCATGCAGCAAATGTCTAGTTGGCTCCACAATGGGGAAGCCTCTTGCAAATGAAGGATATACATAACCAATTCTGACAAAATTCTGATATACGTGGTGTATTCTGGCAGTATTACTGTGACTTATTTATTGATCTATGTACGCTAATTTGTATAAACTATGTCGTATTCCAGGTATGATAGCAATGGACACATGCGGACTCAGAAGTAGGGCTGCTCAGAATGTTATCTCCAGTTTGCCTGACCTCTATTCAGGAAATTATTCATGCTGCTTAAATAGTGGATCAAAAAGGAAAATTGCCGGTGAGTATTCCAAAATTCTCGTTTTGGTGCTCACAATTAGATTTAGAATTAACCACTTTAAAATTAAGGTTTTCCATTTATAGTTTCCATTGGCAATGAAACTACTCCTCGATAAAGTGTGGGCCATTTTGTCATGGGCGTTGATGGTACTGCACACTTGTAATACCTTTGTGTTTCGAATGTGCGTTTCCATGACGTAGGATAGATATTGTAAAATGGCTAATTTTTTCGTGTAATAATTTTCCATAATTCTTCATTTTTGGGTGTTTCCGTTTCTAATATTTCCGTCAAGACGACATATTTCTTTTTTTCATTTCTAATTTTCCCGTTGTATGTAGTTGTTTAATTTTAGTATACCAAAGAGTAAATATTAATGGGTAAGGACAAGGATTTCTCCTTATTTATTAAATCCGGACATGTACTGTATTGTTTTTTCCTGTGTTGTTTATTCCCGTTTGAAAGCATTCAGGAACAAACGGGAAAATAAAAATCCTGGAAAAATTAACCATTCTACAGTATACAGTCAAACCTTTATTAAGCGACCACCTAACGTGAAGACCAAAGTACGTTCTCTTAAGACAGGTGGTCTCCTACTGCTGGGTCATCTAAACTGTAGTATTACACCAGGGGAAGTCAAAATGCAGTATCTTAATAAAGCTTGTCTTTTGAGTAGGTTTGACTGTATAACAATGACCCTATAATAAATAATAATGATTCATTTGCTTTGTACTACCTTCCCAGTAGCAGCAAATGCCGCAGTTGCTGCTTCCACTGGTACTGATGTTCCTCTTCCTCCTCCTTTTCCTACTACTACTACTACTACTACTACTACTACTACTACTACTACTTCTACTAGTAATACTACTACTACTGCTCTTTACTATTGCTGTTGCCAATTCTAAAAATATAAGCTACTATACATGCTTTTTCTCTCAAAAACTAAGTCAAAGGTATGTTGTTTTACGCTTGACTGAACCTACTCACCAGTGCTCCAGCTGAATCAAGTCATTACACTCAGGACACATGCAACTTGTTTTCTTTTATTCCTTCAGGATTCATAGGGCCTTCCAGAAGTGGGACAGCCATGTCTGTAGCTCGTTTTCTTAAGGAAAGGAGTCTCGACGAGCAGAAAATGGTTCAAATATTGTATTCAGCTACTGCGGAGTCGTTAAGCAACAAAACAGATTTTCCATTCATCTTTAGGACAATAGCATCAGACACTTATCAAATAAAGGTTAGAATATGTCTATCTAATTATCTACCAGTCTATCTATCTACCTATCTATCTATCTATCTATCTATCTATCCATACAGTGTAAACTATCGAAATTTGAAATATAGTTTTTGTCACTTTTACTGCCATATGATATTTTATTAAACACATCTGTTAAATATAGTAGGATTTTGTTTGAATTTGATACACATTGCAAACCTTGATTACAAGGCAAGTTTAGATACTTGTGATCTTTAAGAAATATTGTGAATTCTTGTTAACAGGCTCTTCTGCAGATAGCCAAAACGCTTGAGTGGTCCCTGGTTGCTGTGATTGGAACTAGTGACACCTATGGACAGGAAGGGACAGCAGACTTCATTCGACGGGCTAAGCATGCAGGCATTTGTGTTATCACATCCCATATAATAGTGCAGTCACAGTCGCAGTCAAAGGAAAGGTTGATAATCTTATAGTATTTTATTGCATTGTATATATATATACATATATATATATATATATATATATATATATATATATATATATATATATATATATATATATATATATATATATATATATATATATATATATATATATATATATATACAGTCAAACCTCTATTAAGCGACCGCTCAAGGGAAATATCAAAAGTGGTCTTTTAAAGGGGTGGTCTCTTAAGAAAGGGTTGAGGGTCTGAGCGAGGTTATGAAAAAACAAAGAATTTCCAAAAATGACCTGGAATTATAGAGGTTGTTAATTTTAGCTGCGTTTGCTGAAATTTCTTCATCAAAATTTTAAGAATAAACAATTCAGAAAAATAAAAGTTGAACTATATCATTAATTGAGGACCCTCAGAAATGATAAAATTTCAAATTTTTACCGATTATTTCATTATTTCATTGTGCCCTTTCCAATATACAAGGCGTCTAGGCATTCAAGTGGCCGTTGAATAAAGGACCATTTACTCAGGGGTAAGATTTCATGGTCGTTGGTCGCGTCAAGCAAGTGGTCGCTTAAGCAAGGTAAAATATACAGGGAATGGCCTTGGGGGGATTTAAAACGGTCGTTCATGGCAAGTGGTCGTTTAAGAGAAGTGGTCGTTGAGGCAAGTTTGACTGTATATATATATATATATATATATATATATATATATATATATATATATATATATATATATATATATATATATATATATATACATACATAGAGAGAGAGAGAGAGAGAGAGAGAGAGAGAGAGAGAGAGAGAGAGAGAGAGAGAGAGAGTTTATGGTACTGCCCTGTAACCAATACCACTTTCCCAAGCAAAGTCAGCTGGAAAAGGTCAGTTTTGTGACCACCCAACAGGAATTAAGCCAGGCTTTCTTAAGTGGATGTCTTTTTTTCCCCAAGATGAAAACGTTTATGATACATTGTCTGTGCATGCAAATCTCATAGCGGCCAGGGCGTACGGGCCACATATGGCCCTTGGAAGCTCTGGGGATCTAGACAATCTGAAGTACCCTTTCTGCCATTTCTTGGTTCTTGAAATAAGAATTAAGGACTTGATACTTTTAACATAGTAAACTGTGTTTTACTAGCAGCATATCCCTTGTAAATAATTCTTCAAATACAGTCAGACCTGTGAACCAAGACCGCCAATGAGTAGAAAAAACAGTCGGTTCACAAGTGGGCTCTGTTCAGAGGGTTGAGTACTGAAGTTATGTTCATAAGGATGCTTAACATTTTTTTTCACTGTTTTATTTGTTTAAAATACATCATAAATTGATGGGTATAATGAAAAAAGACTAACTATCTGATAAAAGTAACAACAAAATGAAAGTCAAAATGGCATTGAAGGTGCGGCACTACTATTTTCATAACCCTTAATGCCATCTTCGTATACTGAGGGTATCAAACAAACATGCTGGTTTCTGATTTATGAATTGTCAGTAGAATCCCTTTAATTTCAATTAAAAATTGAGTCACAATTCCAAATGTTCTGAACCTTGGTTTTACCAACTCTAAAGACCTCGGCTATCTTATGAGCACTTCTGTTCTTATTGTTGATCTCTATTACTTAAACTCTTTCTACCAAGGTAAGAAAGAAAAATCATTTAGGTGGCATCTTTACCTGGGTTATCAACTTTACAACATACATCTCATAGCAAACTAAAGACATGTGACCTCATTTTTCATTAAGACAAGGGGACACAAAATTGCAATAGAACATTAGCTGACTTGGATTAAATTTCACTTACACTGGTCTACACATCGGCTTGGGTTTAATCACAATGCTATTCCACCTCTGCATGAGTGTGTGGTATGTATCCCTTAAATTCCCTCATAGAAAAAAATGGTTATTATTTACTGAAAATCAGGTTGAGAAATTTCTGACAACAAACAAACTTGGGAATGTGTATTTTTAAAAGTGGTCTTCACGAGAGAAACGTGGTCCTTATTCAGAGAAGTGTTAAGACATGTTAAACCCCCAATTTCTAGGTACAGGTTTTTGCCAAAATGAACATCCCTTTCCACCAAGGATACCACATGGTCCATGGTGGACCCTACACAATACTTCATTCAATCTTAAAAACAAACTCTTTCTTTTGAAGAATCAAGCAAGCCATTGATGACATCAATCATCACCGAAACCTGGCAGGAGGGCCTGAGAGTAGTATTGGTGTTGTCTACATTGGCCAGAGTGAAGTTGCAAAGGAAATCTTTCTGTACATCCAGCAGAATTCAACAATAAAGAATCTACGCTTTATTATGTCTGATGCGGTTGGGACAAATGCCCAAATTCTTCATGGTATCAATGGAGCTGGTAAATTACTTTCTATTTTGATTAGTACATTTTCATAATAAGCCTCAGTTACTGAGATGAATGTGATATCGTGATAATATTCGGGCAGCAATACAAAATCTTGATAGAAACACCAGATTGTAGCTCATGTCTCAGTTATTCGCTTAGGCCCACAAACAGTATGTCCAATGTGCTAGTGACATTGTTATAAGATTTGTCTTTATATATGACATTTGAAAGAAGAGTCTGTCATATTCTTTATAAAAATCAATATAAAAAAGCACAGTCCTCATGAAAGGGGCAGTCATTATATGTTGATAAAACTGATACCTAGCACAGTATAAGTTACTCTAATCAACAACATGATTATACAATTATCTATCCTTACCTTTCTTTTTATGTTCAAGGAACTATAGATGGAACTATAGTACTAAAACCTACAAGTATTCATACACACAGGGATATTCAGAACAATTACCGTGACGTCATCCTATCTGTTCTTGGAGAGCCAATTGTTGAAATACCCTGGCTGGAGGAATATGTTATGGAAATGGCTGAATGCAGTCTGGCCAATGTCAGTGTAACAAAATACCAAAGGCCATGCACAACGGAGTTGTTGAATACAGTGTTGGCAAAGCAACCACCTACAGAAGGATATGTGGATACCTTACTTGATGCAGTATATACATTAGCACATGCCATTAATGACACTTTCTGTGTCAATGGTGATCGTCCATGTAAATTGCCAACTGATTTGAACACAGCAGACATATTGGGAAACATTAAAAACTTCACCTATGGTGCATCATCTCCGGATATCTACCCAAATGCTTTCAAAACTCTGAAACGAAAAGTTTATTTCGATGAGAGAGGGGAGAGATTAATTGGAGATACTCCCATTTACAAGGTCAACTCATTCCAAGGAAAGAAATTGGAGGATATAGCAGGTTACAAAGCTAATGGTTTGACTGAAGAGAATATGAAGACTTTAAAGAGTTCATTAATGAGTGGATGGGGGAAAGCTTTCAAATCGCAATGTCTCAAAAACTGTCATTCTTGCCGTCCAAAAAAGGAAGCAGATTTTACATATGTCCCTGGGAGAAAGATCATACTTGGCGTCTTCAGCATTCACCAAAAGGAAACGGGTTTTAAATGTGGAACTTATCGGAATTTGACAGCTTCTGTCCAGGTAATGGTTACAGTTTTCTTTTCTTATTTAGAGAGCCAAACCCCATTTTTTAAAATTCCGTGGCACCAAAAAGGGTAAAAGCAACATTTAGTACATCTCTCCAGTATTAAGAAACACCTGTCTGCCGGACTGAAAAAGTGACGGTATATGATTTAGAGGTCATTTGAAGGTCAAACTCTAAAAAATAGGTTTTTATTTGCAGTAAATGTACTTAGATTCTCTCTCTCTCTCTGTCTTTGTCTCTCTCTCTCTCTCACTCTCTCGAAACGTGCCCTTCAATCAGGGGCACACACACAAATACACACACGCATGTATACATATATGTATATATATATATATATATATATATATATATATATATATATATATATATATATATATATATATATATTTATATATAGGGGTCCATACCTTTAAAATTATACGGTATGGTATGGTTCCGGTATTTTTTATACGGTTCCGGTATTCTAACGGTACCGATACTGGTTACTTTCTTTACTTTGTCGATGTTTTCGATTCGATTCTGTCGCGCGCGTTAGTGCTTGGAAAAGTGTGGTGGGGGCTGGACTAGCAGTCTAGCACCATGTAAAATCCACACTCCACACTTTTCCAAGTACTACCGCGCGCGTTAGTATCTATCGTAGTGCAGTTTCAATGGCGGCCGGCACTAGATGACGCGATCGCGAATTACTGAGAGAAATAGGCACAACATATTTAAAAAGTCACAGATAAAAGTGGAGCTTATGTTATCTATGTTCATGCCTTTTTTCAAGTATTTGTCAATCTTAATCAGCTCTCATCAGAGCGTAGTCTCCTTACATCAAAAACTAGATTTCCTCTGCTAAAAACGTGTATGAAATACATGACAGAAAAAACGAACAATATTTTCAAGTGACGTATTTCTATTTTAGAGAAGGAAAATGATGTAGCTAACAACTGTCACATAGTTGACAAAGTTGATAAAGTCAAATAAGTCATGGAAGAGCATGTTTTGCAACCATAACTGCATTGACATATTTATAGTATGGCTGAAAGAGACAAATAACATAACAATGCATGTTATAATCCCTTTTGGAAGGACGTTTGTCAGGCTTGTACAGTGCTGGCGTTTAATTCCTTTCAAAGTTTTGATAGGATATACCCAAGATGCATACTTTTCTTAACATGTTTGTTGTTGTAAGAATAAGGTTTTGCAGATTCCATGTCGTTTAAAAAAGTAACAAAAATGTTACATTTTTCGGACACCCTGTGTGTGCATGTGCATTAGTGTGTGTTAACGTAGTTCATTTTGTTTTTTTCAGTTGGTAGAGACTTTATTATTTACAGTTGATAAATTCAACAGACTCCATAAAGAAGATTTTGGTTCATTGATTTTTGATGATTGTTACAACAGCCTGATAGCAAGCAAGATGGTCCTTGATTTCTTTAGGTAAATATATTCAACTCTTCGTCTTAGTGCAAAAGATCAACTAAGCAGCGTGATGCAATTTCCTTGAAGTGCTGTCTTTTACATGGCAGGGTTCATTCTATACATTTGTACTACTTAATCATATTGATAGTAAGCCAGCAACTGGCCATTATCATTATGTGACCAATGCAAGGGCAGCATTGTGTGCCCTTCACTGATAGATAACAATATCAGAAAATTAGCCCTGTTATGTAGTACGTATCCATAGAAGATATATTCAACCAACACATTGATAACTATTTCTCATTTATACGTGATGACGATGTATACACCTGAAGCAGATTTATGTATTGTATTTCTAAACTACACTTCACCACATAAACATCCTTTCAATAGCTCAACATATCCCAAAAGTTAGCATTAGGATTCCCTTTCACTTAATAATTTCACAAGGGCCATAAAAGTACGAAAAATTGTATGCGTAGCTTGTTAACTCTGACAAGCCATAATCTAACACTTATGGTTTGTGCTGTACTGATGTAATATCAATCTAAAATGAAGCATTACGATAATGTTATACACTGTTATATGATTATTGTCTATTGACTAGCTTGTTTATCTTGTACTTATTCAGTGGTCAGCGGCAACTAAAACATAACGGAACTGTGATTGATCCAGACCTTGTTGTGGGAGTTATTGGGTCTTTTTCAAGCACTGTAACTATTGCCTTGGCTGATATCCTAACTCCAATGAAGATACCTCTCATTTCTTATGCTTCTACTGCTTCCGACCTGAGTAATCCGGTGAAATATCCCTATTTTCTACGAACAACAACTCCGAATGCTTACCAAGTGGATGCCATCATTAAGATATTTCAGACTCTGGGATGGCATTATACAGATGTTCTTTACACAGCGAATGACTATGCTAGGGATGCTAAAGAACTATTGCATAAAAAAGCTATGTCTGATTTGAATTCGCCACTTTGCATTGGAAGAAGTATAGAAGTGCCGATTGTATCTGCAACACCAACATTACATGCAACCAAATTGCTGGCCTCCAACAGGGCCCTTGTCATGTACGCTGATGATATTACAATATCTGAATTCTTGAAAAGGAAAAAGACGATAGGAGGTAAAGTATTTTTTTAAATATCCTTCTCTTGATTTAGCTTATATTCTTCTGCATGATCAAACAAGCCCCTGGAACTTTACAGGAACAGTTTAATAAGTACAGGTGCATGACACAATCTAGAAAGCTAGGTAAAATTATATGTGTTTATAAGACAACTCTATGATCTCAATGAGAGGTAGTGCATCCAATCTTATATGAAATATCAATGATATACTACTACCACGATAGTAGGTATGATACAATAGCAATGTGGAATACCTCATTTCATTTCATTTCAAAATTTCCAGGTATTACTGGTCCCCTGATGGTTGGCAGTGGTGCATGGGGAAGAAGCTCAGCCATATTAACGGACTACTGCAATGAAGCTGCGGGTTCCTTGACCCTTCATGTTGAATTAATACATATCCCCGATTTGAAAGAACATATTCAGAAACTTAGAGTTGGAAGCAATAAACGGAATCCATGGTTTTTCAACTTTTGGCAAAGCTTGTGTAAATGTTATATACCAGGCAAGGGTATGTCTAAGCCACATTTTGAAGAGCCAAGCAGCACAGACTGCAATGTACCTGACGATAACTTCATTCTGGATAGCTGGGCAGATAAAACCTATCTAGCAACTTATGCTCTGGCCCTTGGTGTGCAGGAAGTATGCAAGGACAGAGGCAAATGCAATGTAGTAAGTTCTATTTCATTTAACCCTTCAAATGCTAAGGCTGCTTTTGTACAGTGCACATGAACTCAAAGACTGCCCAACTTGTGGATAATTATATGGTACAGTTAGGTCACACAATCGAAGTCATTGAAAGTCAGAAAGTCACGTTTGCCTGTGCCTGTTGCCTTTACCTTCATATAAATATATATGTATTTATATATATAAGAAGGTGAATGGGTAGGTTTCTTTACCCAGCCTGTGCCAGCTGTGCTTACTGGTACCTGATAAGCACAGGTAAAGGCAAACGCGACTTTCTGGCTTGCGATGACGTCGATTGTGTGACTTAACTGGACCATATGATTGTCCATAGGTTGGTTCCCTTTTGGTCATGTTGCATCCATTTTTTCATGTTGCCTCTATTTGTTCATGTTGCCTGCATCTTTTTCATGTTGCCTCCATATTTTCATGTTGCCCCTAAACCTTGTCTCTCTTTCCGACAATATCTCAACCTTGTATCCCTTTCTCACCATCTTGTATCTCACTCGCACATCTTGAATAAATGTGCAAAAGGCATGCCATACATTGTATATTATTGATTAGGGAGACTGTTCTAGAAAAGTTTTGTTTTCACAACATATTCTTTTTCTATGTTTTTTTTTTTTAAAGTTAATTCATGAGGCATACTAATCATTAGGAATCAGGGTGCTTAACCTAGCTTTAATCTTGATTCTCACCATTTAGGGATTAATACCATATTTTGTGCAACGTGCAATGCATGCATTATATATATATATTTGTCACATCATTTATCCAAAATCCTCAGCTGAGGGACCTTAGAGGACATCCAATGCAGCTGATAGATGCAGTGAAAAATGCCAAAGTGCCTGTCAAAAACGGAGAGATCAAAGTGTTTGACAAGAATGGAAATGGTTATGCCAACATAGAAGTTTTCAACGTTCAGCGTGAAAGTCGCAGAGAAGGAAGTGTAGCCTGTGAGTACAAAAAGGTAATATCAGGGGCTCTATTCATTTTGACCATGTTTCTACTCTTTTCCCCAAACACCTCCTGCCCAAGTGCCTCTAGGTAAGAGAGTAATGCCTTTTTGATGCCAGAAACAGCACACTGGGAGGTGCCATGGTAATTAATGCTAATGTGCCTAACATGCAGGGGTTCTAATCATTGGTGATGACAATATGAGTAATAGACAGAAGTACAGCAGTAATCAATTGTCTACTGATATACAAGAAAGTCTTGAAATGGTTCACTGCATGGCCATATTAAATTACAGTAACAGTCACCAAAAATGCAAAGGATGGGATAAAAAGAAGGCATTTCAGGGAATTTAAAAGGATATGTATTTGAGAAAAAAAGGATTATTGAATCGAAAAGAAGGATTCACCCATGACAGACAAATTAAGTGTGTGTTCAGAACACTTTTTAGGGCGTGATCATAAGAGAGACCTGAGAAGTGGACTTTTGGGAATACCAGATGCACTGTGTGCAGTCTTGATTAAAACAATAGTGACTAAGGCTCACAGTGACTAAGTTTCCAGACAAGCTTCCTATAATGCCAATGACGTCATAAAGTCATTAATCAGGTTTGGGTTTCTGCCGGCAGAAACATATTTCTGCCTGCACAGCGGCAGAAACCTAGTTTCTCACGGTTTTATCTACTTTCTCCCAGCTGAAATGAGAGAAACTCAAGATGGGATTTCACGCATAAATAGCTTGAAATAAAAGGAATGCAAGATAACTAATGGTGGTAGAAAAAAACAAACAATATATGTACACATATATACATACATATTTAATAGGTCAACTGAACTCTATACATTTGAATAACTGTCATAGACATGTAGGAGATGAAATAGTGTCCATATCAGATGGTATAGATCTGTTAATTTACTGCTTCTTTTGAAATCGCTTCATATCATACAATAGGTGGATAGTTAATGTCATAATACTTGTAAACAGGAAATTTTAAGAGAAATGTCATACACCCTATGCTGCAATTGATAATAGAAAATCACAAGGCTAGCTTTCCCATCAAGAACTGCAATTATGAGCCTGAACAAAATTCATGCTGACTCTGTCAATCATTGTTTGTTTTCTCATACAAAGAAATGCAATTAGGAACTTGAAGAAATATAAGGTTACCATCCATATTCCCTGTCCACCATTGTTAGAGTGTTCTGTCATAACATGAATCGCACTGTCCTGTCAATTTGGCACTGATCTCCACTGATCTCAATTAACCCTTTGAGACCTGACAAAACTTCCTTAGTCTAAAGAATTGCAATCATGCACATGGACATGTACATTATCCACACTCTCTGGCCACCATCATTAAAGTTTTTCTTATACCATGAATTATAGTACTCGGGCATATCTGAATCAACAAAGCATTTAATGAATCTTCTTCTTCTTGTGATATAATAATCCTCCTGTGTAGGAGGTGTATTAGATTTTAAGCATTTAGATTAATAAGCTAAGGTAGAACTGTGGGTATTGTGAAACAATCCTGAATAGATAGATTACCACTGTGACCCTGACAAACATTCCTCTCAAGACATGCTATTATAAACTTGAAATCCACAATTATAATTGTTTAATTGTTCTAACATGAATCACTGTAGGTCAGGTACTTTGGCACAGATCAGGACTGACAATGAATCTGATAATTACTATTAATTAGTCACCATATATGATCTTATGTAGTCTTTGAGAGGTTATGTACACATTTAGAAATCAAGTTCCTGTCTCCCCCGTAGCATCCTGTAGCAGAAGACTAGCTTAGTTGCTTTCTCCACCCCAAGTCTATTGTGTACTTTGTTGTGAATCAGTCCAAATGAAGAGAAAACCCTCTCAATAGATGCTGCTGAAGCAGAAGCAGAGTGTAGCTAAAGCATTAGATCCAAGAATCCAGTTGGTAGAGCAATGAAAGACAGTGCTTTCCACCAGGTCATAGGGGGGAGGTTGGTGGCCTTAAAGTAGGAAGGTGGAAATGGTGCATCCTGACTCTGGAATGCTATAGCAGTGCGGAGGTACTCAGGATTCTTCTGTAGTAGCAAGTTGTTTGCCACCTCATGCTGGTCAGTTGTCAGACGCTTGCCTTGATAGGTAGGATGCATTTACTAGCAGTATTTTGATGTGGAAAGTTTCTGCCAAATAGAAGTGGCAGAAACGGCAGAAACAGGTTTCTGCCTGGACAGCCAAAACCGGTTTCTGCCAAGGCAATAACCGCCCCTTGGCAGAAACTGCCAACCCTGTCATTAATACCCTGGATATTCAAGAACCACTTCAGTCTCTGGGAGGTCATGAGGGGTCAGTCAGGCTAGTTTTGAGAATAACTAACGATTCATTTTTGAAGGCAGACTTTTCAAACCTTTTTCGATCTGATTCTAAAGAACTCCAAAAACTAAAGTGAATAGATCCCTTCCTTAAAATTTTGATATAAAATCCCTTCTTCTAAAAAAGATGCACAAATGTTGCGATAACACCTTTTTGAAAATTCAAGCAGTTCAGATTTGCATAAAAACAATTTGTTTGATGTAGATTCCACCAAATAAACTTCTACAATTCTAATGAATACCCACACTAAATCTCAGTTGGTTAGTCTTATTGTGGAACTATCAAACTAAAGATTTCAACATCATGAAATTATTGAATATCATGCCAAAAACGACAGCTGAATCAGGAAATTCTCAGCAAAGATTTGTAAAGTTTTATTTCATTGACTGGCTTATCTAATGATTTTAAATAATATGCAGGTTTATAAATTCCTATTGGATAATGAAACACATCAATTAGCAAGTTAAATTAATGAATGCTCTAATGAAATGGACTTTGTTACTGCTAATTACAAACAATACTTTTCCATTGCAGGTCGGGGAATATTCAGTTGCCAATCGTACTTTGGCTCTGAATAAACAACATCTAAAATTTTACCGAGCGCATAAGAATCAGAATTATACTGCAACAAGCAAGTGCCTTGAATCTGATGGTGATGTTTGCAAACAATGCTACCAAAATCCAGAATCAGGTAATGTATAGTTCAGCCTGATGGATGAGATATATAGTTCATCCATGCAAAAGCAGAAGCGTTATAGCATATGTTTTGCGTGGTAAGTAGAGGTAATTGATACCGCTACCTGTTGGCCAGTTGCCCACAAGTGACTTGTTAGGCAATTTTTCAGTGGAACGTTCGGCTCCACCATCAAGGTAACTAGGTTTCCATATGATTAACTTGATGAGACATTCTTGAGCAGTGACATCAGATTCATGTGGCCTATTCTATGACCAGGCACCTGGTGTTAGAGTAGTGTATTGTGTGATTATTGACTTCATTTTTTGTCAATAAATTTTCAGTTTCTATTTCTATTGTTGGACATTAGATAATTTTCACTTTGTGTAACATAATCTTTCAGCAGAGTCGAAATATATTAAAAAGGATGTCTGTTTATCCATTAGAGTCTTGGGTTGAATATAAACTTCCCGCAGATTAGGCCACGTTATGCATGTTTAAAGGGAGCAAAGTGTGCATCTATTTATGATTTAGTTATGCCATGTTATTTTTGTAACAATTGATATGTAAAAAGAGCAATATTCGCATTGTATCGCTGTATCCAACTCTAAAGACAATTATAGTTGATCACATGTGATGCAGGATATTGGACTAGACTGTTTAAATGTTATTTCTGAGTGCTTTTCCCCAATTCACAGATATATTTGCATTGAAACATATCCAAAAAGTGAAAGAAATATATCATCTGATTTAATTACAATAACTACTTAAGATACAAATAAAAAGTAATTTTTGCGTAATAGATTTTTGATTAGGTTCTGAAAAATATTTAGTATCAGATATCTATTTCGATTGATTTAGGTTGTATTTTTCAGATTCATTCTTGGTGGCCCACATGAACGTTGTCATTGGCCTTCTCATAGCATGTCTTTTGGGATTATGTATTCTCACTGGCGTACTTCTGAAAGAAAAATGCTTTAGTAAGTCAGGCCTCATACTATACATTTTAAGTATGTCTTCTTTTTTATCTAACTCTACCCTACTGTGTCATCTGTCTTTAAGTAAGTACACATTACAAGTTTGATAAAGAACTGTTTGGTTTAAAGAGCTAATTGAATATGTAAGATGATCAGTATATAACATCACAGTCATTATCATCATCATATCATAAATGTTATGATTATCATCATCATCATCATCATCATCATCATCATCATCATCCTCCTCATTTTTAAATGAAATAAATAAATCATTACATTTCTGAAACTAATGTTTGTGACTTTTTCTATTATTTATAGCATTTTGATTGCAATATTACTGAATTAACACAAGAATATATTACAGCTTCAAAATTTACAATAAACCAATGGTTTGTGGTAAAACCTGGAAATGGATAAACATATCAATAATATTTTAATTTTCATAATTCCTTAAATTAGTAGGTTATTTAATTTGAATGAGCAGTAGGCATATAATAACACAAATATGGCACTTTGGTTTCGTGCAATATCAATTTTTATTGCACTCTGCAGTCTGCAATAAAAATTTATATTACACTCACCCAAGTGCCATATTTGTATACTATTTGCTAGAATGTACGTTGATTAATGAGACATATGATCTTAATTATTGTTTCTTTGCCAGAGAAAAACAAAGAAGCAGTGCCAGATGAAGGAGATATTCAAAGATTACAGCCTGAGAGCAATGCTAGGATAGAGTCAACTGAATCTGTTGATTCATACAACTTATCAGATATTACATCTGTAAGTAGAATTATTGAAAAGAAGCCTGCTCCAAGAGGTTTTGACAGTCCTCACTCTTCAAAGCTTGCGGGAAGGGAAGGGGTATATGGCCCGAAATGCAATTGTTTCAGTCCAGCTAAAGTGAAATGTTGCAGTAATGGCTCACACGTTTCGAATGATAACAGCTGTTGTCATTCAACTGAGATAAAGCCTGTCTATGGTCAAAGAGGGCATGAATGGAACCCAGTGCAGAACTATATCTATGACCAATTAGGGAAGTCTAGGGCAAACATCCAAACAATGCAAATTGATAGGCAGTCTTCAAGTGAACACGAAACAGTGAGGGGAACTTCTGAAATATCCAATGTGATATTGGCACCTTCGCACACAGGAATCAGAGATGGCTTTCCACAAAAACATCAGTGTCAAAGCAGTCACCCTAAAACAGTTAACCGTGTACCTGTCTTCGCAGCAGATTTGGCAAATGAGTCCACCACAAACAAACTTACCCACGGAGCCCCTTCAGTTGGAGCCACTAACTTGGCATTCTGTGATGAGGCCCTGCAACCAATCTATCATAATATAGATTCAATCTCAGTTCCTAAATCTGAGGTTAGTTTTCTCAGTAACGAGGAGATGAAGTTTGAGAATCCCTCAGAGCATACAAGTAGAACCGCCAGCATGTGTGGCCTTAAACAACCGGACAATCAGGACCCTATTGATAACCCCAAGAAAAAGGCTGCTGACATGGAAAATGCTCAGGGTAGTGTAAGTGTGGTTCCCACAGTTCCTACAATACAATTACAAGGTTGCAATGTAAATACAGAAGCGTTTGTTTAAGTGGTATGGGCCAGGCACACATGTGGTGTACCTCGGCAATTGATGAATCGGTGCACCAAATATGGCCCAATAGATCTGTTTACTCTCTTGGGCCTTGACACTGAGCCGTTCTGTGTCACTCAACGAAAGTTCTATTGTTTTTTGTATGTTTTGGCTGCATAATTTTGCAAAGCTTCTTCAGAAATTTTACATATGAAATATTCGATTATTTCAAATTCCGTTACGATGGGTTGAGTCGGCCTCACCTCAACCAAATGCTCGAGTTCTCGCTTAATCATCCGACCACTAGTGTCAACCATCAGCAGCATATCTCACAAAAGGTTTCACCTATGAAACAGCATTCTTGATTTTTGTCAGGTGGTATTTGCGCTACAATAATGTATTTTTTGTCCAAGTGATAGCCACTTCCGGGTTAAGGCCATTCTTCCTAAAACATGCTGAAAAGAACATGACTAAGTATAAAAGTAGTAATGTACTAGCAGCCAATATAGGCTCCTTTAAGACATAATGCTCTTTCTTACTAACTCTCTCTAAAAGATGTATAGAAGTGATATGTTTTGTGTAGGGAATTGTATAAATGAAACAAAGCAACTAGGTTTTTGGGTAGAACAGTTTGTCCTGCAGGTACTTTAGTATCTCCCCCATTCATGGTAGAATCTCATGAGACACCGACAACTTTTCTGTGAAGATCTTGCATTGAAGATTTATACAACAAAATAGCCTCTGTCGAGTGCCCAAGGTATTTGCTATCAATGCATGACAGCATGTTATTTGCTGAGAAGGTGATATGAATAGCTAGAGTGAGATGACTAAATGCAGACTGTTTACTATGTTATCTAGTTTCTACATGTATCACAGCTACATCCCATCTAGGTATGTATAATACTAAAATGGAAGTGGTGTCAGCAATATGGCAGGTTAACTTTCACGCTTAAAGTGCTGCAATAATGATTTCATTCATCCATCAGTACACGTTGCGAGTTACCCATACTCAATGATTCACTCAATGTTACATTTGGGAACATTTTGTTGACCGGATTTGTATCAAACTCGCCATCTATTTAACCATTTATTATACTATAAAAAACATTTCTTGTCTGAAAGGGCTTACTGATATGTTATGCATCAGATGTATACCCTCACAGAGTGTGAGATGCTAGAGGTAACATGCTTAATTCCTCTGTCACACTATGATGAGGTAGGTATCAGGTGGCTACACGATCACGGAAATAGTTAAGTTTGGTTGTGTTCGTAATGCCACCTCCCTATTCTTGACACCATATTTCAGCATTCTAGAACCCTTGCTGTGTTTTATCATGCTGAACAGGAGTGCCGGTCCCAAATATTGGCTGAAGCATGTCCCATTGGATGCGGTTTGTTACCTGTAAGCGTGTCCACCTTGTCATTTATGACTACAACATGATTACATTTTCCTTAATTGTTTGGCTCCCGTGTTAAGTTAAAGTCATAGTATTCAAATAGTATCAGAGTAATTAAAGCCAATTATAACATAACAACTAGGCAAAGGGTACAAGGTTTCCAAATTGTTTAAGAAAACCTCACGAGAAAGTAAAGTAATCTTAAAAATCCTATGTAATCTATTAAAATTATTTTTGGATATGAATCATACAAGACGTGTTATTTACTGATTAAGTTTCTGATAGAGCGTTTTATAGGGGAAATATATTTCAAAGATGTAACCATACATTAAATAAAATGAATTAAATACAGTTTTATATTGTCTTGTTTTTTATTATGAGCAGTATCGATATACATGTAAGTATAACCAAGTAAATTATTTCAACAAACAAATATTTTTATCCGGTTTTGTGAAGCAAACTTCATAATATAAACTTTGAATGTAGTACTACCAAAACGAAAAAGAATAATCTGTGTAGTTGTCTCCAGGCCTCATCAAAGACGGTTCAGTATACTGCTCATTATGGAAATGCTTATTGTGTGTCACCATGTGATACTGAAAAAGGCAGTGTACCTTTTTTAACATGGGTAGTTATAACCATACTAAACTGAAAAGGAAATTTCAATAAACAACTTTAAAATGGCTAAATAGCAATAAAACACTGACGCAAAAATAATTACTTAATATTTTACAAATGTTTTACTAATTTCTTTAACAAATCACATATATGAGATTAGGACTTTATCATATTTGGTAGGTGAGCATAGTATGAGATTGAGAGTTTGTCAGTTTTGTAGGTTGAGCTGAGTATGAGATTCAATTCTTAGTCATATTTGGTGGTTGAGCATAGTATGAGATTGGGACTTCGTCAGTTTTGTAGGTTGAGCAAGGTATGAGATCTGGACTCAAGCATATTTGGTGGGTGAGCAAAGAATGAGATTGGGACAGTCAATTTTGTAGGTTGAGCTGAGTGCAGGGCCTCCCTACAATACTAAGTGTAGACCCCACATATTCTCCAAACGTGAAAGACAGGATTTTGACATCTGCTCTTCAAAAATGTGAGATTCTTTCATTTTCCCTGCTGAGCTTTGTTCCAAATATGTATAGGAAAGTTAAATGAACATATATAGAATAGTCAGGAAAGCATTTAATGAAGAATTGATTACTTAAATGTTTTTTTGAGCTCATGAATGTCAATTATTCATCAAACCACATATAGATGGCATCAAAATGTCCTTATGTTTTATATATATATGTTATGTTTTATACATATATATGTTATATATATTTATATATATGTATATATATGTATATTTATATATATATATATATATATATATATATATATATATTTATATATATATATATATGTATATATATATATATATATATATATATATATATATATATATATATATATATATATATATATATATATATATATATATATATATATAAAGAGAGAGAGATTACATTGAAATCATGCATGCATGCAATGAGCAAAATGATAGATGTGGAACATGTGTTGCTCAACCACTCCAATGAGGAAAGATGCTCATGCAATCCAAGAGATGAGCAACTGAACACCTGGGGCCCATGTGTCACTCAACTATTCCACTGATGAAAAATTTCTTTTTAAATAAAAAATGAGCTACACGATAGCTGTTGCACACGTGTTGCTCAACTATTGATAAAATTCCTATGTGTTGCTCACTCATTAGCATATTTCGGCTTATTAGCATGCCAAAATAAAACAGCTGCTGCTCAACTGATGAACATATGAGGAGCAGCTGTTCCTCCCTGTATGAGATTCCTTTCCTTTTTTTTTGTTTGG
Organism: Maea johnstoni; assembly: GCA_963942565.1. Taxonomy (NCBI): domain Eukaryota; kingdom Metazoa; phylum Annelida; class Polychaeta; order Spionida; family Magelonidae; genus Maea; species Maea johnstoni. Next base: position 16,184,370 of record OZ012700.1, on the reverse strand, counting down.
GGTTCCCTCAATTTCAACTGCCTGGTCATCTTCTGAAAGCTAAAAATATAAAAACAGCAAATTAGAAAATGTGTAAGCCATACCAAATTGTCTAAAGTATACAAGATAAAGTATACAATATATAAAATAGATCAATAATGTTCATTGCACATGACATAACATCACAGAGTCGATATACCTAAATGTATTACATGCAGACTTTGAAAATTCAGATGATGAATATTGTAGAAATTACATATGTATACACCAATGATATCACCTAAATATCAACCAGTACCACCAACAAATATGCTATGGCAAAACAGGTCAAACAAAGCATTCAGTAATGTCGTTATACACAAATTTTTGACCTAGAAATGCATTGATATCCTCATAAGCAGCTTCGAGGCAAACCTCATAGAGTCTGTCCAGGTCAGGTTCCATGTATTTGCAGGAGAGAGTACTTATGTTGCATGTTCTCTCTTGTGTGATGTATATCGCCAACTTATATTGGATTTTAAGTGATGCATCTGCACAGCTAATATCTAATGAAGGGGGCTTGGAAAATTGGAAAGAAGTTCTAGTAGTAGGAAGATCAGTGTATTTCTTATTTGGTTCGTATGTCGTTTGTCTGCAAGATTACATGCCATGAACAAGTTCACCTGTATTTTTATAAAGATCGGCCTAGTCCTTTGGGTGGGGTAGCAGGCATCTGAAATGATTTAAAAATTATTTAAGAAAAAACATTTATTTGAGTAGCAAATCTTTTCAGCTCTCACATATAAAGAAAGCAAAATCACCCTATTCAACGAAGGTCCCGAGCCACCTTAATTCAACATAATGCAGCAGTTTCCCTGTGCCTCATTGTCTGTATTTACTTAAAATCGGTGGGAGGTCATCATGTCCTTTAACTGTAATGCTGGCTACAAAACACAACCATCGACCTATCATGTCACACACCTCATGTCGTTTTCAAATCTGAGACTTTTGTTCGGTACAGAGGTAGAGGAGGAGAAAGTTTCAATGTTATGAAACATCTTCTGTACCAGAAGAAGAGTATTAACTAGAAAAAGAGGACTCTGAGGATTCAATAACTATTCACCACTATGGGGCATAATGGGCCCAAATTGTGCACTTGAGAGCATATTTAGGTATATCTTTGTAATTCATTTTCATTTTCTCACACTTTTTGGCTATAAGATAGGCAATGGCGATACAAAAAACTTAATAACCCAAATGACCTTGTACATTATTTTCTCAGCAGGTCCCTCTTTCAATCTCATTTTCTCCTCACAATTGAGTGAAAATCAAAAATCTGCTCTTATACGATTTTGAGCAAGGCACTATAGAATACATCTGCAAAGAAATCGGTACCAAAAGTGCAAAAATGAAAATTCTTTGTGAAGGTCGAAATTAACATACTTATTCTCTCTTCTACTGGCAGACATGTACACCCTACTAGTATGACAATCACATAAATAGTTAGATCTTAAAGTTTAGATATCATTAAAAAAAAGACCATTCGGATATCTGCTTCTGTTGCAAATATATGTTCAATTTTCGGAATTTAAGATGGCCGCCAAGGTCAAAGATCATTGCAGATTTCGAAAATAGGATATAAATTTGCGATGAAAGCAGAAATTGGGATGATTTAAAAAAAAATATTATACTAGTATCTTCAGATTGAGACCAACCGGATAATGTGGTTTTGGTATGTAGGGGTGGCGGTTTTGTCTTAAGCATATGTATTTTCATATCACCCTTCATAAAAAAGGTCGAAAGTTGCTTTTTCTGAACAAATTTAGGGGGAGTAACTTTCATTGCTGTATTATTAGCTGGCAATAACTTTGACCAAATGTCAGACATGATGAAAATACAGAGTTAAAGGTCATTCAAGGTCATATCAATGTCATTTGAATTTTTCAAATTTCTTATATCTCTGCAAGCTATTTGGTGACCAAAATTCATGAGGTTTTGGTCATGCGCTTCACAGATATAGGGTTAGGTTTCAATTTGGGCTCATTTGTCCCCATAGCGCATAGTGCCAGACTACAGAAAGTAATGTGAAGTAAATGATGCGTAATAAGACCGGAATTTCGAGCTGTTGTTGGTCTCATATTCGTTTTAGATATGTCGCAGGAATAAGTGTGAGCAGTGATGCCATCTATATTGTCAAAGTACCATCAAATATCACGTATTTATTCAACAGCGTAGCACATGGTGTATGACCATTACGCTCCAGGTTAGTATTGCTAGTTGACAGTTAGACTAGGCTCCTAGTCCCTGTAATGTTCACCTTCCCTTATGTGTTGACCAAGCACTATGGTGTGGTACCAGGTTTGGTAGATAGATGGCACCACCTGCTCCTCCTATCTCTATATGTTTACAGGTCATAATCAAACTGAATCCTGGTGAGACAAATGTAAACTAAATTGGACACCATGGCCACCTAGACTATTTGGTGCCTGGTAACAGAAACTAATGAGAGAAAATAACTACATATGACAGCCTAGACATCTAGGCTAGTTGACAGTCTGCATGGGATGCGCATGTTCCTACTGAATCCCCTTTTTGTAATAAACTCATTACCACTCCGATTTCTTTCGCTGCAACATATTTCAATAAAAATTAAAAGATTGATACACCTAATTGTCGCCGTGCAACAGACGATGTTCATTTCAATAACAAGGCTTTCAAAGTGTATGTTCTGTGACTATAAAGGTTCAAATCCAGTTTATAGTGCCTCAATTCGGACGTCAGTATAATAATCACGTTACACCTTATGTCATATGCTAAGTGTAGGAAAGAAGGTGTTCACGTTGACAGCCCGTCACCAAGGTTTCCTGGCTCTTCTTAATATTTTATGTCACTCTTGTGAATAAAGTGCTGAGAGCATATTCTAAAAAAATCTAGCAGCACTACAAATATGAACGATTAAGGTAGTAGTAGACAAGAAAGAAAAAGAAGAAAGGAAAAAAGAAAACACCATCATGGCGTATTATTAAGGTATTACTAGTGCGTAATTGCACTTGAAAGAGCATTCGGTCACTTTGAGACCGAAAGTACGCCTTGTAAACATTCCAACTTTGTTCTGATATCAAGGATATACGTGAAATAACCAGGGTATTTTGGGTTTTTTGTTTAAAAAACGCAACCCAGCTTGAAAGTGGAGCGTGTCTGCATCCAAAGCGGCTGCATACATAATATTCAGATCCGGGGGGGGGGGGGGGGGGGGGGGGGGTGGGGGGCACTGAGGTACAGAGGGGGGCCGCACCTTCGTTACGTATTTCGCGGGAAGTCTTTTTTTAAGACCTACGCATGTCCGCGATTTTGTAAGAGAAGGATACTTTTTTGTACCCAGGTACGAAGTATGGGGGTCAAAATCCCCTTACAATCCACAAAATATACGCGACTCTGACGCCGAGTGACTCCCGAAGTGACTCAGGGCTTCCGAGTTAGCTGCCGCCACTTGCTGCAGAGGATTATAAAATCTTAAGTTAAAGTACGTATTCCCGTTCATCCAATGTCAGTGTCTTGATAATAATAATAATAATAATAATAATAATAATAATAATAATAATAATAATTGATATTTGATATAGCGCCCTTTCCACCTATAATGTTCAAAAGCGCTTTAGAGTCATTGGACAGTTGTCATGGTCCATATAGTCAATTAAACTCCTTCGAAATAGCAATGTTTTCAGCTGTTTCTTGAAGTTTTGCACACTATCAGCAGCCTTGACGTTGTCAGGGAGCTCATTCCAAAGGCGTGGTGCATAGGCACAAAATGCTCTGTCACCAAACCTTTTCAGATTAGTGAGTGTTATCTGTAATAAGTTCTTAGTGTTTGATCTTAGAGTCCTTGTATTAGCTTGTTTGACTAACAGTTCCCTCAAGTATAGAGGGGCACATCCTTGCATGCATTTGAAAGTCAAAAGCAGAATCTTGAACTCAATCCTTTTCCTGATGGGCAGCCAGTGCAGATCTTTTAGAACTGGTGTAATGTGATCATACTCTTTGGAGCCACTAACCACTCTAGCAGCATTGTTTTGGACTTTCTGGAGCCTGCATAGCAGCCCATCAGTAATTCCACAGAGAAGTCCATTACAATAGTCAAGGCGTGATGTCACCAGTGAGACGATGGCACTCTTGGTTGTATCAGTATTGAGAAATTTCCTTATTTTACCAATGTTCCTAAGGTGGTAATTTGCAGACTTGATACCTTTTGATACATGTGCAGACATATTCATGTTCGAATCAAAAACAGCGCCCAGATTACCGACGGGTTCATTAAGAACTGGTACTATTACACCATTTACGGTAATACTAGGAATGGAGATTTTCGCCCGCATCTGTGGTGTACCCATGACCAGCACCTCTGTCTTGTCTGCATTCAATTTCAGTTTATTTTGAGACATCCATGTGTAGATGTCAGTGAGGCAGTTTTCCAACTTAGCTACACCTTCGTCCACTACACGCTGATTGGTAGGTTTGATAGAGATGTAGAGTTGCGTATCATCCGCATAAGCATGGAGTTCTAGACCATGCTTTCGTATCAGTATTCCTAAGGGTAGGAGGTAAATCAGGAAGAGCAGAGGGCCCAACACTGATCCTTGTGGTACAGACCATAGGATTTCCTGTGATGCGGAGAATGAATCATCTATATGAACTCGAAGAGTACGGTCACCAAGATATGAACGGAACCATTCAAGGGCTGGCCCTGTTATACCCAGAGTGCTTTCCATTCTAGAAAACAGCACATCATGGTCGATGGTATCAAATGCTGCACTTAGGTCAAGAAGGATCAGTATAACAATTCCATGCTGGTCAATGCTTGTAAGAATGTCATTCTGTACCTTCACCAGTGCTGTCTCTGTGCTGTGACCGGGTTTATATGCCGATTGAAGGTATTCATGTAGATTGTTATCTGTCATGTAACTTGTCAGTCGCTGAGCAACCACCCTCTCTAAGACCTTTGATACAAACGAGAGGTTGCTAACAGGGCGGTAGTTTTTTAGTATCTCAGGGTCTAAGGTAGCTTTTTTAAGCAGAGGGGTGACCACAGCTGATTTCATAGATGTAGGTACTTCACTTGACCTCAGTGAAGCGTTAATGATGTCTGTGATTGTTGGAAGCAGTTCATTTTTGGCATCCCTGATGATCCAAGTGGGTATCGGGTCCAATGTACAACTTTTCGAAGGAGATTTACATATGATCTTCCATACCTCCTCCTGTGTTGTGGTTTGAAGAAAGCTTAAGGTTGAGGGAGGCTTATCCTGGGGTATGTTCAGGTCGATGTCAGAGCAATCAGGTAGCTCATCTCTGATTTTGTCAATTTTTTCTTTGAAAAATGTTGCAAATCTATTTGCGAGGTCCTGAGCAGAACTATACGCTGGCAATTTTGTCGTTTTGTGTCGAAAAAGAAGGTCGTCTATAATTTGAAATAGCTTTTGAGTCATTACCGCATTCTGTGATTCTTTCATTGAAGTAGGTTGCTTTACTGTCTAGTAGTAAAGTATTATACTTGCACTTCTCAGCCCTGTAGATTTCTTTGTGAACGGTAAGGCCGGTCCTTCGCCACAGTCTCTCAGCTTTCCTCCTTTCATTTTTTGCCTGATGTAGTTCATCCGTGAACCATGGTTGTAGGGGTCGAAATACAACAGACTTCTCTTTCTTTGGTGCGTGCTTGTCAAGGACGCTGGTAAGATGAACATTGTATCTGTTCAGAAGATCTGAAACAGATTCACTATGATCATTAACCGTCAGCCCTTGCACAATATCTTCCCTAAAACTGGGCAGGTCGATGGATCGGAGTTTTCTAGTCACTATTTTCTTTTCCTGCTGGTGTGGCTTGGGATGGTGGACAGTGCATAACAGTAGGTTGTGATCTGTTATCATATCACCCACCTTGACCTCTTGGATCAAGTCGTCTGTAGCTCGACACATAATAACATCAAGTGTGTGCCCAGACATATGAGTGGATGTATTCACACACTGCAGGATGTTGAATGACTCCAGCAACTCTGTGAGTTTCCGAGTAGCAGTGTCATTCTTTTTATTAAGGTGAAAGTTCAGATCTCCTACGATTAGTAGATCACCAGAGCTTGTCACCCTGTCTTGAAGAAAAGTGGAGAACTCCTCGAAGAATTGTGTGTTGGTAAATTTATTCTTCTGATTGGGTGGGGGCCTATATAAGGTAACCAAATTGAGGCAACGTGACCCAGTATTGAACTGAATCAGCATATTCTCAAAACTGTCTGACTTGTACTTGTCAGAGCTGGTTATTTTAATGGAAGCCTTATGTAGTACTCCCACCCCACCATAACCACGATGTCCTCGCCTCGGTATGTGGCTAAATTCATAGCCTGGGAATGTCAGTCCTTTCACGTAAAAGTCATCTTTTTCCTTGTTGGTAATCCAGGTCTCAGTCAGGGAAAGGATATCGATGTTTTGATTGATGACAATATCCCTGATGATGTCAGTTTTGTTCCTGACAGACTGGATATTTAGGCTCCCAACAGTAAGTCCTGGGCCTAGTGACAACTTGACCCACATTGAGGAGGAACGTCCTGGAATAAACCGTCACTGGGGTCATACTGTGTTAGAAGCACTGGACATCTCGGTGGTATCAGTGTCAAGTGTCGATGTCAAGGACTTTTATTGCCCTTTTACGACTTGACGACTAACGGTTCTTGCTCTAATGTCCCCTGTGGCTGAGAAAAGCCTGAAAATGTTGATTTCAAATCCTTGAAAATCCTTAATTCCAGACTTTTTACTTGTTGTTTGATCCACAGATTTCTTCTGGCTGATCCCAGTAATGTTGCCTTAATCCTAGGTGATTCCTAGTGGAAAGCCTGTCCTTTATCTCCTACAATAGGTGATAAGGCCAGGAGCACAAAACAGAGAGGCAGCCCGCAGGCGCACTACAGCTGGAACCTGATAAAAGAAGGGGTGTTTATTTAGTGGAAAAAATCAGCGTTTTATTAAAATAAGGGTGCTTTTTTGGCCAGAAATCAGTGCTTTTGGGGTATTTTTTAATTTTGATAACGAACGTATGCACCCCCCTCAATACCCAAGTGCCCCCCCCCCGGGATTCAGATACAATGCTGCCACGACGTGTACATGCTTGAAAGTTGTGTGCAGAAACTGTCTCAAAATTATGATAAGTCATTGTAAAACTTGAATTTCGTTCTTTTTGTCTCATATTTATAAACAAAAATAAATGGCGACTGTCATTAGTGCTTCCATCTATTGGCAGCATTTTCCATAACACGAGACTGCAAAGCTATTCATGGCCAAGTAAATGTGTGTGGCTAAGAGTCAGTACGGGGTAAGAAGTTGTCCAACCCGATGAAGGGATTGTCAGGAAATTATGAATAAAGAAAAAAGTTATATTAGATACATCGAAAGAGGTCATAATATTGTTTTTCAGAAAAATGAAAAGTAAATACGTTTAGCCACCTTTCTGCCGGAGCATATGAGAATATTGAGAGCGATTAGGGGTGGGATGGTAGTTTTCGCTGGTGACCGGCTAGTCACTACTTAGCCGCAATTGTATTGTATTGTATTTATTGACTGTACGTTTGTACAAAGTAATATCCATTACAATAATCTATATATAACAAACAGTAATACAAAAGAAAAATAAACATAATTATAATAAGCATTTTATGACAGAAAAAGCAATGATAATTATCATTCCAATATCCGATTTCCACCTCTCATTCTAGACTGTAGCCATTCTTGTTTTTCTATATTCTGTGAACATGTTTTAACAACCTACTTAACTCGAAAAATATTACAGACAAATATATTAACTTTTTCCCAAGAATACATAATCATATTAAACATTTCATATGGTCTATTTCAAATAGGTACATGGCAGCAGTAAGTTAAATAAAAATAAGAATGACCAAATTGTGAACTTGCCTCGTAACAAACGACTTTAAATGAAGGCATGCCTCCCTCATGATTTCAGAAGTACACTTCATTTTCAAAAAATACGTAGTAGGTGCTGTCTATTAAGCTTATAAGGAATTTCCTAGACGTTTTTAGGAAGACACCTGCTGTGTCGATTTGTGAGTATTGACTGGTCATGTTAAGGTTAATTACACTATCATTCACAC
>OZ012700.1:16166265-16173765 GCA_963942565.1 Maea johnstoni | reverse complement strand
TTTTTTACGGCCGGATGGTCATGTATTAATAGGCGCCCCTTGATACCTAAAGAAATGTTGTGAAAGCTCAATAACCTGTTTGGTCTGGTAGGTGTTTTTAATCGTATTAATAACTAGGTAGGCGCCCCCTTGATACATAAAGAAATGTCTTGAAAGCGTCTTTTCGCTATGGTCGCGTACCAGTGTTTATCTATTTCTTCCAAAATATGATAACGGACATCTTCGAAGGGCTGGATAGATCTTTTCTTTTGCGAACTCGCCATCGTTTTAACGATTAAAACACCTAATGGACCAATCAAAATGCTAACTATAGTCTGTCTGACTTAAGTTGAGTTGGCCCACAAAAAATTCGTTTTTGCCATCCAAACTTGGCAAACCTCTTAGTAGGGAAAAAGAGGGAAAAAGTCAGACAGACTATATCCATAGAAATGTCCCAAAGCATCGAAACCCTTTCTTTCCAAGCATACACATTTCTTTCATAACAACTTATCCCATCTTTCGCTGTGTATATGAAAAATAACTTTGCTTTTTGGTTATACCATAGATAAATTTTAAAAAGAATGTCCATCTTAGATTATGCGAAGTTCCTGATAGGACATCGAAATGACATCACTTAGATGACCGAGTAGGTCAACAAAACACGGTCATCCATGTGCGGTACAGCCACGCTACAAAAGGGTGCATTGGCACGACAGGTTATTTATAACGCATTCTCTCCGTTTATTGTGGTCTGAAGGAGACCTAAAGAAACCTTTGTTTGAGCCATGGCCACTTGTACAATGAGCAGCTAATCACATTTACAAATACTAGAAAATGATTTATAAATACTACAAAAATGATTTATGAATACTAAAAAATGATTTATTAGTATAAGGGAACCATGCACATTCCTAAATACAAATAAACCATCTCCTAGTATTTATAAATCCTTTTCTGGTGTTTATAAATGATTTTCTAGTATTTATAAATCATTTTCTAGTAGTTCTAAATCATTTTCTAATATTTGTAAATACTGCATTTACAAATACAAGAAAATGACTTATAAATACTAGTAGATGAAAAGGAAATCATTTATAAATACTAAGAATTGTAATAGAATTATAAATTAAGTGTTCAAGATAATCAGATCGGGATTATGAACGGTACGAGTGAAATGGGTCTAATGCAATCGTAATTTCCTAGAGCCGGATTACTAGCATATGCGTCAAACTAGTATTACCGCGCGGCTGTTCACCAAACTCACGTGCCAATGAAGGTTCGTCCTGATTGGTAAAAATTGCAATAAAGAAACTCGGATCCACCGTGATTTACGCACATCATTCAAATTTGATTGTACACCATGCACCATTTATATATCACAGCACGCACGTATGGTTATCAACTGACCATGTGTAATCGTGACTAGATACGCAATTTGAATACTAAAAAGAACAAATATTAACGGATCGTAATATTAGCGAATCGGACCCACTCGTTAAAGTCGCCAATATTTATTCCACGTTAATATTTCGAACTTTACAGTATATATATATATATATATATATATATATATATATATATATATATATATATATATATATACATATATATATATATAAATATATATATATATATATATATATATATATATATATATATATATATATATATATATATATATATATATATATATATATATATATATATATATATATAGTGTATTGCCTATGCATAAACTTCTTCTCCTGCAAACTATAGTTAGTATTGATTTTGTGACACAGGATTGCTCAGCGCATGTTCATGTATACCATGTTTCGAGCTTCGTTTGCGTCATTCAACAGCAAGGGTTCAACCAATTAGCATCATGTCTTTGGCTAACACCACCAGTTTACCTGTGAGTGAACAAGGCAACTCTACAGCCCTACCTGATATATCAACCCTACCATGGAGTGGCGGAAGCACAAACGGGACCTCTGGTACTACCACATTGTCCAGAGATGTGATTGATCTCCAGAACTGGGCAGAGTTCGCCTTGCCTCTGGTGAGTAGTGTAGGGGGGCTACTGACGCTGGTGCTGGGCACTGTGGGGAATGGTCTCACTATGGGAGTGATGCGGAGAGAGAAGATGAAGTCAGCAGTGGCCACAGTGTACCTGATGGCTCTGGCCATTGCGGACACCTCCCTCCTGTGGGTAGGAGTTGTCCATTGGTGGATAACATCCGTCTTTGGAACACAGATTAGGATGCTGCACACCGTTCCCTGCAAATTACACACCTTTGCTGTCAGCTGCCTGATGATGCAGTCCTCCTGGATTCTCGTCTTTGTCACAGTGCAGAGAATGCTCATTGTTCTTTTTCCATTCAGGGCAAAGAATTTGGCCACTCGTAGGAAAGCCTTCATTTCCCTAATTGTACTAGTTATTGTCACTACTGCTTACAATACCTACTCACTCGTTGCTGCAGACCTACACCACACAAAGAGTGCAGCAGGAACTTCAGTTACTATATGTACTTATCTACCACAGTTCCATGAGTTTCATAACAAGTACTGGAGTGTGTTGACTCTTTTGATGTCTCTAATATTTCCATGTGGTACAGTTTTCATTTCAAACATCGTTATAATCTTCAAGGTAACAGAGGCCAGAATCAAAAGGAGTGCTCTGGTCAAGACTGACACCGATGATGGACAGGTCAAACAGATGACAGCTACTTTGATCAGTGTCTCTATAATATTCCTCATCACAAATGTGCCTCTTGTGGTTATGCAGTTTCTCTCATATCCATCCCCTCAAGATGTGAAATATACTATCATATTCAAAACCATACTGCAGTTTGGGACATTCCTAACTTCTCTCAACAGTGCTATCAATTTTCTACTGTATTGCATCACAGGACCTACCTTCAGGACGGAGCTGCGTGCTATGCTGTGTAATTGCTGCTTTAAGCCAACGCCACCTATAGGTGACAACGTTAACTCGGCTAATACAATCACCACCTCCACCAGTGCAGTTTGATGGCATTTCGTATGTGAAATATTCATACTTTTTCAAAAATATGTTATTATTGGAGACAATGCATTTTGCTAACAACAAGTTGTATTAATATTAATAAATACCTTCACCCTACTTATTTCAATATGCCATATCTCTTTCAATAACTTAACACCTGTACATAATATAAAAAACACACAAATAATTGCGAATTAGTAAATATCGAGCCTGTTAAAATTCGCTATTGTGCCGTTTTGTGCTTCAATTAGTCCATTTACCAAAACTGTTGATGATCACAAACTAGTTTGTGAGAGGGGGACAGGTTTGTGGGGAACAAGTCATAAGGTGTCTTTCTTTATGTTGGGTAGCAATGGAATCATTGTAGACGTGCTTCAGCATCTCTTTAATTCTCATACCAATGAACCACGAACACCATGTATATACAAATGATAAATTATTTGCCTGTGTGTGTGTATATATATAATTGGCTGAGGTGTAGTGGTTGTGGGCTAGGTGTTACGACGCCTGACTCCCAGGCGTGGGGTAGCAGGTTCAAGTTGGATTCCCATAGGCGGGCTGGCCAGGTCGCTATATAAATATGCTGTGTTGTGGAGGGTTGTTATTGGTCCTTCTGCAACTGAAAGACCCCTTGGAACTATTTTGGAAGAGAGGGGAATATGCCTACCCTATTACGAGTTTCTATCAATATTACCTAAGCCCTTGAAAGTAAATGTGACTTCGAGGAAATCATAAATCAATGGCATATAAAGGTAGGGTCTGCATTTCTGATAGTATCATAGACAATATTTTTGGTAGTGTCAATTTCATACAAAAGAGCGATGTTTTCTTTTGTTTGCTAAATGGCATATTTCTCAATGTAGTAAATCATATAGCCAAAGGGCCGATACATCGACTTTGGTAATTAATTTCTACAACCAGTGTTTTTCGTTGTAAATGACAGCACTAGTTTTTCCTTTCCAAATCTACTATATAATGTCATGCAATGAATATAGTCCGGCATAGAAAGCTGGATTTTGGGCTGAACCTTTTTTTTCATATATATTTTTTTTTTCAATTGATTCTGGTAGCCAAGGGTATCCACTTTAAGAACCTGCCGGGTGCCGCGCTGGCACCGTTGGGCAATTTGAGATATTGACCCATCTTTGCCACCCCCAATGGTTCACGAAATGGACAAATAGGGCTTTCTCCAGTTTTGGTTGATCCAGATACTAGTATTAAAACCTAAGAGACCTAGAGACTCATCAAGTTACATAGGCTCAATTTAGATAGCAAATATGTATATGTTTGTATTTGAACATCCGCAGGTACCTTAATTGCTGAGAACAGGGGTCAAAAGGTGGGTCATTTAGCTAGAATATACAAGTTTTCGCCTGTATTTTGCTAATATTTGAACAGCATTAAATCACAATAAAAGAGGCAATCACCATTCTAGTTCGAAATATGAATTATTCAGGTAGCGGATTAACTGATATTTGTAGTTGGCCAACGTTAGGTGCCTGCTATGCTGAAAACTGGGGTCAAAAAGTAGGTTCAGCCCAAAATCCAGCTTTCTGTGCCGGACTAATATCTTAGGTTGTAAGTGTTGATTTGCAGACCTATTAAACATTATGTAAATAAAAACTTGCAATACTATAACACTTGAATGGTGTGTAGATCGATATGTTGTATCAGTTATTTCTTAAATCATCTACTAGATGGTAAGTTCTCCAAGTCTGAGACATACTCAGCAAGCCAATCAGTATATCTAGTCTCGATACACGATTACCAATATTCCTTTAGAAACAAATTTACCAAAATGTAGAGTGAGCGTTGTAACTAAAAAGTTAGCGATGGTAACATATTTTACATATCCTCTGTAGACAATGTGCTATTAAGGCTGTGATGCTGGTGACACACTCAAAATAAGATGACTCCTAGTTTAGCACTCCTGTACCCTTTCTAACAATAGTTATCTAATCCCTGAGGTCTTGGTGTTTCAAATATAAGTTTTCTTTAACTTACCTGCTTGAGCTGACCTCAATGTAAATACAGTTTTAATTTTACAGTGTTAACCTCAAATGAGGTTTTCTTGATCAATAAAGGTTCATTTGATTTATAAATACCATACATGTCTGCGTAATGTACTAAGCTAGGGCAACTGAAAGGCAAATTTGGAGTTCCTGCAAGAAAATACCTTACAGCAAGCGATTTTGGTGGAAATTTTACTTGAGAAAGTAGGTCAACATGTCTGACCATTGTGTCAACATGTCTGACCATAGTGACCTACTTTCTCAAGTAAAAGTTTCCACCAAAATCGCGTGCTGTAAGGTATTCTCTTGCAGGAACTCCAAATTTGCCTTTCAGTTGCCCTAGCTTAGTATATTACGCAGACATGTATGGTATTTATAAATCAAATGAACCTTTATTGATCAAGAAAACCTCATTTGAGGTAAAACACTGTAAAATTAAAACTGTATTTACATTGAGGTCAGCTCAAGCAGGTAAGTTAAAGAAAACTTATATTTGAAACACCAAGACCTCAGGGATTAGATAACTATTGTTAGAAAGGGTACAGGAGTGCTAAACTAGGAGTTGTCTTATTTTGAGTGTGTCACCAGCATCACAGCCTTAAAGGAACCACTTTGCAAAGTTTAGAAAAGAAAAATATATCGCCTGAAGTGAATGAGTACAATTGCCAATAAAACATTTAAGAAGATGCATATTTGGTTAGGCTTTTCAATGTCTCAGATGATTAGCAACAACACATTTTACTAGGAACACTTTCTCACCAACAAATGGTTACTACAAATCACTTAAATATGGCATGAAAATTATATAGCGTAATTACGGTACTGCCCTGGATAGCGTGATCTAAGTATAGCGATGAACGGGAACAGCAGCAGCAAGTTCAATTAAGAATTTAATAAAGACGAGATGTTACAATAGCACATATCAGGGAAGCGCACTATTATCGCTATCTTATTGTTCCCGCTATACTTAAGTGATTTACAGTATCTGTGGTATCCCCAAGAGCACTAAGTAGACGGATTCTGTGCAATTGCTATGAATGTAGGATTAATAAACAGTAAACACATGCTGTAGATTTTTAATAGTAAGAGATTGAAGAAGTTAAACTAGAAGTTGAGTGTTGATATCTATCAAATGTGATGAAGACCACTGGCTGTTAAATGAAAAAAGGTGATTTCTTTGATATCGTAATACAAGTGCATAGGTCAGATTGAGAGATTGAATACGTCCCTGTCGGCTATTGACAGGTTCGTCATATATATATATATAATATATATATATATATATATATATATATATATATATATATATATATATATATATATATATATATATATATATATATATGTATATATATATAAATATATATATATAATTATATATATATATATATATATATATATATATATATATATATATATATATATATATATATATATATATATATATATATATATATATATATACATATATATATATGCATATTATATAAACTCATGTAGTCTCATCCTTATATGCATAAACAGATTTCAACAATTTAGAGTATGCGTATTTATTCATTCGAACCTGCAAGACTTAATAACACGAAATTGGTTGTGTAATTAATGGTTCTGCTAGAGGTGGTTATTGAATCCTGACATCAGCACAGCTGTAGAATTGCTGAAGCTCCGTGCCGCACCCCAGACAACATTCGCCATCCGGCTGACAGCCGTACTTGTTACCTGTTGTGAACGAATAAACATATATATATATATATATATATATATATATATATATATATATATATATATATATATATATATATATATATATATATATATATATATATATATATATATATATATATATATATATATATATATATGTATATACATATACATATATATACATATATATATATATACATATATATATATATATAATATGTATATATATATATATATATATATATATATATATATATATATATATATATATATATATATATATATATATATATATATATATAAATATATAAATATATATATATATATATATATATATATATATATATATATATATATATATATATATATATATATATATATATATATATATATATATATATGTATATATATATACAGAGAGAGAGAAAGAGATGTATGTATATATGTATATGTATGTTTGTGTGAATGTGTTTGTCTGCCTGTGCGTTGT
Source organism: Maea johnstoni (assembly GCA_963942565.1). Classification (NCBI taxonomy): domain Eukaryota; kingdom Metazoa; phylum Annelida; class Polychaeta; order Spionida; family Magelonidae; genus Maea; species Maea johnstoni. Next base: position 16,166,573 of record OZ012700.1, on the reverse strand, counting down.
ATATCAGGTAATATAAGGACAGCCATGAATGCCAAATGAAATCAATTGGGTAATAAAGATGAGTGGCTTCTAGAACCGCCTAATCCCAAGTCACTGGTAATTCTTTATACCAATAGTGTATTTGTCTTGATCAGCTGGCTGTACAATGACAGAAAAAGTGACAATAGACAACACTAATGATTCATTAAGCCACACGATAATTCCAATTTCGGGTTTCCCGGGAAACGAATGGGATAAGTAAGCGTATACATACCACAATACCAGCGCCATCTGAATACACATTGGTCACAGACGACGTCCTCTGGCAG
>OZ012700.1:16119562-16166065 GCA_963942565.1 Maea johnstoni | reverse complement strand
TATATATACATATATATATATATATATATATATATATATATATATATACATATATATATATACATACATATATATACATACATATATATATATATATATATATATATATATATATATATATATATATATATATATATATATATATATATATATATATATATATATATATATATATATTGTAATGATTGTTATGTTTTCTTTCCTATAATTAGCTACCTGAGTAAGATGCTGCCCTCTATACTTGAAATGTTTAACCCTTGGATTCTTATGCGTAATGAATGTGGTCAAGCCTCCTTTTGATTCAAGCTCCCTACACTCACTGACTAGCGATCAACTGGTCAGACAACTTATGACTTCCTTGAAGAGAACATGTGGCATTGAGCAGAAGGAATGAGCCACACGTATTACAATTGAACTAGAGAGAGCAAAGAGGTATGTAACATTTAACCGATAACTATGTATGAAATAAACTAAGCTCTGCTAAGTGAACCTATTTGTATGCTACATGTAATATGGTGATATTTGTTAGTAAAATGTATTTGTCAGTATCTGATAGCAAAATATGTATGGAATTCCAGTGTTTGTTATGCTACTTGTATATGTGACGTGACTATCTGCAATGTTATGTAATGAATAGTAAGTGTTCTTTGTACACTTTGTTGCAGTTTTCACGGAGTTTAATAAATGTAGTAGGTGTTGACCTACAGTAGGGACATTTAATTCCTGACCCGGTCGTCCGAACGACCGCCAACGCCCACATGCCCACATGCCCAGGCTCGTTCGGTTGCCCGCGCGAGATAATTAGGCACAAATATTCATGACACGGGCAGATGCGGGCGTGCGGACGACCGCATCTGGTTTCAAAGTTCGCCGCAAGAAAACAATAGATGGCGCCACTAGCGGTGACCTGAAAAGTCACGCTAATGGCGGTGGTCTTCCAAGCCACCGCGAATGTCAATGTCAGTGTCCGTTTAGAATTATACTTTTATTGTTGTCACAAGCTTAATACAGGTAGGTGACCGGAAGGGGATAATAAAACTTATTATTCGCGTGAGTGTTTAAGCTGAGACGGACAGTAGAACACGATCGGCACGGTTCTTGGGCTTGTCTTAGTCACGGTCGGTCTAATCACAGGCTGCCACAGGCACAGGGAAGTAGTGCTAGTAGGATTTTTGTAATATCCCACAACTTGAATGTCATCCTGTGGACTATTCCATACTCTCAACAAAATATTTCTGGTTTAGAAAAATAACCCAGAAGGATTTAGATAGAGAGAATGATTCATGTTTGCATATTTTCTTGACATGATACTTTTTCAGGCTATTTACAGAGAAAATGCAAATGGCATCACAACTATTAACTAGTGATTTTAGGGATTTGCTTCTGGGAGATATAATTTTCATAGCAGGAACTCTAAACTTGCCACAAATGATTTCATAAGGATCTCTATGTTCACCAAATGTTTTATGTAAATATGAAATGTATCTGACCCCTGATGTGAGTGATTTTGGGGGTAAAAACCTATAAAATAGTAGGATTTTTTAAATTTCCCACAACTTGAATGTCATCTTGTGGACTATTCCAAACTCTCAACTAAATAATTCTGGTTTAGAAAACTAACCAAGAAGGATTGAGATAGCGAGAGTGAGTCATGTTTGCATATTTTCATGACATGATATGTTTTGGGCTATTTACAGAAAAATGGCAATAAAAGTTGTGATTTTAGGAATTTGCTTCTGGAAGGTGCAATTTTCATAGTAGGAACTCGAAACTTGCAACAAAGGATTTCATAAGGATGTCCATGATTATCAAATGTTTTATGTAGGTATGAAATGTATCTGAACCTTGGTGTGAGTGATTTTGGGGTAAAAACCTATAAAATAGTAGGATTTTTGTTATATCCCACAACTTGAATGTCATGCTGTGGACTATTCCACACTCTCAACTAAATAATTCTGGTTTAGAAAACTAATCAAGAAGGATTGAGATAGAGAGAATGATTCATGTTTGCATATTTTCTTGACATCATACTTTTTTAGGCTATTTACAGAGAAAATTGCATTAAAACTAGTGATTTTAAGGATTTGCTTCTGGGAGGTATAATTTTCATAGTAGGAACTCTAAACTTGCCACAAATGATTTCATAAGGATCTCTATGATCACCAAATGTTTTATGTAAGTATGAAATGTATCTGACCCCTGATATGAGTGATTTGGGGGTAAAAACCTATAAAATAGTAGGATTTTTGTAATATCCCACAACTAGAATGTCATGCTGTGGACTATTCCACACTCTCAACTAAGTAATTCTGGTTTATAAAACTAACCAAGAAGAATTGAGATAGAGATAGTTAGTCATGTTTGTGTATTTTCATTACATGATAAGTTTTCGGGCTATTTACAGAAAAATCGCAATAAAAGTAGTGATTTTAAGGATTTGCTTCTGGAAGGTGCAATTTTCATAGTAGGAACTCGAAAATTGCCACAAATGATTTCATAAGGATGTCTATTATCATCAAATGCTTTATGTAAGTATGAAATGTATCTGACCCCTGATTTGAGTGATTTTGGGGTAAAAACCTATAAAATAGAAGGATTTTTGTAATATCCCACAACTTGAATGGCATCCTGTGGACTATTCCGTACTCTCAACTAAATAGTTCTGGTTTAGAAAACTAACCAAGAAGGATTTTGTTAGAGAGAATGAGTCATGTTTGCTTATTTTCATGACATGATACTTTTTCCGTCTAATTACAGAAACATGGAATTAAAACTAGTGATTTTAGGGATTTGCTTCTGGAAATTACAATATATATAGTAGAAACTCGAAACTTGTCACAAATGATTTCATAAGGATGTCTATGATTATAAAATGTTTTATGTAAGTATGAAATGTACCTGACCCCTGATGTGAGTGATTTTGGGGTAAAAACCTATAAAATAGTAGTAATTTTGTAATATCTTACAACTTGATTGTCATCCTGTGGACTATTCCAAACTCTCAACTTAAAAGTTATGGTTTTGAAAACTAACCAAAGAGGATTGAGATAGAGATAGTGAGTCATGTTTGCATATTTTCATGACATGATACATTTTTGTGTTATTTACAGAAAAATGGCATTAAAACTAGTGATTTTAGGGATTTGTTTCTGGAAGGTGCAATTATCATAGTAGGAACTCGAAACTTGCCAAAAAATGATTTCATAAGGATATCTATGTTAATAAGATGTTTTGTGTTAGGCGTATGAAATGTATCTGACCCCTGATGTGAGTGATATTGGGGTAAAAACCTTTAAAATATAAGGATGTTTGTAATTTCTCATATATTTGAACAAAGCTATATTATATTGTATACCAAGATTCTAGCCTAATATTGTTGTTACAGAAAATTAACTAAGAAGAGGCATGTGAGGGAAACAAGTTATGTTAGCCAACATATGACATGCTAAATTTTGGTGTATTTTACTGAAAGGGATTTGCTTCTGGAAAGGGCAATTTTCAGAGTAGAAACTCAAAACTGGCCACAAACGATTTCATAAGGATGTCTGTGATAATCAAATATTTTGTGTTCCTATGAAATGTATCTGGCCCCTGCTGTGAGTGATTTGGGGTGAGACCAATAAAACAGTAGGATTTTTGTAATTTCCCACAATTTGAATGTCATCCTGTGGAATATCTCAAACTCTCAACCAAATAGTTTTGGTATAAAAAAAAAACTACCAAAGAAGGTGAAGGCAGAGTAAGTGAGTCATATTTGAATACTTTAACGACATGCTACTTTTTGGGGCAATTTATAGAAAAATTGCATAAAACAGGTGATTTGAGGGATTTGGTTCTGGAAAGTACAATTTTCAAAGTAGGAACTCAAAACAGGCCACAAATGATTTCATAAGGATGTCTATGATAATCAAATATTTTGAGTTAGTATGAAATGTATCTGACCCCTACAGTGAGTGATTTGGGGGTAAAAATCTATAAAATAGTAGGATTTTTGTAATTTCATAAATCTGAAAAAAGGTATATCTTTTACCAAGATTCTAGCCTGATATTGTTGTTACAGAACATTAACCAAGGATAGGTGAATACCTCATAATACCAGGGACTAGGGCAGTTGATGACCAGGAAATAATCCCTAGTGGTGATTTAATGATGACAAATTTCATAATCAACTGAAAGTGAAAAACATCTTATGTTTTCTTGCTGCGATACTTCATTTTTGGAAGAAAAAAATCCTGGAAGGTGTTCTTGAAAAAGCCCAGCTCTCTTATTATAGTAAGGTGATTGGAGTTTTGGAGGGTTAGATGTTTGACTGAATTTGAAAAGTACTAATAAATATGAGTATACAACTATACACGGACATGTACATTACTTTGCCTATTTAGCGTGCAACAAAAGCACTATCCCCGTTGCAAGTTGCAAGTGAATTCTGCAAATAATGGTAATTGGGGAAGCTGAACAAGACCCTGACTAGCCCCGCTGGGTAACAGAAAGTAATGTTTTGGGCAAAATTCAATATCACCTTTGTTTGATAGAGTGGCAGGGCAAGTGGAAGTGTCGGCGGGGCCAGTCAACTTTAGGGGCAGCTTGCCCCGCTCAGAGAATAATGTTTTGCAACCCTGCTATTGATTCTTGTAATGCTACCTCAGATGTGTTGGAACAGGAAAAAAAGTATTACCTAGCTTATGCAAGCTGCATTGATATTCTGGTATAAGTATAACAAATAGAACAGATTTAAAATATTCATAAAATGTTTAGACTATATGGTGGAAAATCATATTAGAGGTGAATGTACAGTGGGACCTGATAGATCACCTCTGTACATAGAGCATTTTCACAGCAATATCTGCATACTGTAACAGCGCAATGTAGTCTGTGACCGTAAAAATCTCAAAAGAAATAATGCTAGGGCTGCTTAAACAAAGGGCATGTACGTCCATTACTGTATTCTCTTGAGTAAGCGCACTGTCTTAAATAAGCGCACTCCCCCCCCCCCACCTTTCCTCTTGCCGAGTGTGCAAACCAGCGCTGAATTCCACCATTTCAGCAGTTCCTTTGCGCTCTCACTGTTCATATTCGCTGCATGATCGTACTTTTCACCAATCAACAATCTTTGACATTCTGCAAACGTCTAAGCAAATTGAAGAGCGAGAGCGCAAAGGTGCAATAATGGTCATTACACTCCGATCGGCAATCATTGAGGGGTGTGGTAAAACGGAAGATCGCCAACACCCCTACTACAGAAAAATTTCCCCACTTGCACCTGCACGGTGCGCTTATTCAAGAGAATATGGTAGGTTAAGTACTGTTTATTTAGTAAAGTATTATCAAAAAATATAATATGCCCTTTATGGGCTTCTTAAAATGGAATAGGTGGAGGGACTACTAAATGTTGGGGACAAGTAGTCCACTGGCTACTGGAATATAGAGTGATAGAAGCCCAATTTCCCAAGGACTTGTGCGAGGAGATTGGGGGCATTTAAACTTTAGAAAGTAAAGAGACAAGTGATGTGGTCCTAATTGTTCAGTGTTTTGGCAGAGACAACAGATATGCTGTATAGCAAGTATTAAGATCAGTATAGTGGTGATATGAATAGATGGGATTCATGCAGTAATTTGGAATTTCAATTATCTTCCCTTTTTCTACCATATTTAGGCTAAATTGTAACTAGCATGTTGTTAGTGATGGAGGAAACTTTAGTAAACCAGTGAAAACCACGCCTTACCCCAAGTCAGTTGTCAATTTCTCACATGCCCTGTCTGGTATCAAGGTACAAACAAATATTTGGGAATCGCCGAATCGGAAATTTAGCTAATTCATGACTAACCAGTTGTAAGTGGTTTAGCAAACCAGATTGCCAAGCAAAAGAACACTGCTTTGCTCTTAATTCTTGAATGACTTACACATATATTAAATTATAAATGAAATAACATATTATAGAATGATACTTATGTAACTGAGTGAGATATACCTGAGACTCTGTGAGTAATAAGTAGGAGCTCTATTACTATTCTCTACCATGAAATTGATATTGATACTATTTCAATGACTCTGTTTTCTTAATCTGTGTGACCTGTGATGTCAGGGACCTCCATACATGGAGCACTTCTGAATTTCTCATGAGTGCTCCATGTTCACAAGTTCCACTGCAATTGCTATGTAGGTACTTCTAAAATTATCTCATTATTGGGCTCGATCAAGTTGAAGTTAGCATCTGAGACAAAATATGAATTTTATAGTAGCAATATGTATCTTATATATTTGCTTGGATTAAGAAAAGAATGGATATGTAACGAGAGACCAATTACTATATGCCCTATAGTTACATGCTGGCCTCATGCCAGGACTAGCAGATAAGGCAGCAGGGCGAGGTCACGTGGGAACAAGGACCAATCAGGGCTCTTGCATCGATTACATTACAGAGAAACCTTATCTCCACCACCTGCTGGGGGTGCCCAGAGCACCTATTAGCCGCTATTATTTGACACTGGTTGAGGCTAGCATGTTCAGGTTGACCGGCTGGTTTCCATTCCATGTGTTTGGTCTTCTAAGTATATTTGGAAAGCTAGAATTCTGAAGTTTCTGGATCTTTAGTCAAATTTACTGTATTCTCATTTATGAAAAAGTTATGGACATTTTACTGCAGGGTGTTTGTTTGTTTGTTTAACGCCTTTCTGACAGTAACATTTCACAAAATGTTAAAACCAACATATTTTCTTGTAAAACCATCTTATGATCTTCAATATTGCTTTAGATAATGCAATTATACCTGGGAAGACTGTGCCAACAGATATAGGATTGAATATTATGTTTTGGGTTGTTTTCAATGAATTTTAAAATAGGATGATCTGTGATTCTGTAACAGATAATAGCATTTTCTTAATTTTTGAAAATGTTCAGATTGGGTCAATACCATGAAACGTCATAGAAAAAATGTATTTTAACACTAATTTAACTATAAGGGGCACACTTTTGAAAAAATAAATCTTAAAACGTGTTTTTGTGAGGGTTAAAGTTGGTGATTCTGTAACGTTACGGAATCACATATTTGATAAATTGACTGGTTCAAACCTATAGATGTCTTGTACATTCTTTAAATGGACTAGGTTGTTATCTTAACTTAAATTCAGTATTAACTGATAGTTTCAATATTTAGAATGAGACATTGTGCACAGTATTTTGAAAAAAAATGTCCATTATTGAGTAGTAGTTTCCATATGGCATCAAAACGCTTAGGACAAGGACTAAGCTGTACATGGAAATCAGATGAGGTTCTTTATAAACAAGTAACTCACATATGATTTTGAGAAAGGCACAATTTTTCAAAATGTGTCATGACACCAAAATACCTTTTTTAAACATTCACACAGTTTTGAAATAGAGCATGATTAAGTTGGCCAGCAGGGCATCTCAGCCTCATTTGGACACCCACTCCCTCACAATTCACCTGTCAGGATACCCAAATAATTTTGTGAGTAACCCTTTAAAAAGACACTTTCAAACATATAAATGAATTGTTTTTTTATTAGGTATTTATTTCAATAGATACATGCATGTTCATGGTTATAATGGGCCATATCAACCTATTCAAACTGTTCCGTACAGAATTTTAGAATATTGAATTCAATATTTACCCTCAAATTCAGGAAAACTTGCTCCCTCATTTGGCTGTCTTATATTATACATGTAGTAATGTCATCTTGGAACCCTATTTGTTCAGGACTTTTGTAAAATAGTAGATTTTAGAGAATTTATATCTGTGGTGGACAGGAAAGCTCTTCTTCGACAGAGATTTTAGATACCTTCACAGAAACAGAGATTCTCCTTCAAGTGAAGAAGACAATTTTAGCATATGTTATGGAAAGTTTAGCATATGGTCAATCTAGCCCAGATCCCAAAGTCTCTATTTATGCATATGTTTTAAAATTTGACCACCCGCATTAAATTTTTAGAGGAATTTGTTCAGTGTTTCAGATGGAACTTACACACTGTTGTGGACAGGAAACATTTGTCACAAGTGTAGAAGGGGAAGGATTTAGTACATAAACATCTCTCAGAGAACAGAATCTTGTTACATCACTCAAAGATAGAATATAGTCATATGGAAGACTCATATGATACTGTTTTATACAAAGCCAGTCATAGATGAGCAGTCTAAATGATTTTAAAAAACAATTTCCAGGGATAGCCCAACTGACATGTATGATCTACTCCAGAAAAAATATCTATCAGTTAATAAGATCACAAATGCATGTTAAAAAATAATCATTACATAGTTATTTCATAAGTATCTACAGAGAAATACATCCCCTTGAACCGCAACGCCATAGGCACAGCATGCTAGCACCTAGGGTATGTGCGCCTCGGGTTACGCAGTGTAGCCTTGCTCACGTGATCTGATCTGTGCAATTAGCATGCAGCATCCTTTCTAGGTCAGATAGTTGCCAAGGAGATGGGAGGCAGCGACATTTGATGATGCATGGACAGTGCCCAATCCCTGTCTACTCATCTCAGGTATCTAGCAAATTGGGCATTAACTATTAACGTTACCAGTGCTGAGACTACTTACATCCAAGGCACAAGAATGCTAAGATTTTTGAAAAGCATTTAAAAACCCTGTCATGTTGGTATTCATTGGAAAGCTCTTGCCGAGCACTCTCAGAGTTTTGGTTATTTTTCGTTTTTTTGCATATGTTATTGTATTGGCCAAATAAGCCACCAGCAGCATAAGAGTTAATTTTCATAATTCATTCATAACTCAGCTAGTTTGATATCAATTGTTAAATGTACAGATGTGTACCTTGACTGACACCTCCATCCTGTCTGCAAATGCAATGTCTCCATTCACCTCTACATCCCTAATCCTGAAGCCACCCATTCAGTTAATCAGGGTAGATGCAATTTCCCCCGAAGCATATCCTCCTTCCCCAGACTAAATAATAAGGGGTGTTAATGAGAGGGGACAGTGGAGGAAAGACATAATCCACATTGTCTGGGGTATACCAACAACCTTGATTTGTACAGGAAGTGATATAAAACTGACCAGGTAGTGAGTGAAATCTACCTCTGAGAATGCAGAAGGTAACATCATGTTTTTCAAAACCTTTTCGGATTGATGATCTATTTTTAAAGAAGATTCAATGTTAAATCAATCACAGCTCATATATTTTAATTGTCTAAACTCTAACAATTGCCCTTGTGGGGAAGTGGTTCCTCTAACATTAGACATTGTCATCTGTTACCTACTATCATAGACATTAAACCCACTCTCTGCTGCCATCTAATTTGTAATTAAGTGCTTCCTTCAGTAAAAGTTATGTCTTTATATCAGTACACTAACTTAACTTTTTAATAAAGCAGAACATTTCCCCATAGTGCACTCTTTTAATGAAAGATATTGATTCTTACAGAAAATGTGATTCCGTAACAAATGGTAAATGTAATTCCGTAAGACCATCTGTCAAAATTTCTTGAATAAAGTTCACTTTAACTCATTCAACTCATAACTTTGTGGTGGAATCTGTGCAAAACAAATTTACCTACCATATAGTTAAGAATATTTTGGAAAAGTGGCAGGAATAGCATGAAAGTAGTATTTGATTAGAGTGGTAGAAAACAGATGCTAATTTTGAGTGATTCCGTACCAGGCATGTTTTTTCACTTTTTTACCCAAAAATAGTTTACTGGGGAAGTTGGAACTTGGTACATTTAAAAGAACTTTCAAAGCCCTACACAACTTTATAAAGCATGATTTCCTAACTTTTTCCCTTAAAAAGATTTCTAAGCTTGAACAGCAAAAGTGTGATTCCGTAACTGCTTGATTGAGCCTTATTATTACAGCAAAATGATCCAAAATCGAGCACAATGAGGTATTTATTCAAATTCCCTAGAATGATAGAGCCTATGAAATTACAAAAATCACAATTCAAGTTTTCACTTCATTATTTTTTTGATGAAATTCCTAGTGGCAAACTAATGGCCCAAAGATGGTGTGCTGTGCATGCCCAGATGATACTGGCGATCAGGTTTGTCTGTAATGTTATTGATACGAGAGCCCTGATTGGTCCTTGTTCCCATGGGAACTTGTGCTGATGCCAGATCAGTGACTCCTGGCATGAGTCCAGCTCTTCACTATATAGCACATATAGTAATTGGTTTCTCGCCACATATCCACATATTCTTTTCTTCTTCTAAGTATAACCTGACCACCTGAGATATACTTGCTATGTAGTCATGCTAAAAATAAACACACAAGGGACAGAGGTTTATCAGCCTTGAATCTAGGTCAGTTCCTGACCAGTTGGCACTGAAGAAACAAGGCACTATCAAGCCTTGAGCTTATCAGTAACCTGTTTCTGCTTTACCTCAGCAGGCTGTTAAAGACAGGTTGGGTAGTGCCAGCTCTGGTGATAGTGGTGGTAGGCAGTGCAGGACATAGGGTGACAGCAACTGGTATACTGGGCAGTTAGTAACACTTACCTGCAAGTGAACAGTTTAGTACTTACTAAGTGCTAAACTGTTCATAGTTACTACTTAGAAATTTGATATAAATTTTTTTAGCAGTTGCTAGCATCACTGAATTCCTGTCCTGAAGCCTGTATGCTGATGCGTTTCATACCAGGAATCATAAATGTAGCCAGGATTACTTAGCAGGATGGTGCTATCACTGCTATGCCATTAAGTGTTTTTGTTTGCAACCCTTCTGTATCAACTGCTAACAAAGCAAACACAAAGAGACAGCAAACAGTTAAATTTATTAGCATACAATTTTAGGTACCTAGACATGGTCATTATTAATCTGTACAATTGAAAATAGACTTTAGGATTTTGTTGGTTGCCTTACAATTTGGGTTTTGTTTAAAGTCTAGGTCCCTTAGGCAACAACAAAAGGAAGTAACAACTCCTTAAAGGAAAACAAAGGGTTAATTATAACCTTGTGGCATAACACATCTAGCTCCCAGGACACATAATTTAGTCATCACAGGAAATAGCTATCGGTACTTGGAACAGCAATCATTTCCTTTAGTATATGTGTAGGTTACATGAAAGAAAACAGTTTGTAGAATAGCTAGCTTCAAGTAAAATCATAGTCACACAGGAATCCAATTACTTTGCATATGACAGATGTTGAGCTATGTTCATGAATTTTCAGATAACCTTATAATTTGCTGTTCGCCAAGTTCACCTTTAATAAGTAATCCTGAGACTTCCTGACTGTAGTTTGTGATTCCTGACATAATACGCATCAGGGAAGTGGTCTGAACATAGAACTGCATACTTCAAGACTGGTGGATTTACAAGTTACAGTGATGCTAGCCACTGTTTTTATCTTATTTATGTATATGTAACTCTACCACCGTCTTTTTGTACAGCCAATTGCTGCTCATGATTTTACCATTTACCTGTTTGATACTCATACAAGTTTTTATGCAACTTTCGAAGAGAGTTGGTGTGTCTAGCACTGCAGTCTATGCTACACTGTTCAGAGAGTAGGGGAAAGGAAGTGGGCTGCCACTCAGTGAGTCACAGCTGATAGTAGCCTGCCTCCCAGGCCATATTTAAATTTCATCCCTTGTTGATAGATGGCACTGCAGTATACAAGGAAGTCAGATGGAAATGCGTCTATTACACAATAATCTCCCTCGTGTGGCAGTTGTGTGAACTAAATAGCCAACAGTAGGCCACAAGTCCCTATCTAGTATAGTGCAGGCTTCTATATATAATAAAGCAAAATCATAATATAGCCTTGTAGCTAGGCTAAGCTGGTAGCAACAGGAGAACATGGCTTCTAGCAGGGGCTGCCAAAGCCTGGGCAGGCTGGTGGCAATACACACAATTCTCCCCTCATGGGATCACTGAGAAAAAAAGGAGGACAGCATCCTATTCTTGACATGTATTACTTTCATATAAGCTAATATGTATGTTAGCCTTTAGTTCCCCTTTAATAAGCAGGGCTCTGGCAGTTAAACAAATTCAAAATGGCTGAAGGGTAGGTAATCAGAGTGTGCCTCTCCTACATGGCAGGTAAGATTTCATCATGTGACTTAAGAGATAGTATATCACAAGGGAAATCCAATATTTTTTCAACAGTACAGATATAGCTATAGCAAGAAACAGGACCTGGGTCATAAGCCAGGATTTCAAAAATGCCTGTCCAAAACAGCAATTTCTAAATTTCTGCCTGTCCAGATTTAGCAACTTATCTACTTTAAATCCTTATACCAGCTACAATCAATAGCCTGGTGTCTCAAAATGGTCAATTTACACTTCAGCCATAACCTAGAAGATGGTTTGTTAGACCAAACAAAAAAGGTGTTTGGTTCCTATCACATCCCAGCCTACCACACAAAACAGAAGAGAGGGCTGGACCAGGAAGCTTCAGTAGCCAGTGAGGATACACACCTCCCAGGGGATATCAGATAAGACAGGGCCATTGTGGGCTCAGAAAGGAAATCAAGATTGGCTGCCTCAGCAATCCTCTCTTCTTAGCAGGACCAATTTTTAATAAGCAGGGCTCTATATTAAGGGTTGCCCTACTTCACCTTGGCAGGTAAATATTTTCAAAATGCCTGAAGGGTAGGTAAAATCCTACATGGCAGGTAAGATTTCAACATGTAACCTCAGAGATACTAAAAGACAAGGGAAATCCACAATTTTTTCAACAGTACAAATAAAGCTCTATCAAGAAGACACTCGATACAAGAAAAGTACATACAGAAAAGTCACTTTAACCTCATTTGTTGCCCTCGCGCATTGTCATGGCAACCATTTGTAACCAGTTTTTTAGAGCCCCTGCTCAACATGATCATCAAATGTTTTATGTAAGTATGAAATGTATCTGACCCCTGATGTCAGTGATTTTGGGGTAAACAGAATAAATGGCATAAAACAGGTGAATTTAGGGATTTGCTTCTGGAAAGTGCAAAGTAGGAACACAAATGATTTCATTGGGATGTCTATGATAATCAAAAATGTTTTGTGTTAGTATGAAAGGTATAAAAATGGCATAAAACAGGTAACTTCAGAGATTTGTTTCTTGAAAGTGCAATTTTCAAAGTAGGAACTCAAAACTGGTATGAAATGTATCTGACCCCTGCTGCAAATGATTTTGGTGTAAAAACTTATAAAATCGTAGGATTTTTGTAATTTCACATCTGAACAAAGGTGTATATATATCTTCTACCAATATTCTAGCCTGCTATTGATGTTACATAAATTATTCATAAATAGGCCTATAAGGGAAATAAGTTATGTTTGCAGACCTACCACATGCTAAATTATGGATATTTTACTGAAAAATGGTCATGGTGATCACCTTCGAAATATTGGAAGAAAATCTAAAATTACCTAGGTAATTGGAAACCTTTAAATGTTTAAAACTATCAAAATAGAATTTTAAACACAGGTGCATTGTAAAAGAAGTTGGAGTAGCAGTGGTTTCATTATCTCAATTATAATTGTTCATATTGGTATTGATGATAGCCCTATTTCTCTGTTGCAGAAATTGTGTAGTGTCCGCAACAGTTTGTCACACAAAAGGTACATAAGCTACTCAAAAAGTACATAAGCTATCACTACTATGATCCCAGTATCTGTGGTGGCATCACAGAAAATAAATCTCATTGGTTTTGGAATACTGATCCAATAGGATCAAGAGAAAAAGAAGCTAGACTTTAGTCTCAAAATGTGTCCCAATGTTTCACTGGAAATCAACAAGACCATGTGAATTTCAATAGATATTTCAATAGGAAATATTAAGATAATATTGAATTGTCCAAATAATCCTAGAAGATTTGATAAATTTTCTCTCTCTCTCTCTCCCTCTCTCTCAGAACTTTTACCATGCTGAGCAAGTAGTTGATGATTTCTACTTGCTTGACATAGTTTTTGACTTGCCCGAAATATTCTATAACATATGCTTGAATGGCATGTATCGTTTATCATGGATTTGATGATTTGACAACCATTTTCTTGATATTTTGTTGCATTGTTTGGATACTTCTGGGTATGTGTGCCATTTTCTCTTCAAAAATGAGTTCAGTGTTCCATAGATCATACAAAACTAAAATGTACTTGCCGAAACCTCTTTTTTCCAAAATTCACTTGCTGGGGCAAGCGGGCAAGTACTTATTCTGGTGCTAATTGAGTGTGCACATACTTGGGAATATGATAGATAAACTCTCTCTGGTCTCATAATAATAACTGGCATGTATTTCAGGGTTAAATGCCCCTTCAACGCTTTGGAGTTTCTTGGGAAATTGTCCTCTGGATCTAAAATATTTTTGACATTTACAAAATATTTGAAGGAGAGTTGTTGGTTGTGCGTTGATTAACATTGCTCCTTCAAATATTATTCCCAACTTTGCTTACACTATGGTGATTTCACCCAAATTAATAGGCTGCTTTTGGCTGCTTTGAGTGGTAATGGGTTAAAACATAAGTGATGATCTCAGACTTACCCAATATCAGATTGGGGTTAAAATAACTGCCTAAAAAATTGGAGATTAGACATCATAAGTGTCCTAAATGTGGACGCTGATGTGAACATCTAAGATTTCATGATCTCCATATAAAAATTATCGTAGACTGTAACCCTGCTTGCTTCAGGGGTTAAAGTTAAAAACTAAAAAAGAGTTTTTATAACTATCGAAACACGTTGTTGTAGTGTCTGCACATACTATCTTCTCCATGTCACTGAAGTAATTTTTATCAAAAAACATTCAACATTATTTTCAGTAATGACCAATATTACAATCACTCTTCAAGAGTGTCACCATCAGGTCTGGGCAGTTAATGAAGATGCAGTTCTTGTTGGCACTTGGGAGGCTTTTTATGGCCATGAACTTATATAGTATCTAACTTCTAAAATACGTAATATCCTCAATCATTTTTCTTTCTTTGACATAAACATGAATCAATAATCAAGATTGTAGTGTCTGCGACACTACATTTTCATAATAAAAGAAGATCAAAATTTGAATTGTGAAAGGACAGATGTTCATCAGCCAGTTGACTCCTCTCTTTAGTAAAATGTTAAACATTGTATATATTTTAGATGACCTAACACAAGTGGATTTGAAACCAGCCAGTCAGCCTTAACAGGCTAGCCTCAACCAGTGTCAACTAATAGCCCTAAACTGGTGCTCTGCGCATTCCCAGCTGATGCTGGCGATCAGGTTTCTTTGTAATGTAATCGATACGAGAGCACTGATTGGTCCTTGTTCCCACATGACCTCGCGCTGATGCCGGATCAGTGACTCCTCTGGCATGAGTTCAGCTCTTCACTGTAGCACTTATAGTAACTTGCCTCACGCTACATATCCATTCTTTTCTTCATCTAAGTATATATATGTATATATATATATATATATATATATAGATATATATATATATATATATATATATATATATATATATATATGTATATATATATATATATATATATATATACATATATATATATATATATATATATATATATATATATATATATATATATATGTATATATATATATATATATATACATATATATATATATATATATATATATATATATATATATATGTATATATAAATACATATATATATATATATATATATATATATATATATATATATATATATATATATATATATATATATATATATATATATATATATATATATATATAAATACATACACACAGGCCTATATATATATATATATATATATATATATATATATATATATATATATATATATATTTATATATATATATACAATGGCCTAGATTGAAGGCTAGTACTCCAATATCCTATTCTGGCACTTGCCTAGTGGGATGCACATAAGCAAACCTGACCACCTGAGATAAACTTGCTGTATAGTCATGCTAAAAATAAACACATAAGGGACAAAGCTTTATCCACCTTGAAACTAGGTCAGTCCCTGACCAGCTGGCACCAAAGAAGCAGGGCACTTTCAAGCCTTGTGCTTATCAGTGGCCTTATTTTCTGCTTGACCATAGCAGGCTGTAAAAAGACAGGTTGGGCAGTGGCTCTGGTAATAGTGGTGGTAGGCAGTGCAGGACATAGGGTGCCACTATGACTAATTGGTATACCGGCCAGCTAGTAACACTTACCTGTAATTGAACAGTTTAGTACTTACTAAGTATTAGACTGTCCATAGCTACTACTTAGAAATTTGATACAAATGTTGTGTAGCATTGTCCAGACGCTCCCTTAAATTCTCCAGCAGTTCCCTGAAGTTTCTGCCTAAAGATGCTACTCTAGAGCAGGCTCTATTTCCAGCAATGCTTTGTCAGACCACTCCAGAAATATAAAATATATGAAGTATGTTCTTAGATGAATATCTGCATGAATAGGAAGAAGGTAGGGCCTGCACACCTTTCATTGCAATCAGATTGAATGCGACTTTCTAGGCCATCTCTAAGTAGATTGCAGGCATCAACGCTAACTAAAACTGTTATTGGCCCGTAGGACCAGTACCACCTAGGATATACTGGTCCTCCAGCAAAATGTTTACTGCTTCCCACCATTTTTTCTTTAGGCCATTCCAATTTATTTACTTGTCTTACGTGCTCAGGAGGTAATAAATGAGCCATTTTGAGATAAATAAAAGTTGAAAAATGCATTTTTTTATTTTTTTTATTTTTTAACAGTCTGACGACTAGGACTGGTGTTGATATATTTCTCCCAGCCTATTCTCAAGTCTGAGGCTCTACCACAGCAAAGATAGCTTCCTGTAGTTGATTATATCACCCTTACAAAGAATATTCTTAAAACTTGCACATTTAAAAAAAAAATTTTTGGGAGTCTGACAGAAAATTTCAAAACCACTTTCGTCCGTAAGACAGCAAAGGTGACTTTTTTTCTTTTTTTTTTAAGTCTGACAGGATTTTTTTCCAAAAAAAGCTTGTAAGACAAGTAATTAAATTGGAGTGGCCTTAATATGAAAGGAAAAAACATTACGGAAAATCCACAAACAACATTTATTTTTATTTATTTCATCTTCATTTACCTCATAAATTTGGCACATTCGTGATGGGAAAGTTGTTAACAAAAATGTCCCCAAATATTTACTGGCCCTTTAGGACCAGTTGAGGTATTCTTTTATTGGCCCTAAGCCATTTTGGATTTTTTTACTGGCCTGGGGCCATAGGACCATTGTTAGCATCGCGCTGTGGAGTAGAAAACCAAATGTCATAGTACTTGAAATGGGCTTGCACAAACGCAGTGAAGGATTGTGGCTTTTTCCTCCATTTTGAATTTTACCAAAAATTGTGAAAACACACTAGTTCCAAACAAGTGTCTTTTGTATCAAATGTTAATGGACTTTTTGCACAGCTAATTTTGACTTAATTCTAAAGTAATTCAATCTAGAGGTAGAAACAAATTAGTAGAAACAAATATTTAAAATTAAACGGTCATAAAATTAGAAAAGGAGGAAAGATAAGAAAAAAATGATATCCTTCCAGCTTTATTGATCTTTCCTACATACTTGTGATTTCTGATGGTTCCAAGGTTATAAATTTTGTGGATAGGAGCTCTGTTTACACTAAGGATCTTTTTCAGTATTTCACCCCTCACATCTAAGAATCTGATGGAAGAGTACTTCTGTAATGATTATTGTATTCCACACTAGATCCTCTAGTAAATATATACTCGCCGATCCCCTGGGGTAATGGATTTTTGGGGGAAAAAATCACCAAAATCAAAATTGAGTGATTTTTCCGCAACTTGAATATCATTCTGTGGACTATTCCAAACTCTCAACTAAATAATTTTAGTTTCAGCTTTTGTCCCTGGAGTTTAGTGAGAGTGACTAATATCTTCTCCATCTGACTTGCAGTCATGGGCACCCTGTCTCCGCAAAACTTTGCATGTCTTACCAAATAATACACCCGCAATGCAAAATGTCCCCCTATGAATTGAGTCTTTCTGGGTCAAAAAATTGAGTGGAGTGGTGGCCAGCAAATCTTGCTGTGTGGCCCTTGTTAGTGGTCACTGTAGTGAAATTTATTGATTTAATGATTTACCCGAATTTATGAGAATTCTCTATTCTATAAGGCTGCTACTCAAAGAGCAATAGAGGGTAAAGGGGAAATAAAATGGGTGAGAAGAATAAACAGAAATAACATCAAACCTCAAAAGATTGGGGCATTAAAGGGCAAATGCACCATCAGAATGATTTAGGTTCAAAATGAGGTTATGCATGTCACCTTTCAAATAAGACCTTCCCGAATATGTCCTTTTCAGCATTACTCAGTCATAGCTTACAGAAGTGACCAAGTAACAAGCCTGAGGCAGCCATATAGGGTTGTTCATGTATCCCAAGATGCACTCTGTTTTTTTGCATCTTCTAAGCACCAGCCTGTGTCACCAGTGCTTAAGAGATAGCAGTAACAGGGAAGCCTGGCTTTCTCTTTCTTGCTAATTCTTTTTCCTGGCTCATCCCTAATCACAATTTTTTGAAGCAAATAAAACTTCAAGAAGTAAAACTTACATAGTATGGCAGAATTGAGCGATTCAAGAATTTGGAGGAATGGAAATATCTGATCCTTTACTCATGGTACCAGGTTTTTTACTCAAAGATAGCATCTTGATAACAGGAAGTGAAGGAATACACATACTAATCAGTCCTGCACTATTCCCAAGAGTAACTGCTAACTGACACAAGTGTTGCAATTTCCTGTAAGTGATTAGCACAAACTGATTTCATAGCAATTAGGAAGGAATGGTTTCTACCCAACAATAAGCTACAAATCAAAGGCAAGTCAAATAGTATAACTTCCAAGGACTGTTGGAATATGCAATGGAACATTGAAGAAATTCAATCTTTGGGAATTGTGACCACTTAGGCATTGACCATAAGTTATCCAGGGGGAGGCTGCGTATAGAAGTTAGGGCACAATTTTTTTTTCATTGAGATTCAGGGCTCTATTTTTTTTTCATCGTTTCAGGGTTCAATTATTGATTTTTCGCAGATTTTGAGGGCTCAATTTTTTTCATCACTTTCAAGGGCCTAGGGTGACCATGTCCGTATGCCATTGGCGCACAGGGGGCTGTTCGCCCGTAGCGCACTGCCATTTGCGGCGGGGCTCTGGGGTTAAGGCCCCCAGAAGCCAGAGAGGTTCTAGATGCTCTGAGATGCGGCAGGGGTCTGGGGGCCGCTCAAGGCCCCCAGAAGGCAGAGGGCTCTAGATGCTCTGAGACACATTCTCAGCCTTATCTAAATGAGTTATTTCAGATTTAAATTTCTTCTTATTTTGAGAAAACAATTTACCTTTTGTACCCTTTCTTGGTGTGCAATTTCCCCCCAACCATATTCTCCTCACCCACATTGATCAATCAGGGCAAAGAATCAGAGGGGTAGTGAAGGAACAACAAAATCCCCCAACCCTGTATCTCCCTGGTATCTAACTCATGCAGGCTTGTTGCATAGCTTGACCACCTGCTGTGCCACCAGTGGATCAGTGGACTGATCTAGAGATAGCAGAGAGAGGACAGGGAGGCCTGGCTTCCACACTCTGTTAACCAGGGCTCAACAGTACCCTGCCAACCCAGGTAGTCAGGCAGGGCAAGCTTGACCCAAGATCATATTATGCCACCAGGCATTCAGGTTGTCATACCAATTTTTAAATTTAGGTTTGATGTTATTTCTGTGTAATTTTCTCACCCACTTTATTTCCTCCTTTACTCTTTATGACTTTTCGAAGTTGCTCTCAACTATATGATTATTCAAAAGTCACTAGTTGCAACTTACAACCCTCAAGAGCAAGCTAAAACTGCTATATTAAGCTGCACGCCAGAGTATCATATACTTCCTAAACTAAATATACCACTTTCTTGTAGTCATTTCCATTAAAAATGCTTTTTTACACAATTTTCTGCTGCACGTGGAAATCTGTATGGCTGTCACATCTAGCGTCAACACTCCCTCCTACACTGCTACTAGTTGGCTGCATTTGACCCATATAGATAAGGGCCTGCACGCTAGTGCCGGCCAGGTGGGTAGCGTTCTCTAGGGAGTGCGATTGACAGGATGCACAGTGTGCCTTCGTATCACAGTGTGCCTTCGTCCTGGAGACTACAGGACGGTTGGCAGTGTGGGCATATCCTGTAATGGCCTGAGGAAGTATATGTTACTCTGGTGTGCAGCTTAATATAGGAGTTTTCGCGTGCTCTTGAGATTTGAAAGTTGTAACTAGTGACTTTGAAAAGTTCTATGTGACCACTTCCTGTCATGATTTTAAAGGGCTATGGCAAACACCAGAATACCTTTCAAAAAAAAAATCAAAATTAAGATAAATCCCTCTTGTTATTTCCTAGGAAAATATGATCTCAGATTTTCAGGGTGGATAGGTTCCCTCTCACTTGACCAGGCCCTGGACAAGACATTGGATAGACTAGTAGCCAGCAGATTTCACTGTATGGCCCTCAGTATATATCAACAGCAGTGGATCAGACATACTCTGCTTGCAGCCAATTAGCAACCTCTATTTTACTTAGTCCCCTCCTTACTGGCTGGAGTGCAGTTCTTGATACCCTGCAGCTCCTAATCATGGTTGCTGCAGACTGGGCCTAATGTGATTGTATGGTAATCCCCCCCCCCCCTCCTGCTTCCCCCTGGTATCTCCTGTAACTCTCTGACCAGACTCATGCAGGCTTGTTGCACAGCTTGACCACCTGCTGTGCCACATGTGGACTGATCAAGAGATAACAGAGAGAGGACAGGGAGGCCTAGCCTCTTTTCTGTTAACTTCCATTCATGGCTTTCAATATGTGATCACAGCTTTCCAAAACCATACCATCTTTAAAAAGTAAATCATGGTATGGTTTAATTAAGCTATTCTGGTATGTGGAGGATTATAAATTTCAGACTTACTCAGAGAACCTTTCCCTAAGATTCAAAAGATCCTCTAGTCAGTGGTGCTGGGCTCTCAATTCCAACATAATATGTATATTTTACTTTTTGAAGAATACTGTAGTGTGGTCCAAGAAAATTGTTTGTGATCACTGATTGAAAGCCAGAATAAGATTAGCAGGAAAGGGAAAGTCAGGCTTCCCTCTTACTGCTATCTCTTGGTACCGTTAGAATACCGGAACCATATAAGAAATACCGGATCCGTACCGTACCCTATAATTTTAAAGGTATGGACCCCTAAATGTAAACATGCCAGCAGGCCTCAGGGAAGATCCTTACCACTGGACTGAGTTACCCTCTTTGAATAAAGATTATTATTATTATTATTATTATTATTATTATTATTATTATTATTATATTATTATATATTATTATTAAAGTAGCTTTTAGGTTTAAATTCCTGGACCCATTTCCATCTACCCTGCTTTTATTTGACCTTTTAGCCTATAAAAAAAGTATATATTCCGTAGAGCTGCACTCACAGAGGAATATCAACTCATGAGCTCACCACCACAACTGGTTACTCATGACTTAACTGCTCTTAAAACCTCCTATTCAGCAGGTTGTAGGTTGTCGCCGGTTCTGAATTACGGTTGGAGGGGGTGTCAATTTTTTATTAGCTCCCGTTGATCAGAAGCTTAAAACAAAACAAGTGGATATGAACCAGGCGGTCAACCTGAACAGGCTAGTCTCAACCAATTTCCCTAAAGTTGTGCTCTGTGCATGCTCAGATGATGCTGGCGCACACGTTTCTCGATCTGTAATGTAAATGATGCGAGAGCCCTGATTGGTCCTTGTTCCCTTATGACCTCACCCTAATGCCAGATCTGAAACCCCTGTCGTGACCAGCCCTTCACTATAACACACATAGTAATTGGTCTCTCGCTGCATATCCATTCTTTTCTTCGTCTAAGGTAGAAGGGAGGTATTCACTGCCCGGAAGCACATTCAAGATGTTTAGGTATGCAAATCCTTAGGATTTTGAACCAAAAGTGACTATGGGTGATCAGGTGGGTAGTATGGATATAGTTCTATATGTGGTTGAGGCAAAAATATTTTCCTTTGTGCAAGCCTATGGGAGTTTCTTAGATGGTTTGTCTCTTACTGAAATCAGTGATGGCCTAGTAGGGTTGGGAATCGGTTCCAATTTCATGATCGATAATCAATTACAGCCAACCGATCGATTATCGATCATAATCAGTTCATCGCACTTTTGCAGTAATTGGGTACTAAAGGTCTAGAGCCTAATAATAAGTGATAGTCTATGACAATTACTTGCTATTAGCACCTACTTTAACTTCGTTTTGAAGTGTTTTGGCGGCTTAGTTTCATAGCCAGAGAGCTGACAACATGTCTAGCATTTAGTTCTATATTTTGCCACTAGGTGTCACCTTTTCCGATTATTATCGATTGCCAGTTTTGTAATCCATTAATCAGAATAAGAGAGGTAAACGATTGATTATCGATTATAATCGATGATCGTCCCAACACTATGGCCTAGACAGTCATATTTGATCTCATTATGATGAAAAAGGCGTAGGTTTAAACAAAATCTCATTCTGTAAAATTCTCAAGAAATTACCATATTTTCACAAATAAACCCTAAAGCAACATTGACCCTTATGCTGGTGGTGGCTAATTTGGCTAGTACAGAATGATGCAAAAAATGCTGAAAAATGGCTGAACCCCTAGCAAATGGGTACTCATCTGAGAGCACTTGGCGAGAGCTATCCATTGCATACCAGTATGGCGGGGTTTGGATGATTTTCAAAAGTCTTTGGGTCCGTGTGCTTTGGATGAAAGTAGTCTCAGCATTGGAAGGGTTAAGTATCAGGCCCCCAATTCCCAGTGAACAGGTCTCCTGGAAATTTTGATTGTATGTAAGGTGAACACTACACATTTCCTTCCTGCCACACAAACCAGAAGGCAGGAATACACAACTGCCATGAGCTCACCTCCCAGAGGAGATCAGATAAGGGAAGGCCATCATGTGCTTAGATAAACATCACAGCTTGGTGCCTCCTTCAGTTAGGCCATAAAATGCTAGTTCACAGTTGTGAAGGCATTGGGGACAAAATTGATATGTTTTATCTAACAGGCCCTATTGGTAGTGTCTTCCTTTTTTTTAATTTCAGTCCTGGATGGAAGAAAGGACTACATGACAAATGGACCAAAGATGAGGTTGAATTTGATTCAGATGAAGAAACACCTGATTTACCTTGAGATACTGATATGTGACCAGGGTTCAGTAGAGAAATTGTTTTAAGGGCTGTCTCGCCATAAGTGTTGGGCCACTGCAAGGATTGACAGGTTAGGAGATTCGTTCCTGTAGCACTCCCCCCCCCCCCCCAAAAAAAAGGCTAGACCATTTGGTGAAAAGTGAGAACTCTCTGAAAAAAGCTCCATTTAGAAAATATTGGGAGATTTTTTGATTAGAACTCAAACCATCAACTTTCCTTCAAAGAATGTGTAAATCTGTGATTATTTTTAATTGTTTCCAAAATATCATACACGGGACATTACAGGAAATGTGCACATAGGGTACTTCGGCCAGACTCAACTTGTGGAGTGTCGCCGGCTAAGGCACACTGCTTCCGCTATGATTCCTGCCTTTCGCTCTCCCTAGAGAAGGTAAATCCTAGACTATGAGCTAGTCTATCAGGGCTCGACCCTAACAGTGGTCCTATGGCCCCAGGCCAGAAAAAAATTCCCAAAATGGATTAGGGCCAGTAAAAAAATATTTCAACAGGTCCTACAGGGCCAGTAAACATTTGGGGACATTCTTGTTAACAAGTTTCCGCTCAAGAATGTGCCAAATGTTTCTGAAATAAATGAAGATAAAAATAAATGTTGTCTGTAGATTTTATGCAATGTTTTTTTCATTTTATATTTAAGAGAAATTTGTAGACCAGTAATAATTTTGAAGGATCAGTAGATTCTAGGTGTTACAGGTCGTACTGGGCCAGTAACAGTTTGAGTTAGCATTGAGGCCTGTCTATGACTTTGGCTGTCCCCAGGGACCCTGTGCTAGGAGATCTGGAGCGTGGCTAAGGGCCAGGCTCCTTTTTACAATTTTACGCACATGCCCGTAAGGGTGGGTCAGTAGGACCTTCAACCCCTTAAAGTTTGTAGCAGCCAAAATCAGGGCATCTGGGTGTCATTTTGACACCCAGTCTTTCAAAATAATAAGCCATGGCACTTTTTTGCTGAAATGTCCCTAATAATGAATTCAACTTGCTCTAAATTTCTTTTGGGACAAAATATTAAAAAAATAAAAAAAATGAGTATGTGGCCAAGGATCTTTTCTACAGGGTGTCCCAAAAAAATGCAACGAGCTACATTTTCCTAGATTACAGGCAGAATAGGAGGCTGGTATTTATTATTTATACACTGTTGGAAAGCTACATATTTCAGCTAAACACCATGAAAAAATCACAATGAAATGATATTCCTGTGGGTAGATATCCCCCCAAACATGACACCCCCTTTGAAGTGAAATAGCGCGTGACCGGTACTGGCCTGTTAATACACAAGGTACATTTTTCCTAATAGCTGGAAAAATATGAGACCAGTATGTATAGTTCTTACATCCCTGAAAAGCTACATATGTCAGCTAACTAACATTGGAAAATCAAAATCAAACAATACTCCTGAGGGGAGATATCTTCCCAAAAGGTCACACCCCCTCCAAAGTGAAATTGCACATGAGAGGTTCTTGTGTGTTTTGCATCCCTCACCATGCCTTAGTGGTAAAAGTGGTTAGTAAGCCTGCCCACTGCATAAAAAAGCTGTGAAATGGGGTATTTAAGTGGTACCACTGTCAGAGTCAGCCCCACTGTCTAACGTAGTGGTAAGACCATTGTTTCCTGCAGTGGAGCCACTGTTTCTTACAGTGGGACCACTACATAAACCCATATGTGACTTGAAAAAAATCCACATATATCAGGAACCACTATAATGGGGCTAACAAAACTTAGTTTATCTTAGGACCACTTTTTCTTGCAGTGGGGCCACTGCTGATTACAGTGGGGCCACTAAATAAACCCTATGTGACTGATATGGATAGGAGCACAGAAGATGCAGGCTTTTCCTTATCTGTAGGAAGGTATATAATATATAACAATAGGGTCAACTAGTACAGAACTTGACCTTGTTATTCAAAATAGTGGCAGTTGACAGGATGGCAGTGTTGGAGAAAGAGGTGAGTTCATTTCATTGACAGAAATGTGCTCTGTAAATGGTGTCCGGGGAATTTTGAAAAAATAACTAAGACAAATTGTGTGTTAGGGTATATTAAAGGATAAAGTCAAGGCTATTTCAGTCAAAAGGGCAGGTGAATATCTCTGCTGTTGAATACAAAAAATGCAAGGTGAGATGAAATACTCAGGTTAGACAGGAAAGGCATGCTGACATATGATTTAGAAGTGACTATGATGTTGAAATAAGGTGGGTATGATATAGAGTTTCTCTTTATTTACATCAGCTGTGTCAGAGTGTTAGGGTATTCCATGATTCAGGAGAAGGGAACCTTGCAAACCATGATATGTGATTAATGTTAGGTCTACAGTCCAACAAGATTTACATAGACTGGAGAGACAATTAGCAGACAGGAGACAGGAACATCTTAGAATAATTGCCCATAATATGTTGCCATGCATTATAATTTATAATCCTATGTAAATGTTCTTAACAGGTTAAACCTCTTTCTAATAAACTTTTCAGAAAATTATTTTAACTATTGAGTGTCTATCTATTAATGTATCTATTTATTCATTCATTCATTCACCTATTACCATACATTTTAATTTTACAGAAATGTCAACCACTTCCTTTGACAGTGGTAAAACCACAGCATCTTGCAGTAAAGCATGACTTTACCACTGTCTGAAACAGTGGGACCACTACATTGAACAGTGGTAAATCTACTGCAACTAGCATTATAGGATGATCATACCACCGTCAGGAATAGTGGGACCACTCTCTTGATCAGTGGTATGACCACTGCATCTGTTAGTGGTAGAGAACTGCTGATGCAATGGTATGCAGGCCCATCTACCACTGTCCAAAACAGTGGGACCACTATGAAGCTACCACTGTTTGCAAAAGTGGCCATGAAGCCCCAATAAAGTGTCTCCGCTTTTACAAAAGCGGGACACTTCAGACAGGCTTAAAGGGCACTTTTTTTCAGTGGCACAAAAAAGTGGTAATAAACCCACTACAACAAGGCTCTTGGGCCACATTCCAGGAAAGTGGGGGATGGTGCTACAGCTCTTGAGAGACCCATGTACTATCCACTATATTTTTCAGTGGTACCACTGTATTTCTCAGTGGCACCACTGTAGGCAACCACTCATAACCCACTGAAACACCCCATGTAAACCACTGCACTATGGTAAGGGATGTAATATTCCCATACAGATGGCATGAACACCCCTAAAACAATGAATCCAAAGGCATATTGCCATAAGTTGAGGGCAAATTATATTAAAACATCTTTTTGGGCTCAATTAAATTTTAAAAAGTCTTCCTGAGGTGTAACTTGCAAGCCCACCAATACTCATAACAGTTGTAAAGGAAGCTTAGGAAGGGTCTGATCAGTGATCAGGCAATTGCACCACTTAAATTATTCAAAATGGGAATTTCGGACCAGGTAATTTTGTTCATGATTGACTGGTCATCCCTTTGCATTTTGACAGGTAAACTAGGGCTTTGTTTCACACATGGTTGAAGGCTTGAAGCAGGTTAAACAGGTGAAAGCAGGTAAATCAGTGCTAGCTTGTGTATTATCAGGCCAGTACCGGTCGCGCGCGATTTCACATCAGAGGGGGTGTCATTTTTGGGAGGATACTCCTCACAGGAATATCTTTTCATTGTGATTTTTTCATGGTGCTTAGCTGAGATATGTATCTTTCCAACAGTGTATAAATGATAAATACCAGCTTCCTATTTTGCCTGAAATCTATGGAAATGTAGCTCGTTCCATTTTATTGGGACACCCTGTATGAACATCAACTGTGTTAACCCTTAGATGAAGAAAAGAATGGATGAGTAGCAAGAGACGAATTATTATATGCGCTATAGTGAAGGGCCAGGAGTCACTGACCTGGCATCAGCACGGTCACATGGGAACAAGGACCAATAAGGGCTCTCGTATCAATTACATTACAGAGAAACATGAGTCAAAACCTGAGAAACCGGACAAAACTAATTTATTACAATTTACCGGAATCCACTGGAAAAATTGAAAGGAAATTTATTTTTATTGAATATATACCAATCATGATAATATCTGCCTATTGTAAATAGTCTCCTAAGATATTTTTTGTTTTTGGCCACTGTGATTTTCATATTCATGGAATTTGATGTTTTGACATGTTTCAGAAATAATGTGTGATAATTCATGTGTATAAAATGGGGTTCCCTTGCTCAACAATATCTTATATAAGGATGGGCATATATGATAACAATTGAGTTACTCTTTTCTAACATTTTCATGAAAACTTGCCCCCAAAAAGTCCTATTTCACAAAAATTGACCATCTGTGGTTCGAAAACTAACACAATGACCAGTCATTTTCTTCATGTCTTCGTATTGAGAGCATTGTGTAGTAGATATTGTAGACAAAAATTGGTGAAAATTAAACTAGGCAAATCTGACTTATAACAATTTTGAGTTAAAAACTTATTTTTCGAATTCCTTGAGTTTGCCCCTCTCCTCTCCTATATAACAGCAGATAAATTATTTCAACAAGACAGAACAGTTACAGTATTTCAGGCTGTGTCAGCATCTCTGAAGGGATACATTTAGCAAATAAAGAAACCAGTTTTGGATAGCGAGATGTTTGTGACATAAATTACATTACTTTTTCAAAGAATTGCGAAAAAAGTCGATGACCCCATGATTTTTAGTTGTTTTGAAGATCACTGTGCTATATTCTCTCATGCAGTTTCAGGAAAATTAATCGGAGTTTTCAGTGTCGTAAGACCTTAAACAACGAACGTCCCCAGGCCCCCTTAGTACAGGACAAACATAATCACGAACAGCAAAAAATCAAACACTACAAACAGCGAATATGACCAACAGTTTATCTAGTTCTCTAGATCGAAAGATCAATATAAACAGTTTATACAACTGGCTATCACGACTTGGCCGCATTAATATCAGATTAATTTAAGGGTTTTCTCTGCACCGAATTAGAACTGTCAACTTGTCAAATGTAAACTCCTCACGTATATGCGTTGTCCGTATATCTACGTACAACCACTTGACCTACCCCCACCCCCGATTCAGCCTATCCCCCACATACTCATATTTGATCATTAAACAATAAACAACAGTGAATTTTATTACCAGCGTGTGTCAGGTTCCATGACAGTCGACGACGTGACCAACATGGCTGAACAAGTTTAGGGTCACGTGAGTTCACCTGTTTTAAGAGGCGACATCTAGCGGTAGCCGCAGAACTAAAACAATTAAATTCGCCTGGCCGAGGTCGAAAGCCAGCGTGCGGTGATGTGCCAGCCGGTCGCCTACCAGTCGTTTCGGCACCCGCTTGCTCAGGTGTGTTAACACCCAGACGACCGGGTGGCGATCGCGTGCCTGGGCATGAAATCTGCCCGGAAGTCCCGCTCGTTTAGATACGGAACTAAATGTCCGTACTGTACCTACTGCAATATATATTCATATATATATATATATATATATATATATATATATATATATATATATATATATATATATATATATATATATATATATATATATATATATATATATATATATATATATATACATTTCCAGTGTTAAGTGGACAGAATTAGTTTGAATATGTGCCAAATGCCTTGACAACAATTAGATAAAACATATTTGAAGCATACCAGTCTAATTTTTCTAAAATTCCCAACTGGAGCTCCGGTGGGCAATGGCTGCCTGGAAATAAGTCAAGCAGTAACTGCCATTAATGAGTTGTAAGGTAGTCAAATCAATTAAAAATTGAATATTGAATATTTTAAAATACTGTTGGCCAAACCTCACTGGGCACTGAATAACTGTATACCAATCTTATATTTATTTATAGCCATAAATGCCCAAAAGTGAGTTAACTTATAGAACGTACATAAGGCCACCTGAAAGGATAGAGAGATGCATTCAAGATAAGCTTTACCAGGGACAAGGAATCAAGCCTTCTAGTCATAAGAAACTACTGATAACCTATATAAGCAACTAAGATAAAAACAAAGCTTCACAGCTATGTCTAAAAGCCCACGAGGACTTCCTATGGCCATCTCTTTAGATGATCTATTGAGAGAAAGTTAACTATGGCTAAATAGAATAAGTAAGCTTTGGTTTCGAAACTTTGATGTGCATTTATTGAGTACATTGCACATTCAATTTGACGTTGACATGAATGTTGATATTAATAACATGAATTTATTATCAAGCTGATGATTTCAAACTCTTTACCGAAACAGACAGTTGTGTATTTGTTTGTGTATGTGTATATATGTAGTTCAATGTTCGAATTCTGTTTATCAACAAAAGGCTTTCGCCTTATCTCTGTTCAATTATTGTTTTTCAGTCCAAACTCATTTTGCAAAAATTCAATATGGCGTTGGATTTGTCCACCAAGTCAAGAGACTGCATGGACGAACAGCATATTGCTCCAGTCAAGCATAAAGACGATGAGAAAAGGGAAGAGAGCAAAGGCGAAGAAGGGGAAGAAAGGATAAATGGCTACCATCGTTTCATCAATATCAAGACCTATGCAATCAGTTATGCAGGGTTAATGATCTGTATATACTCCTTGACCTCTTACCAGGCTGGGGCCATAACCACCCTAGAGAGACAATTTGGGCTGAGCGCCCAACATATGGGGTTGTACCTATCAGGAAACAACATGTCAACAATACCACTTGTACTTATTGTTACCTATATATGTAGGAACTGGAGACACCCACCTCTTCTGGCCATTGGAGGCTTTATTCAATGTGTGTCGTCATTCATGCACGTTATTCCCCATTTCATCTATGGCACTTCCTTGTTCTACACTGGCGTGGGATCTGGACCAAACGCAACCAACCACATGTACTGCAACCCTGGTGCCCTGCCCGAGGAGTGCGACGAGTCACAAGGTCCCAGTGGCAATACTGGACCCTTCCTGATATTGTTCATTGCTGCTGTCGTTAGAGGTATTGGGCACTCGCCGATCTGGCCTCTGGGCATGACGTACTTGTATACCAATGCTGACAACCCAAGACAGGCCGCACTTCTCATTGGTGAGTGCGCACTAATGCTTTGAATGTATGACATGAAGTTGAGATATACGCCAATTGCTAGTATTTGGTCATTTATTTTCTTTTTTTCCTATAGTAATCTAAATTTTCAAAACTGAGATTGAGACCAAAACTACCAACTGTAGACCTGGTTTATTTGCTGTGTCCAATATTTGTCGATCTTACCTTTCTTGAAAAAATTAAAAACAGCAGTACCCTGTTACACACTGATACTCTCTCCCTGATAGGAGTGATGGAGGACAGAGCGACTTAACTGCCTGGTTTTTAATAATCATATTATAACTATGTTATTAGATGAGTTCGGGAGAGTGAATTAAGATGATAAGCTATTGGGGATAAGTTGGCACTATACTAAAAATACACGAGTTGGTGTCAGCCCTTATCCCGGCTCTTAATGGGTGGAATCAACAGCCAGCCACGACACTATCAATTACAAATTCCCCCATTCAGAATGTATTAGCTGTGTCATGTTTATTTGCCATTGTCTCTCCCACATAGGACAGACATCTGGTCTACCCGTTAATGATGGAATAATGCCGATAAGAAGCATTTCAGAATTTTCCGAATATTAATTTACCGAGAGCATCTGATCGGTAAACATGTATACATGCATACATACATTCGCTATTGTTGCATACTCTGAAGTACTGACTAATGCGTCTCTTTTGAAATACTTGCTGCTATAGGTATAGCAACAGCTGCCAAAAGTTTCGGCTCCTTGATAGGTAGTTGGACAGGAGGACTAT
Organism: Maea johnstoni; assembly: GCA_963942565.1. NCBI lineage: Eukaryota > Metazoa > Annelida > Polychaeta > Spionida > Magelonidae > Maea > Maea johnstoni. The sequence goes on along the minus strand of OZ012700.1, from coordinate 16,135,104 downwards.
TCACGGGACTGTATATTCATCTCACACGTAAGTGACCCATGTGGCTACTAACATTTATTTTTGTTGTGATGTACGATTCCATGCAGAAAATGGCTATGTGTTTTTAATAGAGGACATCAGGGTACTCAAGGTCAACCAAAAAGCCACCTTTAGTGACTAGCCTGGCAATGCACCCTTCACATGCACATATGTAATCGTGTGAGAAGGTAAAACAACCATGTGTGCATCGGAGAAAAGTTATAATTAAAAATCTTAAAACGTAATAAATAGCAAAATGGGCAAATGTTACCATACTATGTTCACCTACAATGCATTTGAAAAGTATAAATTATGCAAACCCTGAAAATTGAAGTAGCACTTAGAAAAGATTCTTTCTCTACACAGTGGAATATATTCAAATAATAATAATAATAGTAATAATTACAATAATAATAATATTAATAATAACAATAATAATAATAACAATAGTAATAATTATAATAATTATAATAATAGAAATAATATCAAATAATAACAATAATAATAATAATAATAATAATAACAATAATAATAATAATATTACTAATAATAATAATAGTGATGATGAAAATAATAATGATAATAAAAATGCCTACACCACCACTACTACTACTACTACTACTATTATTGCATATACTATTTGAAATACAATATTACCACCACTACTACTACTAGCTATAATGATAACCATGAAAACAATAAACTGAAGATAATACTAATTATCATCATCATCATCATCAAGCAAGACATTTTGGTTGTGCGTGGATTATTCATCACAATACCAAGTATTGAGTTTGATATTACTCAATCCTCACTACTTTGACAGTGAAGAAGCATGACGAGCACTCAACTTACCATAAACAAGCTTTGTTGATCTCCCTGAAATATGTCCAGTACACTCATCAAAAATGACCCTCCTATTATCAGTAATTTGGACAAATCCCTGGACATTTTATGGATTTAGCCAAATCCATGGTTTGCAATCTTACAGTAACATATACAAATACATTTTGCAGCGACGGATCTGAAGCCGAGTGACCCCATGTGGCTTGGAGCATGGTGGCTGGGTCTGCTTATCCTGCAGGTGATTACCATCATCTTCTCCATCCCATTGTTATTCTTCCCCAAGCGCCTTAACCCCGCCAAGCTCACGGTGGACGATCTGAAGACCAAGGTGGCGGCAGAGGAGCAACAGGGGGATGAGACATTTGAGGGAGAACCTCCCAAAGGAGTTGAAAAACTGAAAAAGAACTTTGGTATGTACACATGGGGAATATAGGGGTGATGCTCCAACTGAAAGAAAAATAATTTAAAAAATGAAAAGTAACTTCGATATGTATTGAGGGCTAATGTTGGGGACATGTGCAAGTTAACGCAAAGAAATTGAACGATTGAGAAAAACCTTTGGTATTTAGTAATGGCGCTATCTTTGGTAGCAATTCAACACATACTCCATACTAACTTCGATGTTACTGGGTAACATCAAACACTAATTTAGGTGCCAATATACCAATTGAATGCATAACCCAAGAAGATTAAATGACTGAAATTGGTATGTAATAAGGGTAATATTAGGCACCAAACCAGGGTTCGGTTTAATGTAAAAATTTAGTGAAATGAAAGATTGAAAAGAATTTTGGTGAGAATAGGGGCCATTGTGTATCTAAATAGAAAACTAGAACAGATCTCAGCGACATTGGAACACGGGTAATATACAATGAAAACGATTGTTTTTTATGAAAGCAGAGGTTGTTAAGTCGGCATGCACATATCTGACCAGTACAAGGCGGGAGACAGAGGTAGGTACAAAGCCAAGCAAATGCTTCTGCTTTTTTTTGGAATACTATCCTATAACAAGTCCTATAAAAAATATTTTTCATTACCACAATCTAACAAATTAGCATAATTATTATTATATTTGTTATTATCATTATTATTATTATTATCATTATTATTATTACTATAATAATTATTTTCATTGTAGTTGCTATTGTTATCATTTTTATTTTATTATTGTTATTACTCTTATTATTATTATTATTATTACAGTTATTATTATTATTATCATTATTATTATTAGTAGTAGTAGTAGTAGTAGTAGTGTTGTGTTATTATTGTTTTAATTATTATCTTTATTATTACTTACTATTACATAGTCATCATTAATATTATCATTATAACTATTATTTCTATCATTATTATTATCATAAGTAATTATCATCATTATCATTATTACTATAATTATTATTATTATTATTATTATTATTATTATTATTATTATTATTATTATTAATATTATCATTATTGTTATTATCATTATTATCATATCCAGTACTGATGTTATTATGAGTCTTATGGCGTATTGTTTTCCTTACCACAGGTTTTCTCTATGCAATGATAAAGCTGATCACCAATCCAATTTACATGTGCATTCAAGTGTGTTTCTGGTTCTATGGGTTTCGTGGAGCAGGGCAGGGACCTTTCCTGATGAAGATATTCGATGCAGGATATCAGCAACCAGTTTGGGTTACAAACATCATAAGTGGTAAGTCTTTCGAGTCAGTGCAGTTTGGTTAAGCACTGTGCTGTTTCCACTACCAGACAGAAATCCCCCACAGAAGAAGGAACATTTTGCAATGTCCATTCCCAAATAATAATGAATATAATAATAATCTGAATTTATAAAGCGCCATTTCCATTCATGAAATGTTCAAAAGCGCTGCACATTGTCATAGTTTGGGTCATAGTCAACAACGCCTCAATGGGCGAGCCTGAAAAGGTGTGTTTTGAGACACTTTTTGAAGGCCTGACACGATGTAGAATCCTTCAGGTGTTGTGAAAGCGCATTCCATAATCTCGGTGCACTAATGGAGAAAGCGCCATCTCCTAGTTTGAGTCTAGTCTGAGGCTCATCCAGAAGGCTCTTTGCTTCTGATCGTAGATAGCGTCTGGGTTTATAAGGCACGAGCAGCTCCTTGATGTACTTAGGTGCAAGTCCGTTTAGCTCCTTGTATACCAGCAGTAGGACCTTAAATTGGATGCGGAATTTGATTGGTAGCCAGTGAAGCTTGATAAGAACAGGTGTGATATGTTCATACTTCCTGGTTCTCGATACTATCCTTGCAGCACTGTTTTGTTGTCGCTGCAGCTTTGCAATAGAATCCTGTTGTATTCCAATCAGGAGAGCATTGCAGTAATCCAAGCGAGACATCACCAGTGGCTGCATCACTGTTTTTGTGGCATCTTCTGTTAACACGTCTCGCTTTTCCAATATTTCTCAGGTGAAAGCTAGATTTTTTGACAACACTTTTGACACGGGGTGCCATGATCAATTGAGAGACAAACATAGCTCCCAGATTCCGCACAGGCTCAGATGCAACGGACACAGTCCTCGCTACAGAGAGTGACTTAATGTTCAGTTCAGCTAGGTGTTTCTTAGAGCCGAATAGAATGATTTCAGTCTTGTCATTGTTGAGTTTCAGCTTGTTCTGAGACATCCAGATACTAATGTCACACAAACATTTCTCAAGATTTAGGATTTCACGTTTGACAATTGCGTTATCACTTGTCTTTTTAAATGATAAGCAGAGGTGGGTGTCATCAGCATAGCCATGATTGTTCAGACCATAGGATCGGATTAGCTGTGCCAGAGGTATGATGTATATTAGGAACAATAGTGCACCAAACACAGATCCCTGTGGTACAGATTACAGGATTTCCTAATTTTCGGAGAAGTCATCATTGATTTTAATCCTCTGTTTCCTGCCTAGCAGGTACGATTTGAACCACTGTAGAGCAGATCCTATAACTCCAAGAACTGTCTCCATCCTAGATAAAAGGATGGAGTGATCGATTGTATCGAAAGCAGCGCCAAGATCGAGTAACACAAGAATGGCGGCCCCACCCTGATCGAGAGTATGAAGGATGTTCTGTACCCGCACAAGTGCAGTCTCAGTGCTATGACATGCTCTGTATGCCGACTGCATGGGTTCATGTAGCTGATTAATAGTCATGTAATTGGTAAGCCTTGCTGCAACTACCCTTTCCAATACTTTTGACAAGAATGATAAGTTACTTGCAGGACAATAGTTCTTGAGCACCTCCGGGTCGATATCATCTTTCTTCAGTAACGGAGTGACTAATGCCTGTTTCATGGAGTCAGGCACTTTGCAACGACAAATTCACTAAAATCGTAACCATTGGAATAAGCTCATCTAACGAGTCTTTCACCATCCAAATGGCCTTGAGCATGTTATATGATTCTCTATATGGAAAAACAACCATATTTGGATCATCGAGTAGTTGTTAGCAAGCACCACCCGCACAAAACTGAGGGTACGCATCAAAGTTGCTTTTCTGTATGCATTCGCGTGTTATATTAAGTGACTGTTGCAGCATTTATTGATTATCTTACTCTTTAAAGCAGAAGGTTCTCCAAGATTGCAAGCTATAGAAACACAGTTTCTGACATTCGGTTTATTATCATTAAGTAACCTCGGTAACTCGCTGTGGTATGTCCCTAATGATACATCTCATCGGCTTTTTTCTTCATATAGCTCGTTTGTTGGGGAACCTCTATGGCTTTCACAATCCCATATTGTTAGTACGAAAAAGACAAATTGCATGAGTAATCATTAGTGTCTTATCACAAGGGAAAAAGGTATGATCCTTGCGGGGTTATACTTTGCAATATATATCATCTAATAAATCTTTTAAACTTTTGCTAACTGATATGACTACTTTAAACAAAACCCCGCTGTATTTGAAGATAAACCATAATGGCCAAAGACCTGGATGAGTTGTGTTAGGCTTGATATAAAAGTATATGTGTTAACTATTTTTGGAAGAAAAGGGGAACACCTTCACTAGATACTTGTAATCATTATATGATGATACATACTTAGTTGGTTTGTCACCCTAGCACAAGATATTCAGTATCTAATCCAGCAAGTTAAATATTCAGTAAGTATTGTTAATTTTATTTCATTAATAAGACTTAAAGTCAGTCTTTTAAGGAAATGAAACTCATTTTGCAAATTATTATTCTTAACTATATAGTTTACATCAAATGCATGCTTGCCCATTGATACATTATGTACATAGTCAATGATATCTTATTTCATACTTTTTCAGGAGTCGCTAGTGGTACAATTGGAGCAATAGGCAGTTTTCTCATGGGTGTCATTGCTTCCCGACTAAATAAAACCCGCCACCTAACATTCGTCTTTCTGACATGTGCAATCGTAAGCGCATCTATGATGTTGATCCAGACTTTCCTTAGCTGTGGAGATATTCCCATGGCGGGCAATCGACAGGATTCAAAGTATGTTTTATTTTTTATTAGTATCTACAAATCAATATATACATATATATATATATATATATATATATATATAAATATATATATATATATATATATATATATATATATATATATATATATATATATATATATATATATACATATATATATATATATATATATATATTATATATATATATATATATATATATACATATATATATATATATATATATATATATATATATATATATATATATATATATATATATATATATATATATACATATATATATATATATATATATATATATATATTTATAAGATATATGAATTTATATACATACATGTCTATTTCAAGATTTGAAAAAATCACTAGATTTGAAAAAATCACTACAATCAGATAAAATGTTTAACGGTCAATCGACAATCGCAGGCTACACGTCTTCCTTTTTCAAAAGGAAGCGTTGAGTTAAGTAAGTGTGACAAATTCTTATTCTTGCTAGAACACTTTCCTCACGCCTAGTGATTCTAAAACCTCCAGGCCACAGACCAAGAATCTCATGTAGTTTGTTGTTAACTACTTCATCCAACTGAGACTGTTATTTGTCTTTTAAAAGGATATTGATGTGTTTTTAAAGTCACCATAAGGAATGGGAATATTTGTAACTCTTCTCGCAAGACCAGGTTTGGCTGCAGCATCTGCCTTTTTATTATCCCTAATACCAACATGACTTGGAATCCAGTAAAATAATACTCTTTTCTTCTGGTACTGTTAAAGCCAATGAAGGCGTTCCAGTACCGTAAGGACAAGAGGATGCGTCCAGTCTCTGCCCCAAATGGCCTGAAAAGCAGACTTTGAATCAGAGAAAATAATAAAATTCCTTTCGTCGTCATATGCCATTTCTACCTAATCAAGAGCTAGATAGAGAGCATACAATGAAGAACATATAGATGACTTATCTGGAAGACGTTCAATGGAAGAATAGTTGTCAATGACTGTTGCTGCTGCAGCTTTACCATCTGAAACAGAGCCATCAGTGTAAATGAAATCATAGTCTTGAAAGATATCAATGTTATGGTCATGTGACCCTAGTTAACTGATAAGCCCCTCCCACCTGGGGCCCCTCTGAGCTTTAACAGGAAATGGATGTGTATTGGATTGGTAACTGATTAGAGCTGGTCATAGGTCAATCAGTCTTTTCTTTGTATGCAGGTGTTGGTTAGAAAGGATGTGTGTTAGGTAAGGTGGGCCACTTAGTACCACAGACAATGATGTGCTAATCAATTCAAAAATAGTGCATTAGGGACTAGTCTTAATCAAAATGTAGCTCCAGCTGTCTGAGAAAAACAGGAAACATCCCAGTTTTTGGGCTTCAGGTAAAAAAAAATGTGTGTATTTGATGGGAAAACCTGGGCTTTTGGGAGGATGTTGGGTCATTCCCTCTCAGACCTCCAGCTCGAACAGACACTCTGTGCTCTATGGATAACTAACAATACTAAAATGGGGCAGAGAAAGAATAGGGGAGGAAAAGGAAAAAGAGGAAATGCACACAAGCCACATGTATCTTCGCTACATAATGGATACTCCTACAGATAGAAAGAAGAAATTCAGAGTGATAACAGCCGCAACAGTGATGAGGAGGATGAAAATGAGAATGAAAATGACTTGGTTTCATCTTCAAACACAAGCTTTTCTCAAACAATAATACAGCCATCATGATATAGTTACCCAAAGTACAACTACACCCATATAACTCAACTATCAACTAATTGAAGCCTGCATTGTATTTTTCACAACAATTGCTGTCAATTCAGTTGTAGACACAAAAGAGATGGAAATTGCAGGTGAATAATTGGGTGATTGATTGATTGGCACTGTGGCCTAAGTTCTGAGGAAATAGATACAGGTATGTGTGGTGTCTTAATCCCCTCAGGACTCCCCGTTCTAGAACAATGAGTGTGGTGTCACTCATAATCCCCTCAAGGATTATGGGAGTCGGGATGAAATTAAAAACAGGATTACAGGTCACTTCATCTGAGCATTTCAAGCCGTGTAGTAGTGCATGTGGACATTTTACTCATATAGGATTCATTAGACAAAGGAATAGACTGTGTGAGACCTTAAGGAAAGTTGCCATTTCTGCAGCAAAATATGTAGCACTCTCATTGAGGATCATGTAACTTGGATCACTGGAGTAGGAGATACAGCAATAGAGGTTTGTGAAATTATCTTTCTTTCAAGGCCCAAAATCTAGAAGCCGCGGTGTCAGAAAGCTATGCTTTGGATAGCTTCAGAATTGGCCCTGCAATATGTTTATTTTAGATAAATGGAGTTAATAAGACATATGGAGTATTAGAAGCTTTTATTTGCAAAAATCAATATACTTGCAGTCAAAGATAGCTAAAAATTGATTTTGATGGCACAGTTCTTTGAAGAATTAAGAAATCTAGAGTTATAATGCATTACATTAGCATGCAAACAAGATGCCAGTCTACTAAGTAGGCGGGGTTTGGAAGAGGTCATATGCCCTTATATGGAAGGCACTCTAAATCCAGTTGACAGATTTATTAGGCAGTTGCAGAAATTTACTTATTTATACTCTTTTTTGAGGTACCTCAGAAGAGGAAATGTTGACAGTTGTGGAATACAATGAAACATTACTTTATCTTTTCACTTGGACTAAATTAAATGCATTAAAGTGGTAGCAAATTGTTGCACAGTAAGAAGAACTGTTTAAAACACAAAACTGCCATTATCTCAGCTTACTTTTTTATAGTTTTACTCTCACGGCTGACGTGATTTCAGACACAAATCTTGATCAATTAGCTTCAAACTTTGCATATAGATTCTAAAACATGTTCTCTAGAGAATAAGACGGGGATATTGCAATATCTTGTCTAGTTTATCTTTTATAGTGAGTCAAAAATCAAGAAATGAAAAAAAAATTTTTTTCCTAAATTGTTGTTAGATAAATGACCATAAAAATGTTAGGAGCAATATCTTACAAAATCCCCGTCTCATTCTCTAGACACAAAAGTTCTTTTTTTACATATTAAAAAATCAGGTTATTATCCGAGGCTCTGCTCTTAGATTTGCGTCAGCCGTGACATATGTACTGCAAATTGACTAGCCAAAGTTTCTTCAAAATATTTGGAGCACTCACAACCTTTCCATATTCTCTGTATTCTCTAGAATCCAATCTTTCTAAAAATATATAGTTTGTTAGGGGTTTAGTGTACAGATATTGAGAAATCAGCCATTGTTTGAGGGAAAGTTTACTCTCCACCGGAAATGTTAACAGCCACCTTAAATGAGTAGAATCATAATAATGATGATGATAATAAAACTGTTACCCTTGGTGTGAAAATGATGTAGGGGAAGATATCGGCCATTTACACAACAAGGATACATAATAATACAACAGAGTATCATCTTCGCAGGTTGAATCTGACACTACCTTGCAATAGTGACTGCGGCTGTAATCAGAATAGTTTTGTTCCTGTCTGTGTTGGAAAAACGAATTACTTCACACCGTGCCATGCTGGTTGTGAAAATCAAGTAAGTTCTATAATGACGAAGCATCATTGTACAACGTAATTTTTGTAAGGAAATGTTTACATGAATTGCATTATTACATGTGGGCACATAGTTGATCACTATGTACCAATGCGAATATTTTTCCTTTGAAAGAATCCATAATATTCTGATTTAGAATACCGTACTGATACAATCTTTTAAGCAGAATACACATTTTACGTTCAAAGGAATTGATTATCTTCTGATTTATAATAATAAACTGATACACTTTTTTCAGTCAAAATACACATTTTTCTGTCATATGGACAAATATCTTTTCATTTATTTACAATAATATACTGATACACATCTTTCTTTTTAGAGAATAGATATATTTTCTGATTAACAATCATGTATTTAAAATATTCTTTTTGACCATACCATATAAGACATACAATCATACAACTGCACGAAAATAAACAATCATTTTGATACATTAATCGATAAAAGTCAAGATGAAAAGAAAGAAAACTAAAAGTACGTTGTCTTCCAGAACCTGACAGAGTGCTCCTGTGCTGGAAACAGCACAGTGACTCGAGGATGGTGCGACACTGGATGCAAGAACTTCATTCCTTACGTTGTCGTCTACTTTGTACTTCTCCTATCCTTTGGTATATCTCCAGGGAGAATTATCGTCTTAAGGTACTAACATGAGAGAAAGGGATAACCTTAATTAGTACTGTAAACCAGGAATTTCTAATACCTCACTGAGGAGTATAATTAATACTACTTTATTTTCTCCTTCTTCTTCTTCTTCTTCTTCTTCTTCTTCTTCTTCTAATTCTTCTTCTTCTTCTCATACTACTACTACTACTACTACTACTACTACTACTACTACTACAACTACTACTACTGCTGCTGCTGCTACTACTACTACTCCTACTACTACTACTACTACTACTACTACTACTACTACTACTACTACTACTACTGCTACTACTGCTACTATTACTACAACTACTACTACCACTACTACTATTTCTACTACTACTACTACTACTACTACTACTACTACTACTACTACTACTACTACTACTACATTTCACAGTTATGTATTGATGATAACAATGGTGATGATGCTTATGACCAAAATGTACAGTAAAATGAAATAATACCAGGGGGGAGGAACGGTCAATTTGTAGTTGGTCAAAAGTGCAAGGATGTTGATTTGTTTAGGGGAACTCTAGCGAGGTAAACAGAGGTGCGAAAAGACGACCTGGGTTCTGATGTCAAATACTGCAGTAGTACAGGTAAGATGGTTTATTCGTACCCATCACGGGGTGCCCTATACTCCCAAGAATAGCATGATAGGGCGTTGAAGTGGCAATGTGCATGTTATTTTCTTAAAATCCACGCACCAGTGGAGTACCTGCCAAGCTGAGTTCCTGCTCATGTCAACGGCCGGGCCTTCACAGGGCTTCCAGCTCTAATAATGGAGGTGCAGTTGCATGGCATTAACCAAACTATATCCAACATGATTTCTATTTGCAAATTTGCCATGTATACCCAACATTTTAAGCTAAATCTCAATCGGAGTGTCAGTCCAGGCCATGTTGATTTGTTTGTGGGTGACTGACAATGTGTTCGTGGGCAATACTGGCAGTGATAAAAGGGACATTGTAGGGTAGATACCTGCTTTTAATATTGATTTTGTAATGTTAAAACAAGGAACGGCCTTTCGCAGACGTCATGACATAGGTTGCCAGGAAAACGACATAAATAGTTAGACGATTGTATATAGTTAACTTATATATGTGTAGACCTAATGGATATTCTTATCAATTGAGAAGTATCAATCTTAAAGATTCCAGAGATGATCTTTTGTTCCATGTGTAATAATTATTTATCATTTATTTTGCAGGTAGTGCTGCCGCGCAATGAAGAACGTGGTCGTTGGGCATTTTACATCGAAATGGCATTAAAACTAATGATTTTAGGGATTTGCAGTTTTAATAGTAGGAACTCAAAACTTGCCATAAATGATTTCATAGGGTTTGGCTATGATAATCAATTGTTTTGTGTTAGTATGAAATATATCTGACCCCTGCTGTGAGTGATTTTTGGGGGTAAAAACCTTTAAAATTGTAAGATATTTGTAATTTCTCAGTTATTTGAACAGAGGTATATTATATCTTATACCAAGATTCTAGCCTCTTATTGTTGTTGCAGAAAATTAACCAAGATTATGCAGATAAGGGAAATTAGTTACGTAAGCCAACCAATGACATGCTAAACTTTGGGGGATTTTACTTAAAAATCTTCAAAGCATGTGATTTTAGGAAGTTCTTTCTGGAAAATGCAACTTCCAATGTAGATGTATTAAACTTGCCAAAAATATGATCACATTGCGTGATGCCTATGGTTGTAGGATGTGTTGTGGTAGTTGAGGATACATGTGGCCCCAGCTGTGTGTGGCCTTTGGGTAATCCTTTAAAATCATGCATTTTTCTTTGTATTTTCCCAAGCTTAACTGTCAACCTGGAGACCATGCAAGGATTGTAATTTCACAATTTTGCCACAGAAAATCACCATAGAATGTGTTAACTATGGAACTCGGTTATGTTTACTATAGCCTTTAATTATAAGCTATGGTTTTGTGTATTTTATGGAAAAAGTAGTAAAAATGTGAATTTAGAGATCTGCTTCTAGACAGAGTAAATTTCATGGTAGGTATTCAAATTTGGTACAATGATACTCATTAGGATTTCTGTGATTAAAGAGATGCTGTGTTTTAAGTTTCATGTGACCTCTGCTTAACAATTTAAGTGATTTGAGTGATTTATTTTCACTGGTAGATGTCATTATTAAAAATGATCCTATATAGACCCCTATAAGAATGAAAACACAGGAAATAAAGTCTCTTCACAATATAGTGGTTTATGAAGACATGGTTTTTACCTCGAAGATGTTCCCCATTCATCACACATAAAAAAAAATTAAGGTTTTTTTTCTGAGTGCGATAAAGTATTCTTCCTGAGCGAATGCCTCTTAGTATAAGGGTCTGGGCCAGTTGATGACCAGAAAATACTCCCTAGCAGTGGTTTTAATTTTGACAAATTTCAAAATTAACAAAGTGAAAACACCTAATGTTTTCTTGCCGCAATACAACATTATTATTAAACAGCTTGAGACGAAAACGAGCTGGAAGGTGTTCCTGAAAAATCCAGACTTTTCAATGTAATTGGGTAATTGTTGTTTTGGGGGGTTAGATGCAGAAACTGAATCTGAAAAGTACTAGTAATATCATCACTAATATGAGTATATATGCACATGTACATTACTTCGACTATTAATTCTTGTAAAGCGACCTCAGATGTGTTAGAACACGAAAGTGTATCACCAAGCTAATGCTAGCTGCATTAATATTCTGGTATAAGTATCAAAAATTAGAACTGATTTTAATTATTCAATAATTGTTGAGACCGTTTGGTGGAAAATTGTAATTGAGGATAATGTACAGTGGAACTTGATAGATTACCTCTGTACATAGAGCATTTTCACAGCAGTACCTGCATACCGTAAAAGCGCAAGGTAAACCTGTAGCCTGTGACTATACAACTCTTTTGAAAATTAATGGTAGGGCTGCTTAGACAATGGGCTTGTAGGTCCATTGGGCTAAGTACTGTATATTTGGGAAAGTCTTTTCAAAGTACATAATATGCTCATAGGCTAGTTATTAAAGAAGGGGAATAGGTGGAAGAATTTCTAAATGTTGGGGACAAGTAGTCCATCACTGGCTAGTGAAATATTTTGGTAATGTTTAACCAAGAGTGATAGGAGCCCAATTTCCCAAAGCTTTGTGCTAGGAGCAAGGGGGCATTTAATCTTTATGCAGCAAACTGACAAAAGGTGTGGTCCTAATTATGCAGTGTTTTTGCAGCGACAACCTATAATCTGCTGAATAGGAAGTATTAAGAGCAGTGTGATGAAGATATGAATAGGGAGGAGTCAAATTAAATCCTGATTCATGCAATACTATGGAATTTCGATTATCCTCCTTTTTTCTGCCATATTTAGGCTAAATTATAACTAGCCTGTTGTTAGTGATGGAGGAAACTATAGTAACCCAGTGATAAACCACCTAACCAAAAGTCAGTGATCACTTTCTCACACGTCCTGCCTGGGATCAAGGAACAAACAAATATTTGGGAGTTGGGAATTTTGTTTTTTTCGTCACTTTTTCTGCCATACCATGGTTAAGTAATGACTAACCAGTTGTAATTGTTTTAGGAAACCAGATTACCCAGCAAAAACCACTGCAGCCTAACTCCAAGTCACTGGCAACTTTCTCCCATAGTGACTAGGATTTGAAAGGTCAATTTGGTTGTTTCGTTTTTCATACTTGAATGACTCACATGTATATTAACTTTTAAATGAAATAAAATCTCACAGAATGATACATATGTAACTGGGTGAGATATACCTTAGACTCTGAGAGTAATGGTAGGAGCTCTACTACTATTGTCCACCATATATTGATATTGATGCCATTTCAATGACTCTGTTTCTTGTTCTGTACGACCTGTGATGTCAGGGACCTGCATACATGGAGCATTTCTTAATTTCTCATGAGAAATCCATACTCACAGGTTCCACTGTGATTGCTACGTACATAGGTACTATCAAAATTATCCATCCCTCATTATATTATAGCAAAATGATCCTAAATCTAGCATTGAATCTTTAGAAAATACAAAAAATGCATGATTTCTAAGGATATTACCCAAAAATTACTCACCCCAGGAGCTACATTTAATCTCAACTGCCACAACACATCCTACAACCATAGGCATCAATGTGAGCATTTTTCTGTTGCAAATCTTATACATCTACATTAGAGACTGCATTTTCCAGAAGAAAATTTCCAAAAACGCATGCTTGTGATGATTTTTCAGTAAAATACCCCAAAATTAAGCAAATCATAGGGTGGCAAACATAATTTATTTCCCTTATCGGCCTATTCTTGGTTAATTTTCTGTAACAAGAATATGAGGTTACAATCTTGGTATAAGATGTAACGTACCTTTGTTTAAATAAATGAGAAATTACAAAAATCTTACTATTTTAGAGTTTTTTACCCCAAAATCACTCACAGCAGGGGTCAGATACATATCATACTAACACAAAACATTTGATTATCATAGACTTCCTTATAAAATCATGTATGGCAAGTTTTGAGTTCCTTCTATGAGAATTGCACCTTCCAGAAGCAAATCTCCTGTTTTATGCCCTTTTTTTCGGTAAATTGCCCCAAAATGAGCATGTCATGAAAATATGCAAACATGACTCACTCTCTCTATCTACACCTTCTTGGGTAGTTTTCTAAACCACACCTATTTAATAGAGAATTTGGAATAGTCCACAGGATGACATTCAAGTTGTGGGAAATTACAAAAATCCTACTATTTTATAGGCTTTTACCCCAAAATCACTCACAGCAGGGGTCAGATAATTTCACACTAACACGAAACATTTGATAATCATAGACATCCTTATGAAACCATTTGTGGAAAGTCTTGAGTTCCTACTATGGAAATTGCACCTTCCAGAAGCAAATCCCTAAAATCACTAGTTTTAATGCCATTTTGATGTAAAATGCCCCAAAACGTAGAATATCATGAAAATGTTCAAACATAAATCGCTTTCTGTATCTACACCTTCTTGGGTAGTTTTCTAGACCAACACTATTTAGTTGAGAGTTTGGAATAGTCACGGGATGACATTCAAGTTGTGGAAAATTACAAAAATCACTCATTTTTGATGATTTTTTGATTTTTCCCCAAAGATCATTCACAGCAGAGGTTCATTGAAGTCCCGCTAACCCAACATGTTCTAAGATCAAAATCATCCTCTTGAACACATTTATAGCAAGTTTTGAGTTTCTATCACGAAAAAATGAATTTTCTAGAAGGAAATCCCCCCAAAACATGCATTTTGATGATTTTTAGCATAAAATGCCCCAAAATTCCCTTACGCAGCAAAATCACCCGTACACTAAAGCCCACCCTATGTAGAGATGAATAAGCATGGATGACGACTTGTAACGAAAAACGCCATCAAAAGTATAATTCTGACATTTGGCCACCCGCCTATAGAGGGCACAGATCCCATGGTATGCACCTCTGTTGTTTTCACACTTATCTGTAGACCGCAATCACTTAAGCAGTACACACTTTCACATGCACTGGTACTCTAGTTAGGACATCTACCTAACCTATACTAACTACCCTACCTGTTAGGGCCTAATGAAGTCAATAAACAACACACACGTAAGATACAACACTTTTTTTATGTTTTATTTTGTCAACAAACATACGCATACGCTAGCATTCCACTAGACATTACAATTACGGAGGACGACAAGACCCTACAGGACTGCATATAAGAACGTCACTGTCACATCATATCCAACATACACATTCATACAATGGATACAAACCCGGTCAACCACGTTCTTCAATGCGCGGCAGCACTACCTGCAATATAAATGATAAATTATTATTGCACATTCAACAAAAGATCAATTCCGGAATCTTTAAATTTGATACTTCTCAATTGATAAGAATATCCATTAAGTCTACACATATATAGGTTACCTATATACAATCTTCTAACTATTTATGTCGTTTTCCTGGCAACCTA
>OZ012700.1:16079562-16117062 GCA_963942565.1 Maea johnstoni | reverse complement strand
AAGAGGCGTTCTTTTTAAAAACTCTTTTCAGGATTATGTTTGTTATGAATGTAAAGGCAGAGACCTTCATTATACTCATGGTAAAGAATATATATCTTCAGAGAGAGGCGGAGGGGGGGGGGGGGTAATAGTGCAAACAATGCTCCCTACATGGTATCTTTTAATTAGTGGAGAATTTTATGCACCATCCCCGCTGCTTCCCAGTTCCTCATACCGGAATTTAATTATGTTGGTGTAGTATCCATCACTGCTATTCGTTTGTTATCTATTCCAGCATTTCTGCCCGCTCCGCTGATCTTTGGAAAGATCATAGACAGTGCATGTATAGTGTGGCGAATCAACGATTGCGGTGGGAAGACATCTTGTTGGCTTTACGATATGGATACTTTCTGGTTCGTCCTTCATGGCATGCTCGTCTTTCTTATGATTGGGGTCATAACCTTTGCATCTGTCGTTTGCTACCTGGCTAGGAACTTTGACAGTACGGAGGACCATTCCCATTTTGTGTCTGGCTCACGCAAGAGGTCATACGCAGCAGTCCCAACAGGGGGCAAGTTTCGTGAGACAGAGAGCAGTTTGCCTACACCAGCCGACGAGGAGGTCCAGTTGACAAACGGGGTTGTTTAAGCCAAATGCATCTGTAAAACGCCTGGCATGATGACTCTTCATACATTCTTTGAAATAATATACTATTTGAAATATATTTAAAGAGGAGATTGCAGAAATGATAGCGACGTCAGCACTTACATGTAGTCAGACTTGTTTCCCAGAATATTGCTCTGCTACTAAGATATGTACATTTTCATGAAAACATTATACAGGCTGTTTGGGAATGGTTTAACACGCAGCTGCCAAAGGGGCGATTGTGCTTATGTCTTTCGAACTTCAGAATGTGATGTTAGTAACACACTCGCAATAGCCCAACTCCTAATTTAGCAGTTTTTACCCTTTTTTTAAAAGTTTTTTTTATTTTTGTATATTTTTTATTCAGTTCTGGCATGGTAAGTCAAGACATAACAAATGATTCAGAGTAACAATTACATGGGTATACGAGTGTGACAAACAAAAAATAATAGCAATGTATTTACTGATTGTATTGGAAAGGTTAAATAGTAGAGTATATATTGTCAAGAATTACATGGTATAATGAATATGTATAACAGAAGCAAACATGTATTTAATGATTGTATTGGAAGAAGTTGAGTAATAAAGCCCATTTTCCTTCGAAAAGAATTTGTTTGTTGTTAATTGAGTACTTGTATAAATCATGATTGTATACCCTTTTTACGTTTAACTTTACTTGAAGTAGGTATGGTTCCTTTTTGTCAAGTTTACATAGGTATAATACCTTCTTGGTATTCAGAATAATAATATTGATTGTAGCATTGCTTTCGAGATCACCGAGGATTTTCCAACGGTCAGTTAAGTTATATTCTTTATTACTTATGGTTTGTATACATTCTTCAACCTCTGACCATAATTTACGAGTATATCTACAATCAAGAAGCATATAGTCCGGCAGCCAAAACCCATTTTGGGGTTGAACCTGTTTTTGTCAGGTATAGTTTTTTTTATGATTGATTATAAGAGAGTAAGGCATGCCTTTTCAGAAAATGCCGGATGACACCTCAGCATCCTTGAGCATTTTGAGATATTGGCCCCTCTAACCCACCACCCTGTGAACAAATCAGCATATGTCACATTTTCAGGCCCCTGTATTTTAAAACCAGAAAGACTTACAAAGCTGATTATTACCAACCCAATAGCAAGCATAGCAAGGACTTCAGGAATAACATTCAAACACATTCTCATCTTTCAAATGGGCTGGGGTCACCCTTGAAAGTAAGCGATTTGTTCAAAAACGGCAAACTTTTTAGCGTTTTTCGTATTTTCAGGACCCTTATACCTCAAGATGCAAACATCGCACAACCCTCCCGTTCATCAATGAGTAAGAGTTTTATGTAGGGAGGATGGAGATTATTTAGAAATACTACCTGATCTTTCCATTAGTCGAATAGGAGCTTGTGAAAATGGGAAATTATCTCTAATACATGAGCATTTAGTATTTTTCAAGATTTTCGGGCCTGTAGATCTCATAAAAATAAGAGATACATGAGTTTATTTCTCAATCAGTAATAAAGACTATTTAACAAGGATGCCCTAGCTGATAAATGAGCTGTCTCTTGTGTTCAAAATGTTTTGGTAGGAGCTTTGAAACTTAGCTTTTTATTATTTGACAATAATGTAGTAGAGTCAGGCAGTCAAAACCCATTGTGAGGGGGAACCTTGTTTTGTCAGGTATAGTGCATTTATGATTGATTATGATAGAGTAAGGCATGCCTTTTCAGAAAATGCCAGATGACACCCTGGCATCCTTGAGCATTTTGAGATATTGACCTCTCTAATCCACCCCCCTGTGGACAAAATATGAACAAATCAGCCTATGTCGCATTTTCAGGGCCCTGTATTTTAAAACTGAAAAGACTTACAAAGCTGATATTCACTAATCCAATAGCAAGTATAGCAGGGACTTCACAAATAACATTCAAACACATTCTCATTTTTCAAATGGGCCGGGGTCATCTTTGAAAGTAAGTGATTTTTTTAAAATCGGCAAACTTTTTAGCTTTTTTCGTTTTTTCAGGACCCTTATATTTCAGCATGGAAAAGTCGCACAACCCTTTTCGTCATATATGTGCAAGAGTTCTATGTCAGGAGGATACACATCATTTTGAAATGCTACCTGATTTTTCAATTAGTCTAATATGAGCTTGTAAAAGTAGGAAATTACCTCAAATACAAGATATTTGGCATTTTTCCTGATTTACGGGCTTGTGGATCTCATAAAAATAAGAGGTACATGAGGTTATTTCTCAATCAGTAATAAAGACATATTTCAACAAGATGCTCTAGCTGATAAATACTCTTGTGTTCACAATGTTTAGGTAGGAGACATTGTATTTCATTATTTTACAAAAAAACAAACAGATTTTTTCGACATTCTTTCTAATTCAACGAACCTTTGTTTCTCAAAAATCAAATTATATACAATGCTGGAATGTTTCACATAATTATAAGAATATATAGCAAGGATATAGGGTATCATACTCTGTCACACAGCTTATCCAGGTGGGCAAGTAACATAGAATTAGGAAATTTATTGAGGCCCCTTTTATTGTCACATTCAAGAGAAGCTGTCTAGACCTTTGTACATCAATTTCTGATTAACAACAAGCTTTTTACCAATGAGCCAGGGATTTTAGTCATTTTTCAGGGTTTATTTTGCATACTTTTGAAATGGCCAAATTATCCACCAGAAGCGTAATGGTTGAAAAAATGATATAAAACTAGAAAGAAAACTCTATATGTCCCCTATTTTTCTAGGAAAAGCAGTGTGGCCCAAAACGTGATGTTTCAAGCCATATCTTATGCTCAATGGAATACTGAAATTCTGATCACTTCCATTTTGACCCCAAATGCCCATTATACTTAACTCACATTCTTTTCATAGTTCCCATGCAATAAAGAGATGCAAAGGGTGTTAAGCCTAATTATTTATAAAAGGCCATTTAATCTTTTGGTGGTGCCTAGTTTGCCGTCCTCTTTCAGGTTTCACCAACTCTTATGCATATTTTTCACCTCCTATTTATATGGAGAGGCACATGCTGCTTATATTAAGAAATAACCTCATGTACCGCTTATCTTTATGAGATCCACAAGCCCGTAAATCAGGAAAAATGCCAAATATCATGTATTTGAGATAATTTCCTACTTTTACAAGCTCATATTAGACTAATTGAAAAATCAGGTAGTATTTCTAAATGATTTGTATTCTTTTTACATAGAAAATCTGCACATATATGACCAAAAGGGTTGTGCGACTTTTCCATCTTGAGGTATAAGGGTCCTGAAAAAACGAAAAAAGCTAAATAGTTTGCCGATTTTAGACAAATTGCTTACTTTCAAAGGTGACCCCAGCCCATTTGAAAAATGAGAATGTGTTTGAATGTTATTTGTGAAGTCCTTGCTATACTTCCTATTGGATTGGTGAATATCAGCTTTGTAAGTCTTTTCAGTTTTAAAAAACAGGGCCCTGAAAATGCGACATAGGCTGATTTGTTCTTATTTTGTCCACAGGGGGATGGGTTAGAGAGGCCAATATCTCAAAATGCTCAAGGATGCCAGGGTGTCATCTGGCATTTTCTGAAAAGGCATGCCTTACTCTATTATGATCAATCATAAATACACTATACCAGACAAAACAAGGTTCCCCCTCACAATGGGTTTTGGCTGCCTGACTATACTAGATTACTGTCAAATAATGAAATGCTAAGTTTCCAAGCTCCTACCTAAACATTGTGAACACAAGAGACACCTCATTTATCAACTATGACATCCTTGTTAAATAGTCTTTATTGCTAAATTGAGAAATAACTTCATGTACCTCTTATTTTTATGAGATCCATAGGCCCGAAAATCTCGAAAAATGCTAAATGCTCATGTATTTGAAATAATTTCCTCCTTTCACAAGCTCATATTTGACTAATGGAAAAATCAGGTAGTATTTCTAAATAATCTACATCCTCCCTACATAACACTCTTGCTCATTGATGAATGAGAGGGTTGCGCAACTTTTCCATCTTGAGGTATAAGGGTCCTGAAAATACGAAAAACGCTAAAAGGTTTGTTGTTTTGAACAAATCGCTTACTTTCAAGGGTGAGCCCGGCCCATTTTAAAGATGAATATGTGTTTGAATGTTATTCCTGAAGTCCTTGCTATACTTGCTATTGGGTTGGTGAATATCAGCTTTGTCAGTCTTTCTGGTTTTAGAAATACAGGGGCCTGAAAATGCGACATATGCTGATTTGTTCACAGGGGGGTGGGTTAGAGGGGCCAATATCTCAAAATGCTCAAGGATGCTGGGGTGTCATCCGGCATTTTCTGAAAAGGCATGCCTTACTCTCTTATAATCAATCATAAAAAAACTATACCTGACAAAAACAGGTTCACCCCCAAAATGGGTTTTGGCTGCCAGACTAATATGATAATCACTGTATTTAACATCAAGACATAGAGAACAGGTATCAGTGGTTATAATTTTACACTTAACTAATAAGTCATTAGTGAAATATCTGTAATGTAAGGTTCTTAACTGAGTTTATTATTCCTCACGTGAAGATTCTTGATTCTGATTGGTCAAGGGCCATGGATTAATCGTCATGATTTCCTCACTACTTAGTGACAGGCTGTTGTCCTGCACAGCTCGTGAATTAACATGTTAATCACGGCAACATGCAGCCGTGAATTAACATGTTAATCACGTCTAGCCCAAAGAATACCCACTGCCACTGATAAAGCTATTTGTGGACTATTGCACCGTGACACAGTGGACTTTTGTACCGTGATACAAAAGGAAGCTATCATGACTTCTGAAGCAAGTACAGGTGCTGACAGTGGACGTATCGTCAACAGCAATGTTACGATCAATTATTATTATCATGAGGATGCAGAACTACTCCTGATTTTTCATACCATTTCGCACAGATGTTTTGTGCAATATTGGGATTTTGTTTATGAATGGCTTTGTATAAGTTTGATACACCCGAGCTATCTTTGTGAAGTATTGAATTTAAGAGACTATTTGCTGGTTTTGTTAAGTTTGAAGCAGGTAATTCTAAATTGTCCATATATAGTTTGATTGTCAAAACAAAGCCACCTTACTCAAGGAAGTTTGTTTTCAGATCAAATTCTTCTTAAATTTTTTCCAAAGACATGATTTTGCAATCCTCAGTTAATATATCCCCGACTATACTTACACATTTCTTTAGCCATTTGTGCTTTAAGGGAAGTCTTAATCTACTATTGTACCATAGAGGTGTTGTTCAGACATGATGAATACTAGTACATGTATCACTTTTAAATAATATTTTTAAACAACCCAGTACATCTTTCCAGAAAGGAATTTGTATTATCTCATACATTCTTTCAACAAAGTCATTGCCATAATTAAAATTTTCATGGAAGTCTTCTAAATCTAAGACGACCTTCCATTTACCTTGTGAGTTAAAGTACCTTTTCAGCCACCCTAATTTTAGGGCTTTATCAAAAGTAGATAAATCATGAAGTTTTAAACATCCATCAATTACCTCTGCTTCTAAGATTTTTTTTGCTAAATTTGGCTGGATTGTCATTCCATATAAATGAAAGAAGTATTTGTTCGATACGTGAGTTTGCGAGTACTCCATGTTCTTATTAATTTTTGTATCTTAGTTACTCTTGAGTTTAAGTTTAATTCAGTTATCTCGTTTAAATTGAATACAACATATTCAATTCCCAGAACTTCGAATGTAAGTGTCCAGGTCAGTCCAAATTGTCCTTCCCAAGAAATCCTTCTGTCCCTTGATGCCCCAATTTTGATGACTTTGGTTTTTTCTTTGTTAATAGATAAACCTGATATTTTATTAAACCATCTCAACACGTTGAGTACAAATCATAGAGTTTCTTTGTCCTCTTTGAGAAACAAAGTAGTGTCATTGGCGTATTGAGACAATTTAGACTCAACATCACCTATTGTAATACCTTTTATGTCCTTATTTTCTCTGATAACATGTAAAAGTACCTCAGCGCAGATCACAAGCAAGCATGGCGATATGTGGTCACCTTGACGGCAACCTCTGGAGAGCTGTATATTTTCAAAGAAATGACCGTTCTGTTCTATTCTGGAGTAAGAGTTTTTTTGCAAAATTTTAATCTTATAAATTCCCCATAACCGAACAATTCTAGGCAGAACCCCACAAAAGGACACTCAATAGTATCGAATGCCTTAGCATAGTCTACTACTACTAAAAGACCTCCTATGGAGTTCTGCTCACAATAGCTAATAGTGTCCAGCAGGAGTCTGGTATTTTCCCAGAGAAATCTATTGGAAATAAAGCCCGTCTGAGGTGCTTTTAATACGGTTTGAAATTATGGTGGAATAAAATTTGTATACAGAATTTAATAGGGTTAAAGGTCACCAATATTTTAAGGAGTCTATCTTTCCCTGCCTTTGGGATACATGTTATAGTTCCTTCTACGATTAATTTGTTTAGACATTTTCTATTTATTACTTCCTGATATACTTTAATTAGTTTAATTAGCCACTATTTTAATTCATAGTTAAAAAATTTAAAGAATTCTTTGAGAATCCATCTGGACCAGGAGCTTTATTGTTCTTACTACTTCTAATGGCTTCTTCTAATTCTTTAATATCAATTGGTTTACTTCTTTCCCTAGTGCTTTTATTGATTTTTGGAATGTTACTAAGGAAATGAGTGTATCTAGTGTGCTGTTCTATGTTTATGTTTTTAGTGGAGAACGAGTCCGAATAAAATTTTGCCTGCATTTTTAGGATTTCATTGGGATTATTTATAATTTTATTATTTATATCTTTTGATTCATTAATATTTTTATTTAGGAAGTTCTTCATTTCTAAGTTTAGAAAATACTTAGAGGGCTTTTCCCAATCTTTAGTATGTTGATATCTTGATCTTATTTGGTGTCCTTTTAATTTTTCTTCTCTAATTTGTTCTAATCTAAGTTTATATTCCTCTAGTTCAGTTAATTTAGTATCAGTTAATTGAGTTTGTTTATCTAATTCAACTTCTAACTTCTAACGAAATTTTTGTCATTAAATCTTTCTCTGTTTGATTTCTATTTCTCGTAAGTTTTTTTGAAAATTTAATGGTTTCTCCTCTAATCTGTTATAATAGAGTGTTAAGAAATAAATCGTTATCAATAGGTAATTCTAGAAATTCTCCATGGTCTTTGTTTATTAAAGCAATGGAATAAACAGGTAGGGCATATGTGTGTTTCGCTAGATTTATTGTATCTTTGATTAAATTTTGATAGTCATTATTAGTTAGTAGATTATTGTTAAATTTCCATGAGCCCTTTCCTCTCGGATGCGAATTTATATTTAGTTTTAGAGATATTATGTTATGGTCACTTCGGTATGCGTTATTTATTTCTGTTTTTGGATTGAAGGATAAAATATAATCAGAAATTATTAAGTAGTCCAGACGTGATCTTTTGAAAGGTATTTTGGTACCCTATGTAATTCGTCTTTCATCTTTATTTTGATCTCGCCATATGTCAATGTAATATATGAATTTATTATGTCCCTCGATTTTATATTTCTTAGAAATTGATAATTATAGGTGTCTTACTCATTGAGTGCAGTGTTCCAATCACCTGTCAGTATTACAAAATCTGTTGTTTGATTATCAATAATTTTGAAAATATTATTAAACCATTCTGGGTTATCATTGTTACATCCATATATATTAACTATTTGGATTGGAAGAAGATTATTTATTAAAATGTTTCGTATTATGTATCTGCCTTCTGAATCTAATTTAGTCTCTGTTATTTTATATTCAAATGTATTATTTAGAAGAATTGCGACTCCCTTTGAGTTGGAGGACTTTCCACCTAACATATATTCTAAAAGTTGTCATCCAATCCCTATCATCTTGGTGTTTCAACCATACGTTTTCATTAACTTAGCTGTCCTGGAGGTCGCCTGGATTGGACAACGGTTTCTATTTAGAAATGTTTTACCACATACATTTATATATATACATACAACATCATATACTACACCATCATGTCTGCAAAGCTTAGGCAGTAACTGCAATCATAACTTACCTCTTCAACGAATTCCCCTGCTTTCCATTCTAGATAAATACAAACTGTAATTACTGGAATAAAACTTATGAATGAAGACTAGATGTATAGTTTTCAAACCTGGTGATTTGTCTTGACATAAGGTAAGAAAAACCTCAGATATTGCAAGCCACCATTGATTATTCACAATTTTGCATGTGAAACAACCAGTTCTAAACCTGTCAAATGAAAAGGTACCTGCCCATCATCCTAAACAGATTTCTTTAAAATTCTGTCTTCATACTTGCTAAGGAAAAGGTTTGTCAGTATGTTTCAACGAAGTCAGATCGTTATTGCCATTAGCTAATTTCCTTATATTGTATCATGATGAATGTTTACATGCTTAAAACATGCAAGGCCTATAGATATAATAACCACCCCTGCAATTTCCTCATGTGTCCCTCTACTAGGTGTATATTCATACATTTAGACATGTCCACATTATATAAGAGTAATGCACATGATCTTTTGACCATTTTAAAGCTATTCATATCGTACATAGGTATTGGTATGATGATCTGAACCAAATGTAATATTAACTTATTCCAGACCTTTACACAATAGTATCTTTCCTTTTTTATAAGTTAATCAGGATCATCCCTCGTAAGATCTGAATAAGTAGTAATTAAGGAAAGTGAATATGTCCAATAGAAAAATTAACATCAAGGTAGCTCATGGGGTTTATTTCCTACACTCTACTTTTATTTGGGTATTTAGCCAATAGAATATATGTAGTACAAAGTTTGAAGCTACCATGTAAATGGTGATATTCAGTTTAGAGGAAAGTGCAGAAATTGTTCCTGTGTGTAGGGATACAGGTAGTACTTAGAAGTCATGTAATGAAGTTGAGACACCTCTCCAGCCACTACAGTCGCCAACAATAAGTTTGAAGCCTTTTTCTTCAAAACATCTACAACCGAAGCTGATGTTATCATCACAATCAATGCATTGCTGAAGGTGGGGTACTATCTGTGTTTGGAAGTCAACCATCTGTCGACAGAAAATGAAGTAAACTAAAGCAAACTCTTGATTAACTATGTGGTAGGTGGATGGCAGGAAATGTTAAAACTCTTGAACATGTTTGCTTCATATTAAAGCATGACAGACAAACGTCACACTCAAATTTAATTTATTATTCATTTTTCCTTTACACAGCTATTATTGCTGAAGTACATTTAGAGGATATCTTTTTCAACTTCCTTCAAAATAACATTTTTCAAATAGCATACATTGAACATGAACGTTGGAAAACAAGCTATTCTGCAATGCTTATCACAGCAGTAATAGGGTCCCATCAGCCGTTATGGGCTTGTGGGAGTATGGCCTATTGAAGTCACGTTCAGGTTTGAGGTCTTCCATGCCCAGAAAACTGGGTGGCAATCGCGCATCCGGTGTAATACAGTATTATACGCGTGCTACCTTTAGTGCAGCAATGAAATGTCGACATTGTAAACGTAGTATGCAAGAATGGCCGATTTTTCCCCGTTAATTGGGTTAACTGACAATGACGAGGGCGAAAGCAAAATCAATCTTTTTTTGAAACAATGAAGTAGTATTTTATGCTGAACAGTAATTGAATGAACATCATATTAAGTAATTGTATACGATTGGAGTATTAAAGACCATTTATTTTCTCTGAAAGATATGTATTTTGTTATTATTTTGTTATATATTTCATGATTAAAGATTTGTTTGAGGTTTCCTTTTGCCTAGTTGAGGGAAGATCTACTTTTAAACTTTGGTTAAACATAGTTTTGTTTTTGGTATTTAGAATTGTCATATTGATATTAATGTATTTCCCAAATCACCAATTCCTTTCCTTCCATCACATATATGGTAATCATTCATTCCTAAGGATCCTTGTCATTTTTGTACATTATTCCACAGGTTTCCAACCCTAGAGCATTTAAGCAACTTGTGATAGTTATTATCTGTTACGAAGGAGCACATAGAAGAAGTATCAGATTCACTAACATCACATTTAACAAAATTTGATTTGTAAAATTATGTATAGTGAATGGTCCTTTATTAATAGGAAGTCCCACTATGCAGGTAGTTTTTCGATCATTTCGATCATTTCAATATGTTATTAGTGATTCAACATCGACCATCGCCAAAATTCATTTGATAACCTGGTTTAATGGCCGTATACTAGTATAGTATGTGTCTTGCATGTGATTTAATGAAATAGATCAAATTCCAGCCTGATTAAGCCAAGCCGGGTCAGGATAGAACTTGAAACGTTATTGACATAGATCACATTATCACAACGAAAGTGTCTGTCATTGCATGATATTACTAACCTCTTAGTAACAAAACCCCTGCGACTCTAATGTCCAACCGATATTCAATATACCGAGCATATACTACTACTACTACTACTACTACTACTACTACTACTACTACTACTACTACTACTACTACTACTACATTTAACGGTTATGTATTGATGATGGCAATGGTGATGATGCTAATAACCAAAATGTATAGTAAAACGTAATAATATCATTGTTATTGATAAAGGTAAAAATAAATAAGACGATAATACTGATAGCAGTAATAATAATAATAATAGTAATACTCAGAAAAAATACTATATAATGATAATAATTATAAAAATGATAATAATAATAATGATAATAGATAATGATACTAGATAATGATAGTAATGATGAAACTAATACTAATAATACTAATACTAATACTAATAATACTAATAATAATAATAATAATAATAATAATAATAATAATAATAATAATAATAATAATAATAATAATAATAATAATTATAATAATAATAATAATTATAATGTTATAATCTCATCATTATAAAGAGTCTTTTTTAGTTTTCTTTTTCCTATGTCAAAGACTACACTCTCATATTCTTCCGTGCTTATATTTGTCGGCATTTTTCCAACGGAAAACAGGCCAAATATAACGAGATCTTAGACAGGCACACGAAAGGTTCTCATCTTTTATTGTTGAATTTCAAAGAAATTTCTCTGCAAAAGCGTGCAAAAAAATGCCAATCATAATTTTTTTTCTCGAAGGCGGGTGCATAGTTAGTAAAGAATGATACAGAAAGATGTATATATATATATATATATATATATATATATATATATATATATATATATATATATATATATATATATATATATATATATATATATATTTGTTTCATTCTTTTTAAATTATCCAATCTAGGAGATAAAAATAATACCAAAAAGATCAATTTGACATTAAGATACGCATCCTTTTAAATCGGCATTTTCTTAACATTTGTGAACTACAATGGTCATCGGACTAATATACCATTTTTGAGTCCAATAGGAGCAATTTGTTTGTTATGTAATTTGATGTTTGATTTACATGTATTCCTCATCAGAACACATTTTAGGCTGATCAGTTAATTTACTTTGTGCTGGCCGAATTGACAAATGAGGGCAGGTTATAAAAAATGATGTAAACGATTTATCACCCAAACTGTTAAGTTAGAGGTACTGAATGAATACCCTACCAATCGTCTAATCTTTAAACTACTAGTAATGCTTCGTCTTTCTCGAACTTGCAATTTTGTCCCTTCCTTCGGGCTGTAAAAAGTAATTATTACAGCTTGGAATAATTTTATGTGTTTATTCTATTCTGCCATAGTTATCTACAACATCATGTCTGCTTAGCCTAGGCAGTAACTGCTATCATAGATTACCTTTTTCGATATATTCCCCGTGCTTTACTTTCTAGATAAATACAGAATAAAATTATCGGAAGGAAACTTATTAAGCATGAAGATTATTTCTTTTACAAACCTGGTGATTATTCTTTACATAAGGTATGAAAAATCTGTAACATCGACATCCAAAGCCATCAGTGATGGTTGACACATTTGCCTGTGAAACAACCAGTACTAAACCTATCAAATGAAAAAGAACCTGTTCACCATCATAAACAGGTTTCATAAAAATCCTGTCTTCATACCTAGGCAAAGAAATGTTGGTCTGTATGTTTCAGCGAAGCCAGATTCGCACTGTAACATTGGTGTCAAAGGTTAAAGATTGTTATTGATATTAGCCAATTACTTTCTAAAGTATCATGATTAATGTTTACATGCTTAATACATCACTTGTAATATCTATAGCTATGATAACCACCCCGACAACTTCCTCTGTCCCCAAACTACGTGGTGTGTCCCTCTACTAGGTGTATATAACATACATTTAGAATATCCCCATAAGATAAGAGAAATGCATATCATCTCTTGACCTTAAAGCCACGCATAGTTATTGGTTTGATAACCCGAACAAAATGTCTTCTTAACTAATTCCATAACGTTACACAACAGTATCTTCCCTTATTCATATAAAAAATAGCAGGCTCATCACTCGTAAAATCTAATAAGCAGTTTTTGGGCAGATTTGATACGAGTTGGTACCCAAGAATGACTGCTTGAAGCGATCATGTAATTGGAGATAATCAGCATTAAGAAAAGATCAGAAAAAATCCTGTGTGTCTACGCTGTGTGGGATTTGGTTTCGTATTCTACACATTGGTGGCCTATACATTCACGCATGATCTGACTATAATGAAAAGGGATTATGCGAAGGGTGTATGTTACCATATGAAAAAGGGCGTACGTGAGGGGTATGTTACCATATGACATAGGTGAATGTGACAGGTGAATGTTACCCTATGGAATGGGTGTATGAGAAGGGTGTATGAGAAGGATGTATGAGGAGGGTGTATGCTACCATATGAGACGGGACTATGAGAAGGGTGTATGTTACCATATGAGACGGGTGTATGAGAAGGGTGTATGTTACCATATAAGAAGGTGTATGAGAAGGGTGTATGCTACCATATGAGAAGGGTGTATGAAAAGGGTGTATGCTACCATATGAGAAGGTGTATGAGAAGGGTGTATGCTACCATATGAGAAGGTGTATGAGAAGGGTGTATGTTACCATATGAGACGGGTGTATGAGAAGGGTGTATGTTACCATATGAGAAGGTGTATGAGAAGAGTGTATGTTACCATATGAGAAGGTGTATGAGAAGGGTGTATGCTACCATATGAGAAGGTGTATGAGAAGGGTGTATGTTACCATATGAGAAGGTGTATGAGAAGGGTGTATGCTACCATATGAGAAGGTGTATGAGAAGGGTGTATGTTACCATATGAGAAGGTGTATGAGAAGGGTGTATGCTACCATATGAGAAGGTGTATGAGAAGGGTGTATGCTACCATATGAGACGGGTGTACGAGAAGGGTGTATGTTACCATATGAGAAGGGTGTATGCTACCATATGAGAAGAGTGTATGTGAAGGGTGTATGCTACCATATGAGAAGGTGTATGAGAAGGGTGTATGTTACCATATGAGAAGAGTGTATGAGAAGGGTGTATGCTACCATATGAGAAGGGTGTATGCTACCATATGAGAAGAGTGTATGTGAAGGGTGTATGCTACCATATGAGAAGGTGTATGAGAAGGGTGTATGTTACCATATGAGAAGGTGTATGAAAAGGGTGTATGTTACCATATGAGAAGGGTGTATGAGAGGGTGTATGAGAAGGGTGTATGCTACCATATGAGAAGGGTGTATGAGAAGAGTGTATGAGAAGGGTGTATGAGATGGTTGTATGTTACCATATGAAAAGGTTATTTGTAAAGGGTGTATGTTACGATACGAACAGGGTATTAGTAACGAGTGCATGTTACTCTATAAAAAGGGTGTATGTGAATGGTCCATATTACCATATGAATAGGTTGTATAAGAAGGGTGTATGTTACTATATGTAGAAGTCTTGAAATGACCGTATAATCGTTCCCAGATTTAAATGAACTACCTAAGACACCTTAAGTACACATAGGTATTCCTTATGGAGTATCAACTGGAAGTCCAAGGAATGTCAATATCTTTTAACCCTTATGATGCTGGTGGCTTATTTGCCCAATACAAAATGATGCAAAAAACCTGAAAAACTACTGAAACCCTGGCAAATGGGTACTCATCTGAGTACTCAATGAGAGCTATTCAATGAATGCCAACATGACAGGAATTAGATGGTTTTCAAAAATATATGCGATCTAGTGCTTTGGACGAAAGAAGTCTCAGCATTGGATGGGTTAAGCTTACAAAATTACACATGAAAGCAATTCGTGAACAATGGCTTAATTACAGTGACGGGTCTCCACTTGTAGTATGAGCACCTTAATTTCTGTTGTTTCAACTTATCATGTTCATCGTAACAGGTCAACATGTCATGATCTATGTCACATGACAATGGACCGTATATAAAAGTAATAGCCACTTTCGATTGAACACTCCCCACTATCAGTGGAGAAAAGAGGATTGATTAGGAACAAATACGTTTTATCTTCAAAGGAAACACTGCACTCATCTTTAAGGTAAGAACTGTGAAAGGTATTTTTTTTAAGAATATGTACATTTATATATACATATATAAATATATATATATATACTAGTATATATATATATATATATATATATATATATATATATATATATATATATATATATATATATATATATATATATATATATATATATATATATATATATATATTTATATATATATATATATATATATGTGTATATATATATATATATATATATATATATATATATATATATATATATATATATATATATATGTATGTATATATATACATTAGAATCATTATTGCTGACAAAAACATGAACAAAATCATATTGGTATCATTTGCCCATTTTCGTATGTTTACAATTTTCGGTTTTAAGATTTTTATCATCACTTTCTATGGCGCACAAGTGTTTGTGTTAGTTTCTCACACGAATGCAGTACCAGAGACTTAGGGTAAGGCGTTGGTTTATACCGGGTGATCGGGTCTCATCAATCATTTACAACTGGTCAGTCACGAATCATTCTAAATATAGTGGAAAAGTTGACCGGAATCAAAATTGAACATTCCAAATGCCAGTATGAGCCAGTATCCCCTAGTTTAGCCCATGTGTCCACTTTCTAAAAGTTTTCATCCAATCCCTGAGATCTTGGTGTTTCAGCATTTTAAATGCCAGTATGAGCCAATATTGTGCACCCAACACTGGAGGTGTCTCGACTGTGATCGTGGTGACATACTTGAAATAACCCACCTCCTAGTTTAGAACATTTGTGCCCTTCCTAAAACGTTTTATCCAATCCCTGAGATCTTGGTGTTTCAGCATTCCAAATGTCAGTATGAGCCCATATTGTGGCACGAATTATGGCGGTGATCCTGGTTACCCTCTATATTAAAAACACATTTTCAGGAGAAGTCACTGGTTCCTGCTGACTCTTCTCCAGTCATTTTAGTTATGCTTGAAATGAGATGAAGAACCAGCTCTTAACATTTCCCAACAAAGGTATTACATTACAACAGTTATCAACACTTTAATAGATAGATAAAAATAGTATACCACTAACTAACTTCAAATGTGTTTTTATATCGTGGCATACGCAAAGTAAATAATTTTCGAAAATGTGACCCAATCACGGTCGACGAATGACAAATGCGGGACTGTGCTCTATTAATAGCCATGAGCGGCGATAAAAGAAGATGCAAATACACCCACAGAGGTGTAAAAGGTACCTAATTCGATAATGTGACAAAATTATGAATATTTCATTCAATAGAAATATTCTAAACTATTTACAATTTCGATAAAGTTAAAGTTGAACAGTTTTATTCAATCCAATAACTTGCAAAAGTTAATTTGGTCAACTACTCTAAGCACATTACTGTACTCCAATCTACCTATATAAGTAGCATCATTACCTTTCGCGGTAAGCACGATCGATGGTTCTTGCGCTTTCCCGGTCTCCCTCCCGATTTGTCGTCAGATCAGGAGCGCGAGGGAATGCTAATTTTGGGTGAGGGCTTTGTTGGTGGTTCGCCCCGATACCTTCCACCTTGACCATAGCCTGCCGTGTGGACCACGGCGTTGCCAATGACTGCTATCAGTCCCTCGACCCTGTCCGAATTTGGGTCCCTGCTGGGGCATGAAAGATATGATGCCTTAGACTTAAAACCAAGCGCCCGATTGGTTTCCCTATCATCCACACCTACTTACATGCGCCCTAGCAGCAACTTGGCAGAAAAACTGACCAAAAATGAAAATTCCAAATTTAAGTTTTAGCGTGTTCCTGCATGGCAGCGTAAGCAGGGTCTACCAACCGCAAGATCGCATTAGCATGCGATACCTTTACTACCCTAACCCCGAGAATACTCGTAGCATTAAGAAATTACGAACAAATATGTAAATTTAACTGAATGACCAAAGTTCGTGGAGGATAACTAGGACGACTGCAAATGACATGAGCTTCAGCCGGTTTAACATCTCATTTATCAATTTCATATCTGTTAACCGAGCTTTTTGAACTTATGGTACATAAGTTAGGTAGCCCTAAGTGCGTGGTCGCAGAGATATCTGTGAGCTCTAATATTAATTTCATTAAAAGAATTGCCAAACGAAAAATAAAAAAGGATTTCTCTAGTTCCTCCACCTGTTACAACTGCCGAAATACGCCCTAGCCGCAATTTGGCAGAAAAAACTGACAAAAAATGAAAATTCTAAATTCTGGTCTCAACGTGTTCCTGAGCGGCAGCACAGGCAGGGTCTACCAACTGCAAGATCGTAGTTCGTGTAGAATGCGGTACCTTCACTACCCTTCCCTCGAGAATACTCGTACTTTCATTAAAAGAATTGCCAAACGAAAGAAAAAGGATTTCTCTAATTCCTCCACCTGTTACAACTGCCGAAATACGCCCTAGCCGAAATTTGGCAGAAAAAACTGACAAAAAAATGAAAATTCCAAATTCTGGTCTCAACGTGCACAGGCAGGGTCTACCAACTGCAAGATCGTACTTTGTGTAGAATGTGATACCTTCATTACCCTTCCCTCGAGAATACTCGTAGCGTTATGAAATTACGAACAAATATGTAAATTTTACTTAATGACCAGAGTTTGTGGAGAATAACAGGGCGGGTAGTTTCCAGTTAATTACAAATTTATAAATCAATAGTTGTTGTTTTGTTTTTATTTTTGCATTTTCACCATTTGAAATTCGTCCAAAGTATGCCTTTACTAGGCAGATATTACATGCACCTGGATGGTAGGGCCTTTTTGTGACTACTGTGAAAGCTTTGACATGTTCAGGGCATCATGTTTGATTGTTAACCCACATTAAACACCTGCATTAACCAATGATTAAGATTATTGGTTTCGCATCGTTTTTCTAGGGTTGTCCTGCCACTGAAGAATCAGTGATATTAATATTTCATATTTTCCTTTGAATATAACTCCATTATCTGAGTGCAATTTAACTGCCAGTAGACTCCCCGCAGGGCTTGTGACATACTAAAAACACATTTAGCACATTTGTCCCCTTTCCAATTTTTTTATCCAATCCCTGAGATCTTGCTGTTTCAGCTCTAGGTTTTCGTCAACTTAGGTGCTTGTGCTGACCTGAATAGGACCCCAATTTTACCTTAAATGAATGTTTCTTGATCAATAAAGGGTACACTGGAATTGTAAATACAATGCTAAACACACTAGGCTAGCACAGCATTACCATCACCAGCATCACAGTCTCAATGCGATAAGGGTAAAGAGAATGAAACAATCATGGATGCATTTTGCATATACCCAGTAACTATTTAACTGTGGTACAATTGAACATTGGATAAATATATATCAATCAAGATATCAATCTAAAAACAGCAAGATCTTGAATATGTTCGATCATGAAAAGAAATTCATCTTTTTTAACTGCTGAATATTTTGAAATCATTGACAAGGAAATCACACCAGTTCCAGTACTGTAGATATAAAAGCTTCATTTGCACCATGAAACTCTGGTCCTCGATAATATCAATATTGCTATTGTTTGGGGGAACTTGTAGAAATCAGTTCATACCATGCCTCTAGCTCTCCAAGGGCGAGCTCTTGTACATTTGCCCCTCAACAGCTCTTGCATTGAAGTAGATCATGCTTAGAGTTTCTGCTAACTTCTAAGTTGTGAACATTTCAAACTTCATATCAGGAGCCCCAGTTTCAGTGAGATAGATCTTAAGCCCCTCTCTGCTTTACTATTTGCCCTCAATGTATTACGCAGAGTAAGCTTGACTTGTTTCTATGCGATGTCATCAGGGGAGAGATTAACAAAGTGTCTCTTCATGGCATCCTGCGCCATGGCGTGGTTGATTCTAGCTGTTTACTCCTGCATGAGAGAAACTGTAGTATAATAAATGGTATGCACGTTAAATGTAAAATCAAAGCACTGATTGTATATATTAGACTGATATTTAAATTGAAACATGTATTGCACATTTACTCATTACAGCGGTAGACTTGGAGCTCATTGATAATGTCCAGGGTATGGTGGCCGGCGGCCATGTATATTCAAAGACTGCATGGAGAAGGGTAGTCTGGGATAGAGTCTGGGAACTGGAGAACGTCTACTGGCGCATTCAAACCCAAATGCATAGGAACCTGGACCTTCTGTCGAGGATAGTAGACGAACCCAGATACATTGCGTGGTGGTGGTTATTGGATCGGCACCCGATTATGATTTGCCAGTGCGAAACAATTGCAAAACTTGTATGCCATGCGAGCATGTTGAAGAGCGATGATGTCTGACTCAAAGGGCTAAACAGGTCCCATAGGCAATGTCCGCTATGCGAACTTGCAGCCCTTGACGATGTAAATCACCTCCTCTTACAGTGTCCGGCTTTACAGCCGGAAAGAGCCCAGTTATTCCTTGAGATAACGAATACCCCTGATGGGTCCGGCAACATCGCTATGGAAACGGAGGCGGATACCTTAGCGTTCCTCCTTGGGAAGAATGTCCACGCGCTGGAGTTACAGCAGTTAGAGGGGCTATGGCTGTCAATAGCCAGTAATGCTAGTAATATATACCAACGTAATCTTGCGCTTAAAGAGGGTATTGGCTAGTAAGAGGTCTTCTACGTGATAGCCAAGTACGTTAAAGACCTATAAAAGCCATGACAAAGGATGTTTTAATGAAAGAAATCCTGTAGCCAGACACCTGATTGTACATAGTACTCTTATTATTTAATATGTTCAAATGCTAACTCCTATGAAAGTTACAGTTCTTTTTTTCCTTAGTTATACCATGTAATGTTGATTGATGATTATTTGTAATGTATATTTTTTGTGGCTCACACCATAGTCAATAAACTATATATATTAAGAAATAAAAATAGAAATATATATACACTGTGCAGTTAACTAACTGAGGCATTTCCAGTGTTAAGTGGACAAAGTTTGTTTGAATATGTGCCAAATGCCTACACAACAATCAAATAAAAACATTTTTGAAGCATACCAGTCTAATTTGTCTAAAATTCCCAACTGCAGCTCCGGTGGGCAATGGCTTGATGTAAATAAGTCAAGCATTAACTGCCATTAATGAGTTTTAAGGTAGTCAAATCAATTAAAAATTAAATATTGAATATTTTAAAATACTGCTGGCCAAACCTCACTGGGCATTGAATATCTTTATACCATTCTTATATTTATTCAGCCATAAATGCTCAAAAGTTAGTTAACATGTAGATTGTATATAAGGCCACCTGAAAGGATAGAGAGGCATTCAAGATAAGCTTGACCAGGGACAAGGAATCAAGGCTCATAGTCATTAGAAACTACTAATAACCTATATAAGCAACTAAGATAAAAAAAGAAACAGCTTCACAGTTATGTCTTAAAGCACACGAGGAATTCCTATGGCCATCTCCCTAGACCAAACACAGTTAACTATGGCTAAATAGAATAAGTAAGCTTTGGTCTCGACACTTTGATATGCATTTATTGAATACATTGCGCATTCAATTTGACGTTGACATGAATGTTGATATTAATAACATGATTTTATTATCAAGCTGATGATTTCAAACTATTTACCAAAGCAGATAGTTGTGTATTTGTTTGTGTATATGTATATATGTAGTTCAATGTTCTGTTTATCAACAAAAGGCTTTTGGCCTTATCTCTGTTCAATTATTGTATTTCAGTCCAAACTCATTTTGCAAAAATTCAATATGGCGTTGGATTTGTCCACCAATTCAAGAGACTGCAAGGACGAACAGCATATTGCTCCAGTCAAGCATAAAGACGATGAGAAAAGGAAAGAGAGCAAAGGCGAAGAAGGGGAAGAAAGGAAAAATGGCTACCATCGTTTCATCAATATCAAGACCTATGCAATCAGTTATGCAGGGTTAATGATCTGTATATACTCCTTGACCTCTTACCAGGCTGGGGTCATAACCACCCTAGAGAGACAATTCGGGCTGAGCGCCCAACATATGGGGTTGTACCTATCCGGAAACAACATGTCAACAATACCACTTGTACTTATTGTTACCTATATATGTAGGAACTGGAGACACCCACCTCTTCTGGCCATTGGAGGCCTTATTCAATGTGTGTCGTCATTCATGCACGTTATTCCCCACTTCATCTATGGCACTTCCTTGTTCTACACTGGCGTGGGATCTGGACCAAACGCAACCAACCGCATGTACTGCAACCCTGGTGCCCCGCCCGAGGAGTGCGACGAGTCACAAGGTCCCAGTGGCAATACTGGACCCTTCCTGATATTGTTCCTTGCTGCTGTCGTTAGAGGTATTGGGCACTCGCCGATCTGGCCTCTGGGCATGACGTACTTGTATACCAATGCTGACAACCCAAGACAGGCCGCACTTCTCATTGGTGAGTGCGCACTAATGCTTTGAATGTATGACATGAAGTAGAGATATACGCCAATTGCTAGTATTTGGTCATTTATTTTCTTTTTTTGCTATAGTAATCTAAATTTTCAAAACTGAGATTGAGACCAAAACTACCAACTGTAGACCTGGTTTATTTGCTGTGTCTAATATTTGTCGATCTTACCTTTCTTAAAAAGATTAAAAACAGCAGTACCCTGTTACACACTGATACTCTCTCCCTGATAGGAGTGATGGCGACTTAACTGCCTGGTTTTTAAGAATCATATTATAACTATGTTATTAGATGAGTTCGGGAGAGTGAATTAAGATGATAAGCTATTGGGGATGAGTTGGCACTATACTAAAAATACACGAGTTGGTGTCAGCCCTTATCTCGGCTCTTAATGGGTGGAATCAACAGCCAGCCACGACACTATCAATTACAAATTCCCCCATTCAGAATGTATTAGCTGTGTCATGTTTATTTGCCATTGTCTCTCCCACATAGGACAGACATCTGGTCTACCCGTTAATGATGGAATAATGCCGATAAGAAACATTTCAGAATTTTCCGAATATTAATTTACCGACAGCATCTGATCGGTAAACATGTATACATGCATACATACATTCGCTACTGTTGCATACTCTGAAGTACTGACTAATGCGTCTCTTTTGATATACTTGCTGCTATAGGTATAGCAACAGCTGCCAAAGGTTTCGGCTCCTTGATAGGTAGTTGGACAGGAGGACTATTCACGGGACTGTATATTCATCTCACACGTAAGTGACGCATGCGGCTACTACCATTCATTTTTGTTGTGATGTACGATTCCATGCAGAAAATGGCTATGTGTTTTTAATAGAGGACATCAGGGTACTCAAGGTCAACCAAAAAGCCACCTTTAGTGACTAGCCTGGCAATGCACCCTTCACAAGCACAGATGTAATCGTGTGAGAAGGTAAAACAACCATGTGTGCATCGGAGAAAAGTTATAATTAAAATCTTAAAACGTAATAAATAGCAAAATGGTCAGATGTTACCATACTATGTTCACCTACAATGCAGTTGAAAAGTATAAATTATGCAAACACTGAAAATTGAAGTAGCACTTAGAAAAGATTCTTTCTCTACACAGTGGAATATATTCAAATAATAATAATAATAATAGTAATAATTACAATAATAATAATATTAATAATAACAATAATAATAATAACAATAGTAATAATTATAATAATTATAATAATAGAAATAATATCAAATAATAACAATAATAATAATAATAATAATAATATTACTAATAATAATAATAGTGATGATGAAAATAATAATGATAATAAAAATGCCTACACCACCACTACTACTACTACTACTACTATTATTGCATATACTATTTGAAATACAATATTACCACCACTATTACTAATAGCTATAATGATAACCATGAAAACAATAAACTGAAGATAATCGTAATTATCATCATCATCATCATCAAGCAAGACATTTTGGTTGTGCGTGGATAATTCATCACAATACCAAGTATTGAGTTTGATATTACTCAATCCTCACTACTTTGACAGTGAAGAAGCATGACGAGCACTCAACTTACCATAAACAAGCTTTTTGTCATTTGTTGACCTCCCTGAAATATGTCCAGTACACTCATCAAAAATGACCCTCCTATTTTCAGTAATTTGGACAAATCCCTGGACATTTTATGGATTTAGCCAAATCCATGGTTTGCAATCTTACAGTAACATTTACATATACATTTTGCAGCGACAGATCTGAAGCCGAGTGACCCCATGTGGCTAGGAGCATGGTGGCTGGGTCTGCTTATCCTGCAGGTGATTACCGTCATCTTCTCCATCCCATTGTTATTCTTCCCCAAGCGCCTTAAACCCGCCAAGCCCACGGTGGACGATCTGAAGACCAAGGTGGCGGCGGAGGAGCAACAGGGGGATGAGACATTTGAGGGAGAACCTCCCAAAGGAGTTGAAAAACTGAAAAAGAACTTTGGTATGTACACATGGGGAATATGGGGGTGATGCTCCAACTGAAAGAAAAAAAAAATAAAAATGAAAAGTAACTTCGATATGTATTGAGGGCTAATGTTGGGGACATGTGCAAGTTAAAACAAAGAAATTGAACGATTGAGAAAAACCTTTGGTATTTAGTAATGGCGCTATCTTTGGTAGCAATTCAACACATACTCCATACTAACTTCGATGTTACTGGGTAACATCAAACACTAATTTAGGTGCCAATATACCAATTGAATGCATAACCCAAGAAGATTAAATGACTGAAATTGGTATGTAATAAGGGTAATATTAGGCACCAAACCAGGGTTCGGTTTAATGTAAAAATTTAGTGAAATGAAAGATTGAAAAGAATTTTGGTGAGAATAGCGGCCATTGTGTATCTAAATAGAAAACTAGAACAGATCTCAGCGACATTGGAACACGGGTAATATACAATGAAAACGATTGTTTTTTATGAAAGCAGAGGTTGTTTAGTCGGCATGCACATATCTGATCAGTACAAGGCGGGAGACAGAGGTAGGTACAAAGCCAAGCAAATGCTTCTGCTTTTTTTTTGGAATACTATCCTATAACAAGTCCTATAAAAGATATTTTTCATTACCACAATCTAACAAATTAGCATAATTATTATTATATTTGTTATTATTATTATTATTATTATTATTATTATTATTATTATTATTATTATTATTATTATTATAATAATTATTTTCATTGTAGTTGCTATTGTTATCATTTTTATTTTATTATTGTTATTACTCTTATTATTATTATAATTATTATTATTATTATTATTATTATTATTATTATTATTATTATTATAGTTATTATTATTATTATCATTATTGTTATTAGTAGTAGTAGTAGTTGTAGTAGTAGTAGTAGTTGTAGTAGTATTGTGTTATTATTGTTTTAATTATTATCTTTATTATTACTTACTATTACATAGTCATCATTAATATTATTATTATTACTATTATTTCTATCATTATTATTATAAGTATTTATCATCATTATCATTATTACTATAATTATTATTATCATTATTATTATTATTATTATTATTATTATTATTATTATTATTATTATTATTATTATTAATATTATCATTATTGTTATTATCATTATTATTATCTCCAGTACTGATGTTATTCTGAGTCTTATGGCGTATTGTTTTCCTTACCACAGGTTTTCTCTATGCAATGATAAAGCTGATCACCAATCCAATTTACATGTGCATTCAAGTGTGTTTCTGGTTGTATGGGTTTCGTGGAGCAGGGCAGGGACCTTTCTTGATGAAGATATTCGATGCAGGATATCAGCAACCAGTTTGGGTTGCAAACATCATAAGTGGTAAGTCTTTCGAGTCAGTGCAGTTTGGTTAAGCACTGTGCTGTTTCCACTACCAGACAGAAATCCCCCACAGAAGAAGAAACATTTTGCAATGTCCATTCCCAAATAATAATGAATATAATAATAATTGGAATTTATATAGCGCCATTTCCATTCATAAAATGTTCAAAAGCGCTGCACACTGTCATAGTTTGGGTCATAGTCAACAACGCCTCAATGGGCGAGCCTGAAAAGGTGTGTTTTGAGACACTTCTTGAAGGCCTGACACGATGTAGAATCCTTCAGGTGTTGTGAAAGTGCATTCCATAATCTCGGTGCACTAATGGAGAAAGCGCCATCTCCAAGTTTGAGTCTAGTCCGAGGCTCATCCAGAAGGCCCTTTGCCTCTAATCGTAGATAGTGTCTGGGTTTATAAGGCACTAGCAGCTCCTTGATGTACTTAGGTGCAAGTCCGTTTAGCGCCTTGTATACCAGCAGTAGGACCTTAAATTAGATGCGGAATTTGATTGGTAGCCAGTGAAGCTTGATAAGAACAGGTGTGATATGTTCATACTTCCTGGTGCTCGATACTATCCTTGCAGCACTGTTTTGTAGTCGCTGCAGCTTTGCAATATAGAATCCTGTTGTATTCCAATTAGGAGAGCATTGCAGTAATCCAAGCGAGACATCACCAGTGGCTGCATCACTGTTTTTGTGGCATCTTCTGTTAACACGTCTCGCTTTTCCAATATCTCAGGTGAAAGCTAGATTTTTTGACAACACTTTTTACACGGGGTGCCATGATCAATTGAGAGTCAAACATAGCTCCCAGATTCCGCACAGGCTCAGATGCAACGGACACAGTCCCCGCTACAGAGAGTGACTTAATGTTCAGTTCAGCTAGGTGTTTCTTAGAGCCGAATAGAATGATTTCAGTCTTGTCATTGTTGAGTTTCAGCTTGTTCTGAGACATCCAGACACTAATGTCACACAAACATTTCTCAAGATTTAGGATTTCACGTTTGACAATTGCGTTATCACTTGTCTTTTTAAATGATAAGCAGAGGTGGGTGTCATCAGCATAGCCATGATTGTTCAGACCATAGGATCGGATTAGCTGTGCCAGAGGTATGATGTATATTAGGAACAATAGTGCACCAAACACAGATCCCTGTGGTACAGATTACAGGATTTCCTAATTTTCGGAAAAGTCATCATTGATTTTAATCCTCTGTTTCCTGGCTAGCAGGTACGATTTGATCCACTGTAGAGCAGATCCTTTAACTCCAAGAACTGTCTCCATCCTAGATAAAAGGATGGAGTGATCGATTGTATCGAAAGCAGCGCCAAGATCGAGTAACACAAGAATGGCGGCCCCACCCTGATCGAGAGTATGAAGGATGTTCTGTACCCGCACAAGTGCAGTCTCAGTGCTATGACATGCTCTGTATACCGACTGCATGGGTTCATGCAGCTGATTAATAGTCATGTAATTGGTAAGCCTTGCTGCAACTACCCTTTCCAATACTTTTGACAAGAATGATAAGTTACTTGCAGGATAATAGTTCTTGAGCACCTACGGTTCGAGATCATCTTTCTTCAGTAACGGAGTCACTAACGCCTGTTTCATGGAGTCAGGCACGTTGACACTTTGCAACGACAAATTCACTAAAATCGTAACCATTGGAATAAGCTCATCTAACGAGTCTTTCACCATCC
The DNA here is from genome assembly GCA_963942565.1 of Maea johnstoni. Taxonomy (NCBI): domain Eukaryota; kingdom Metazoa; phylum Annelida; class Polychaeta; order Spionida; family Magelonidae; genus Maea; species Maea johnstoni. Next base: position 16,090,482 of record OZ012700.1, on the reverse strand, counting down.
AAATGGCATTGAGCATGTTATATGATTCTCTATCATCGAGTAGTTGTTAGCAAGCGCCACCCGCACAAAACTGAGGGTACGCATCAAAGTTGCTTTTCTGTATGCATTCGCGTGTTATATTAAGTGACTGTTGCAGCATTTATTGATTATCTTACTCTTTAAAGCAGAAGGTTCCCCAAGATTGCAAGCTATAGAAACACAGTTTCTGACATTCGGTTTATTATCATCAAGTAACCTCGGTAACTCGCTGTGGTATGTCCCTAATGACACATCTCATCGGCTTTTTTCTTCATATAGCTCGTTTGTTGGGGAACCTCTATGGCTTTCACAATCCCATATTGTTAGTACAAAAAAGACAAATTGCATGAGTAATCATAAGTGTCTTATCACAAGGGAAAAAGGTAAGATCCTTGCGGGGTTATACTTTGCAATATATATCATCTAATAAATCTTTTAAACTTTTGCTAACTGATATGACTACTTTAAACAAAACCCCGCTGTATTTGAAGATAAACCATAATGGCCAAAGACCTGAATGAGTTGTGTTAGGCTTGATATAAAAGCATATGTGTTAACTATATTTGGAAGAAAAGGGGAACACCTTCACTAGATACTTGTAATCATTATATGATGATACATACATAGTTGGTTTGTCACCCTAGCACAAGATATTCAGTATCTAATCCAGCAAGTTAAATATTCAGTAAGTATTGTTAATTTTATTTCATTAATAAGACTTAAAGTCAGTCTTTTAAGGAAATGAAACTCATTTTGCAAATTATTATTCTTAACTATATAGTTTACATCAAATGCATGCTTGCCCATTGAAACATTATGTACATAGTCAATGATATCTTATTTCATACATTTTCAGGAGCCGCTAGTGGTGCAATCGCAGCAATAGGCAGTTTTCTTATGGGTGTCATTGCTTCCCGACTAAATAAAACCCGCCAGCTAACATTCGTCTTTCTGACATGTGCAATCCTAAGCGCATCCATGATGTTGATCCAGACTTTCCTTAGCTGTGGAGATATTCCCATGGCGGGCAATCGACAGGATTCAAAGTATGTATTATTTTTCATTAGTATCTACAAATCAATATATATATATATATAAATATATATATATATATATATATATATATATATATATATATATATATATATATATATATATATATATATATATATATTTATATATGTATATATATATATATATATATATATATATATATATATATATATATATATATATATATATATATATGATATATGAATTTATATACATACATGTCTATTTCAAGATTTGAAAAAATCAACACAATCAAAAATGTTTAACGGTCAATCCACAATCGCAGGCTACACGTCTTCCTTTTTCAAAAGGAAGCTTTGAGTTAAGTAAGTGTGACAAATTCTTATTCTTGCTAGAACACTTTCCTCACGCCTAGTGATTCTTAAACCTCCAGGCCACAGACCAAGAATCTCATGAAGTTTGTTGTTAACTACTTCATCCAATTGAGACTGTCATTTGTCTTTTAAAAGGATATTGATGTGTTTTTAAAGTCAACATAAGGAATGGGAATATTTGTAACTCTTCTCGCAAGACTAGGTTTGGCTTCAGCATCTGCCTTTTTATTATCCCTAATACCAACATGACTAGGAATCCAGTAAAATAATACTCTTTTCTTCTGATACTGTTAAAGCCAATGAAGGCGTTCCAGTACCTTAGGGACAAGAGGATGCGTCCAGTCTCTGCCCCAAATGGCCTGAAAAGCAGACTTTGAATCAGAGAAAATAATAAAATTCCTTTCGTCGTCATATGCCATTTCTACCTAATCAAGAGCTAGATAGAGAGCATGCAATGCAGAATATATAGATGACTTATCTGGAAGACGTTCAATGGAAGAATAGTTGTCAATGACTGTTGCTGCTGCAGCTTTACCATCTGAAACAGAGCCATCAGTGTAAATGAAATCATAGTCTCGAAAGATATAAATGTTATGGTCATGTGACCCTAGTTAACTGATAAGCCCCTCCCACCTAGGGTCCCTCTGAGCTTTAACAGGAAATGGATGTGTATTGGATTGGTAACTGATTAGAGCTGGCTATAGGTCAATCAGTCTTTTCTTTGTATGCAGGTGTTGGTTAGAAAGGATGTGTGTTAGGTAAGGTGGGCCACTTAGTACCACAGACAATGATGTGTTAATCAATTCAAAAATAGTGCATTAGGAATTAGTCGTAATCAAAATGTAGCTCCAGCTGTCTGAGAAAAACACGAAACATCCCAGTTTTTGGGCTTCATGTAAAAAAAATGTGTGTATTTGATGGGAAAACCTGGGCTTTTGGGAGGATGTTGGGTCATTCCCTCTCAGACCTCCAGCTCGAACAGACACTCTGTGCTCTATGGATAACTAACACTACTAAAATGGGGCAGAGAAAGAAAAAGAAAAAGAGGAAATGCACACAAGCCACATGTATCTCCGCTACATAATGGATACTCCTACAGAGAGAAAGAAAAAATTCAGAGTGATAGCAGCAGCAACAGTGATGAGGAGGATGGAAATGAGAATGAAAATGACTTGGTTTCATCTTTAAACACAAGTTTTTCTCAAACAATAATACAGCCATCATGATATAGTTACCCAAAGTACAATTACACCCATATAATTCAACTATCAACTAATTGAAGCCTGCATTGTATTTTTCACAACAATTGTTGTCAATTCAGTTGTAGACACAAAAGAGATGGAAATTGCAGGTGAATAATTGGGTGATTGATTGATTGGCACTGTGGCCTAAGTTCTGAGGAAATAGATACAGGTATGTGTGGTGTCATAATAACCTCAGGACTCCCCATTCTAGAACAATGAGTGTGGTGTCACTCATAATCCCCTCAAGGATTATGGGAGTCGGGAGGAAATTTAAAAAAGGATTACATGTCACTTCATCTGAGCATTTCAAGCCGTTTAGTAGTGCATGTGGACATTTTACTCATATAGGATTCATTAGACAAAGGAATAGACTGTGTGAGACCTTAGGGAAAGTTGCCATTTCTGCAGCAAAATATGTAGCACTCTCATTGAGGATCATGTAACTTGGATCACTGGAGTAGGAGATACAGCAATAGAGGTTTGTGAAATTATCTTTCTTTCAAGGCCCAAAATCTAGAAGCCACCATGTCAGAAAGCTATGCTTGGGATAGCTTCAGAATTGGCCCTACAATATGTTTATTTTAGATAAATGGAGCTAATAACACATATGGAGTATTAAAAGCTTTTATTTGCAAAATCAATATACTTGCAGTCAAAGATAGCTAAAAATTGATTTTGATGGCACAGTTCTTTGAAGAATTAAGAAATCTAGAGTTATAATGCATTACATTAGCATGCAAACAAGATGCCAGTCTACTAAGTAGGCGGGGTTTGGAAGAGGTCATATGCCCTTATATGGAAGGCACTCTAAATCCAGTTGACAGAGTTATTAGGCAGTTGCAGAAATTTACTTATTTACACTCTTTTTTGAGGTACCTCAGAAGAGGAATTGTTGACAGTTGTGGAATACAATGAGAAATTACTTTATCTTTTCACTTAGACTAAAATAAATGCATTAAAGTGGTAGCAAATTGTTGCACAGTAAGAAGAACTGTTTAAAACACAAAACTGCCATTATCTCAGCTTACTTTTTTATAGTTTTACTCTCACGGCTGACGTGATTTCAGACACAAATCTTGATCAATTAGCTTCAAACTTTGCATATAGATTCTAAAACATCTTCTCCAGAGAATAAGACGGGGATATTGCAATATCTTGTCTAGTTTATCTTCTATAGTGAGTCAAAAATCAAGAAATGAAAAAAGTATTTTTTTCCTAAATTGTTGTTAGGTAAATGACCATAAAAAATGTTAGGAGCAATATCTTATAAAACCCCCGTCTCATTCTCTAGGGACAAGTTTTTTTTCAACATATTAAAAAATCAGGTTATTATCTGAGGCTCTGCTCTTAGATTTGCGTCAGCCGTGACATATGTACTGCAAATTGACTAGCCAAAGTTTCTTCAAGATATTTGGAGCACACACAACCTTTCCATATTCTATGTATTCTCTAGAATCCCATCTTTCTAAAAAATGTATAGTTTGCTAGGGGTTTAGTGTACAGATATTGAGAAATCAGCCATTGTTTGAGGGAAAGTTTACTCTCCACCGGAAATGTTTACAGCCACCTTAAATGAGTAGAATCATAATAATGATGATGATAATAAATCTGTTACCCTTGGTGTGAAAATGATGTAGGGGTCGATATCGGCCATTTACACAACAAGGATACATAATAATACAACAGAGTATCATCTTTGCAGGTTGAATCTGACACTACCTTGCAATAGTGACTGCGGCTGTAATCAGAATAGTTTTGTTCCTGTCTGTGTTGGAAAAACGAATTACTTCACACCGTGCCATGCTGGTTGTGAAAATCAAGTAAGTTCTAAAATGACGAAGCATCATTGTACTACGTAATTTTTGTAAGGAAATGTTTACATGAATTGCATTATTACATGTGGGCACATAGTTGATCACTATGTACCAATGCGAATATTTTTCTTTTGAAAGAATTCATATTATTCTGATTTAGAATACCGTACTGATACTTTTCAAGCAGAATACACATTTTACGTTCAAAGGAATTGATTATCTTCTGATTTATAATAATATACTGATACACCTTTTTCAGTCAAAATACACATTTTTCTGTCATATGGATAAATATCTTTTCATTTATTTACAATAATATACTGATACACATTTTTCTTTTTAAAGAATAGATATATTTTCTGATTAACAATTATGTATTTAAAATATTATTTTTGACCATACCATATAAGACATACAATCATACAACTGCACGAAAATAAACACTCATTATGATACATTAATCGATAAAAGTCAAGATGAAAAGAAAGAAAACTATTAGTACGTTGTCTTCCAGAACCTGACAGAGTGCTCCTGTGCTGGAAACAGCACAGTGACTCGAGGATGGTGCGACACTGGATGCAAGAACTTCATTCCTTACGTTGTCGTCTACTTTGTACTTCTTCTATCCTTCGGTATATCTCCAGGGAGAATTATCGTCTTAAGGTACTAACATGAGAGAAAGGGATAACCTTATTTAGTACTGTAAACCAGGAATTTCTAATACCTCACTGAGGAGTATAATTAATACTACTTTATCTTCTCCTTCTTCTTCTTCTCCTTCTTCTTCTTCTTCTTCTTCTTTTTCTTCTTCTTCTTCTTCTCATACTACTACTACTACTACTACTACTACTACTACTACTACTACTACTACTACTACTACTACTACTACTATTATTACCACTACTGCTACTACTGCTACTATTACTACAACTACTACTACCACTACTACTACTTCTACTACTACTACTACTACTACTACTACTACTACTACCACTACTACTACTACTACTACTACTACTACTACTACTACTACTACTAAAACCACTACTACTACTACTACTACTACTACTACTACTACTACTACTACTACTACATTTCACAGTTATGTATTGATGATAACAATGGTGATGATGCTTATGACCAAAATGTACAGTAAAATGAAATAATACCAGGGGGAGGAACGGTCAAGGATGTTGATTTGTTTAGGGGAATTCTAGCGAGGTAAACAGAGGTGCGATAAGACGACCTGGGTTCTGATGTCAAATACTGCAGTAGTACAGGTAAGATGGTTTATTCGTACCCATCACGGGGTGCCCTATACTCCCAAGAATAGCATGATAGGGCGTTTTAGGGGCAATGTGCATGTTAATATTTTCTTAAAATCCACGCACCAGTGGAGTACCTCCCAAGCTGAGTTCCTGCTCATGTCAACGGCCGTGCCTTCACAGGGCTTCCAGCTCTAATAATGGAGGTACAGTGGCATGGCATTGACCAAACTATATCCAACATGATTTCTATTTGCAAATTTGCCATCTATACCCAACACTTTAAGCTAAATATCAATCGGAGTGTCAGTCCAGGCCATGTTGATTTGTTTGGGGGTGACTGACAATGTGTTCGTGGGCAATACTGGCAGTGATAAAAAGGACATTGTAGGGTAGATAACTGCTTTTAATATTGATTTTGTAATGTTAAAACAAGGAACGGCCTTTCGCAGACGTCATGACATAGGTTGCCAGGAAAACGACATAAATAGTTAGACGATTGTATATAGGTAACCTATATATGTGTAGACCTAATGGATATTCTTATCAATTGAGAAGTATCAAATTTAAAGATTCCAGAGATGATCTTTTGTTGCATGTGTAATAATTATTTATCATTTATTTTGCAGGTAGTGCTGCCGCGCAATGAAGAACGTGGTCGACCGGGTTTGTATCCATTGTATGAATGTGTATGCTGGATATGATGTGACAGTGATGTTCTTATATGTAGTCCTGTATGGTCTTGTTGCCCTCCGTAATTGTAACGTCTAGTGGAATGCTTGCGTATGCGTATGTTTGTTGACAATATAAAACATGAAAAAAGTGTTGTATGTCTTACAAGTGTGTTGATATTGACTTCATTAGTCCTTAATAGGTAGGGTAGTTAGTATAGTTTATGTAGGTTAGGTAGATGTCCTAACTAGAGTACCAGTGCATGTGAAAGTGTGTACTGCTTAAGTGATTGCGGTCTACAGGTAAGTGTTAAAACAACAGAGGTGCATACCATGGGATCTCTGCCCTCTATAGGCGGGTGGCCAAATGTCTGAATTATACTTTTGATGGCGTTTTTCGTTACAAGTCGTCATCCATGCTTATTCATCTCTACATAGGGTGGGCATTAGTGTACGGGTGGATGACACGTCTGATTTTACTGTGTAAGGGAATTTTGGGGCATTTTATGCTAAAAATCATCAAAAAAGCATGTTCTTTAAGGTTTCCTTTTTTTCGTGATAGAAACTCAAAACTTGCTATAAATGTGTTCAAGAGGATGCTTTTGATCTTATAACATGTTAGGTTAGCGTGACTTTAATGAACCCCAGCTGTGAATGATTTTTGGGGAAAAATCAAAAAATCATCAAAAATGGGTGATTTTTGTAATTTCCCACAACTTGAATGTCATCCCGTGCACTATTCCAAACTCTCAACTGAATACTTTTGGTCTAGAAAACTACCCAAAAAGGTGTAGATACAGAAAGCGATTTATGGTTAAATATGTTCATGATATGCTACGTTTTGGGACATTTTACATCAGAATGGCATTAAAACTAGTGATTTAAGGGATCTGCAGTTTTGATAGTAGGAACTCAAAACTTGCCTTAAATGATTTCATAGGGTTGGCTATGATAATCAATTGTTTTGTGTTAGTATGAAATATATCTGACCCCTGCTGTGAGTGATTTTGGGGGTAAAAGCCTTTAAAATTGTAGGATTTTTGTAATTTCTTAGTTATTTGAACAAAGGTATATTATATCTTATACCAAGATTCTAGCCTCTTATTGTTGTTGCAGAAAATTAACCAAGATTATGCAGATAAGGGAAATAAGTTACGTAAGCCAACCAATGACATGCTAAATTTTGGGGTATTTTACTGAAAAATTTTCAAAGCATGTGATTTTAGGAAGTTCTTTCTGGAAAATGCAACTTCCAATGTAGATCACATTGCGTGATGCCTATGGTTGTAGGATGTGTTGTGGTAGTTGAGGATACATGTGGCCCCAGCTGTGTGTGGCCTTTGGGTAATCCTTTAAAATCATGCATTTTTCTTTGTATTTTCCCAAGCTTGACTGTCAACCTGGAGACCATGCAAGGATTGTAATTTCACAATTTTGCCACAGAAAACCACCATAGAATGTGTTAACTATGGAACTCGGTTAAGTTTACTATAGCCTTTAATTATAAGCTATGGTTTTGTGTATTTTATGGAAAAAGTAGTAAAAATGTGAATTTAGAGATCTGCTTCTAGACAGAGTAAATTTCATGGTAGGAATTCAAATTTGGTCCAATGATACTCATTAGGATTTCTGTGATTATAGAGATGTTGTGTTTTAAGTTTCATGTGACCTGCTTAACAATTTAAGTGATTTGAGTGATTTATGTTCACTGGTAGATGTCATTATTAAAAATGATCCTATATAGACCCCTATACGAATGAAAACACAGGAAATAAAGTCTCTTCACAATATAGTGGTTTATGAAGACATGGTTTTTACCTCGAAGATGTTCCCCATTCATCACACATAAAAAAAATTAAGGTTTTTTTTCTGAGTGCGATAAAGCATTCATCCTGAGCGAATGCCTCTTAGTATAAGGGTCTGGGCCAGTTGATGACCAGAAAATACTCCCTAGCAGTGGTTTTAATTTTGACAAATTTCAAAATTAACAAAGTGAAAACACCTAATGTTTTCTTGCTGCGATACAACATTATTATTAAATAGCTTGAGAAGAAAAGAACGGGAAGGTGTTCCTGAAAAACCCAGCCTTCTCAATGTAATTGGGTAATTGTTGTTTTGGGGGGTTAGATGCAGAAACTGAATCTGAAAAGTACTAGTAATATCATCACTGATATGAGTATATATGCACATGTACATTACTTCGACTTTTAATTCTTGTAAAGCGACCTCAGATGTGTTAGAACACGAAAGTGTATCACCAAGCTAATGCTAGCTGCATTAATATTCTGGTATAAGTATCAAAAATCAGAACTGATTTTAATTATTCAATAACTGTTGAGACTGTTTGGTGGAAAATTGTAATTGAGGATAATGTACAGTGGAACTTGATAGATTACCTCTGTACATAGAGCATTTTCACAGCAGTACCTGCATACCGTAAAAGCGCAACGTAACCCTGTAGCCTGTGACTATACAACTTGAATATTAATGGTAGGGCTGCTTAGACAATGGGCTTGTAGGTCCATTGGGCTAAGTACTGTATATTTGGTAAAGTCTTATCAAAGTACATAATATGCTCATAGGCTAGTTATTAAAGAAGGGGAATAGGTGGAAGGATTTCTAAATATTGCGGACAAGTAGTCCATCACTGGCTAGTGAAATATTTTGGTAATGTTTAACCAAGAGTGATAGGAGCCCAATTTCCCAAAGCTTTGTGCTAGGAGAAAGGAAACTATAGTAACCCAGTGATAAACCACCTAACCACAAGTCAGTGATCACTTTCTCACACGTCCTGCCTGGGATCAAGGAACAAACAAATATATGGGAGTTGGGAATTTTGTTTTTTTCGTCACTTTTTTGCCATACCATGGTTAAGTAATGACTAACCAGTTGTAATTGTTTTAGGAAACCAGATTACCCAGCAAAAACCACTGCAGCCTAACTCCAAGTCACTGGCAACTTTCTCCCATAGTGACTAGGATTTGAAAGGTCAATGTGGTTGTTTCGTTTTTCATACTTGAATGACTCACATGTATATTAAGTTTTAAATGAAATAAAATCTCACAGAATGATACATATGTAACTGGGTGAGATATACCTTAGACTCTTAGAGTAATGGTAGGAGCTTTACTACTATTGTCTACCATGTATTGATATTGATGCCATTTCAATGACTCTGTTTCTTGTTCTGTACGACCTGTGATGTCAGGGACCTGCATACATGGAGCACTTCTTAATTTCTCATGAGAAATCCATACTAAAAGGTTCCACTGTGATTGCTACGTAGATAGGTACTATCGAAATTATACATCCCTCATTATATTACAGCAAAATGATCCTAAATCTAGCATTGAAACTTTTAAAAATACAAAAAATGCATGATTTTTAAGGATATTACCCAAAAATTACTCACCCCAGGAGTTACATTTAATCTCAACTACCACAACACATCCTACAACCATAGGCATCAATGTGAGCATTTTTCTGTTGCAAATCCTATACATCTACATTAGAGACTGCATTTTCCAGAAGCAAATTCCCAAAGACGCATGCTTTTGATGATTTTTCAGTAACATACCCCAAAATTAAGCAAATCATAGGTTTGCAAACATAATTTATTTCCCTTATCGGCCTATTCTTGGTTAATTTTCTGTAACAAGAGTATGAGGCTACAATCTTGGTATAAGATGTAACGTACCTTTGTTCAAATAAATGAGAAATTACAAAAATCCTACTATTTTAGAGTTTTTTACCCAAAATCACTCACAGCAGGGGTCAGATACATATCATACTAGTTACACAAAACATTTGATTATCATAGACTTCCTTATAAAATCATTGATGGCAAGTTTTGAGTTCCTACTATGAGAATTGCACCTTCCAGAAGCAAATCACCTGTTTTATGCCTTTTTTTCGGTAAATTGCCCAAAATGAGCATGTCATGAAAATATGCAACCATGACTCACTCTCTCTATCTACACCTTCTTGGGTAGTTTTCTAAACCACACCTATTTAATAGAGAATTTGGTATAGTCCACAGTATGACATTCAAGTTGTGGGAAATTACAAAAATCATACTATTTTATAGGCTTTTACCCAACAATCACTCACAGCAGGGGTCAGATAATTTCACACTAACACGAAACATTTGATAATCATAGACATCCTTATGAAACCATTTGTGGAAAGTCTTGAGTACCTACTATGAAAATTACACCTTCCAGATGCAAATCCCTAAAATCACTAGTTTTAATGCCATTTTGATGTAAAATGCCCCAAAACGTAGCATATCATGAAAATATTCAAACATAAATCGCTTTCTGTATCTACACATTCTTGGGTAGTTTTTTAGACCAACACTATTTAGTTGAGAGTTTGGAATAGTCTTCGGGATGACATTCAATTTGTGGGAAATTACAAAAATCACTCATTTTTGATGATTTTTTGATTTTTCCACAAAGATCATTCACAGCAGAGGTTCATTGAAGTCCCGCTAACCCAACATGTTCTCAGATCAAAAT
>OZ012700.1:16047062-16074562 GCA_963942565.1 Maea johnstoni | reverse complement strand
TATATCTACAATCAAGTAGCATATGAAAATTACTGTCTTTAACATCAAGACATAGAGATCACGTATCAACGGTTATAATTTTACACTTAAATAATAAGTCATTAGTAAAATATCTGTAATGTAAGGTTCTTAACTGAGTATATCTTAAATACGTATCGTCAATCTGTTTGTTAGTGACAAGAAATGATCTTTTAATATCATGAGGATGCAGAACTACTCCTGATTTTCATACCATTTCGTACAGATGTTTTGTGCAATATTGGGATTTTCTTTATGAATGGCTTTGTATAAGTTTGATACACCCGAGGTATCTTTGTGAAGTATTGAATTTAAGAGACTATTTTCTGGTCTTGTTAAGTTTGAAGCAGGTAATTATAAATTGTCCATATATAGTTTGATTGTCAAAGCAAAGCCACCATATTCAAGGAAGTTTGTTTTCAGATCAAATTTCTCTTGAAAAGTTTCAAAAGACATGATTTTGCAATCCTAAGTTGATATATCCCCGACTATACTTACACCTTTCTTTAGCCATTTGTGCTTTAAGGGAAGTCTTAATCTACTATTGTACCATCGAGGTGTTGTACAGACATGATAAATACTAGTACATGTATCACTTTTAAATAATATTTTTTAACAACCCAGTACATCTTTCCAGAAAGGAATTTGTATTATCTCATACATTCTTTGCACAAGGTCATTGCCATAATTAAAATTTTCATGGAAGTCTTCTAAATCTAAGAAGACCTTCCATTTACTTTGTGAGTTAAAGTACCTTTTCAGCCACCCTAATTTTAGGGCTTTATCAAAAGTAGATAAATCATGAAGTTTTAAACATCCATCAATTACCTCTGCTTCTAGAATTGATTTGCTAAATTTGGCTGGCTTGTCATTCCATATAAATGAAAGAAGTATTTGTTCGATACGTGTAATTGTTTGTGCTTTGGGGCTTGGAAGGGACAGAAGGATATGAGTTATGTTTGACAGTAGGTTTGACAATTGTAACTTTACCATATGGAGTGAGTTTGCGAGTACTCTGGACATGTTCTTATTAATTTTTGTATCTTAGTTACTTTTGAGTTATAGTTTAATTCAGTTATTTCGTTTAAATTGAATACAACATATTCAATTCCCAGAACTTCGAACGTGTGTGTCCAGGTCAGTCCAAATTGTCCTTCCCAAGAAATCCTTCTGTCCCTTGATGCCCCAATTTTGATGACCTTGGTTTTTTCTTTGTTTATAGATAAACCTGATATTTTATTAAACCATCTCAACACGTCGAGTACACATCGTAGAGTTTCTTTGTCCTCTTTGAGAAACAAAGTAGTGTCATTGGCGTATTGAGACAATTTAGACTCAACATCACCTATTGTTATACCTTTTATATCCTTATTTTCTCTGATAACATGCCAAAGTACCTCAGCGCAGATCACAAACAAGCATGGCGATATGGGGTCAACTTGACGGCAACCTCTGGAGAGCTGTATATTTTCAGAGAAATGACCGTTCTGTTCTATTCTGGAGTAAGAGTTTTTTTGCAAAATTTTAACTGCATCTTTTATAAATTCGCCATAACCGAACAATTCTAGGCAGAACCCCACAAAAGGCCACTCAAAAGTATCGAATGCCTTAGCATAGTCTACTACTACTAAAAGACCTCCTATGGAGTTCTGCTCACAATAGCTCATAGTGTCCAGCAGGAGTCTGGTATTTTCCCCGAGAAATCTATTGGAAATAAAGCCCGTCTGATCTGGATTCATTAAAGTTTCCAAGGTGCTTTTAATACGGTTTGAAATTATGGTGGAATAAAATTTGTATACAGAATTTGATAGGGTTAAAGGTCGCCAATTTTTTAAGGAGTCTATCTTTCCCTGCCTTTGGGATACATGTTATAGTTCCTTCTAAGATTAATTTACTTATATATTTTCTATTTATTACTTCCTGATATACTTTAAATAGCCACTATTTTAATTCATAGTTAAAAAATTTGAAGAATTCATTCGAGAATCCATCTGAACCAGGAGCTTTATTGTTCTTACTACTTCTAATGGATTCTTCTAATTCTTTAATATCAATTGGTTTACTTATTCTTTCCCTAGTGCTTTTATTGATTTTTGGACAGTTACTAAGGAAATGAGTGTATCTAATGTGCTGTTCTATGTTTACGTTTTTAGTGGAGAACGAGTCCGAATAAAATTCTGCCTGCATTTTTAGGATTTCATTTGGATTATTTATAATTTTATTATTTATATCTTTAAATGCATTAATATTCTTTATTTAGGGAGTTCTTTTCTACGTTTAGAAAATATTTAGAGGGCTTTTCCCAATCTTTAGTATGTTGATATCTTGATCTTATCTGGTGTCCTTTTAATTTTTCTTCTCTAATCTGCTCTAATCTAAGTTTACATTCCTCTAGTTCAGTTAATTTAGTATCAGTTGATTGAGTTTGTTTATCTAATTCAACTTCTAACTTTGAAATTTTTGTCATTATATCTTTCTCTGTTTGATTTCTATTTCTTGTAAGTTTTTATGAAAATGTAATGGTTTCTCCTCTTATCTGACATGATAGAGTGTTAAGAAATAGATCGTTATCAATAGGTAATTCTAGAAATTCGCCATGGTCTTTGTTTATAAAATCAATAGAATAACAGGTAGGGCATATGTGTGTTTCACTAGATTAATTGTACCTTTAATTAAATTTATATACTGTAGAACACACAATGTTAGCGTCTGTTTATATATAGCGTACATAGCGTGTGGTTCCGATTCGCTATACAAAAAACGCTGTACTTTTTTCTTACTGTACTGACGCTGTCAGCGGCGGCTACCGTCGTTAACCTAAAGATACGCTATGATGCATAAATTCGCTATATTTGGGACACGCGTCATATATGTTTTCTACAGTAGTCATTATTAGTTAGTAGATTATTGTTAAATTTCCATGAGCCCTTTCCTCTCGGATGCGAATTTATATTTAATTTTAGAGATATTATGTTTTGGTCACTTCGGTATGCGTTATTTATTTCTGTTTTTGGATTGAAGGATAAAATATAATCAGAAATTATAAAGTAGTCCAGACGTGATCTTTTGAAAGGTTTTTTGGTACCCCATGTAAATCGTCTTTCATCTTTATTTTGATCTCGCCATATGTCAATGTAATTGTTTGTTTTTTAATATATGAATTCATTATGTCCCTCGATTTTATATTTCTTTGAAATTGATAATTATAGGTGTCTTTCTGATTGAGTGCAGTGTTCCAGTCACCTGTCAGTATTACAAAATCTGTTGTTTGATTATCAATAATTTTGAAAAAATTTATCAAACCATTCTGGGTTATCATTGTTCCATCCATATATATTAACTATTTGGATTGCAAAAAGATTATCTATTAAAATGTTTAGTATTATCTATCTGCCTTCTGAATCTAATTTAGTCTCTGTTATTTTATATTCAAATGTATTATTTAGTAGAATTGCGACTCCCGTTGACTTGGAGGACTTTCCACCTAAAATATATTCTAAAAGTCATCCAATCCCTATCGTCTTGGTGTTTCAACCATACGTTTTCATTAACTTAGCTGTCCTTGAGGTCGCCTGGATTGGACAACGGTTTCTATTTAGAAATGTTTTACCACATACATGTATATATATACATACACCATCATGTGTGCAAAGCTTAGGCAGTAACTGCAATCATAGCTTACCTTTTCAACAAACTCCCCTGCTTTCCATTCTAGATAAATACAAACTGTAATTATTGGAATAAAACTTATGAATGAAGACTAGATGGTGATTTGTCTTGACATAAGGTAAGAAAAATCTCAGATATTGCAAGCCACCATTGATTATTGACATTTTTGCATGTGAAACAACCAGTTCTAAACCTGTCAAATGAAAAGGTACCCGCCCATCATCCTAAACAGATTTCTTTAAAATTCTCTCTTCATACTTGCTAAAGAAAGGGTTGGTCAGTATGTTTCAACAAAGTCAGATCGTTATTGCCATTAGCTAATTTCCATATATTAATTGTATCATGATGAATGTTTACATGCTTAAAACATGCACAGCCTATAGATATAATAACCAGCCCTGCAATTTCCTCATGTGTCCCTCTACTGGGTGAATATTCATAAATTTAGACATGCCCACATTATATAAGAGGAATGCACATGATCTCTTGACCATTTTAAAGCTATTCATATCGTACATAGGTATTGGTATGATGATCTGAACCAAATGTAATATTAACTTATTCCAGACCTTAACACAATAGTATGATTAACTATGTGGTAGTTGGATGGCATGAAATGTTAAAACTCTTGAACATGTTTGCTTCATATTAACCCATTCACACTTAGAGTTTCTCTGGAAAGTGTCGTCTGCTACTCTCATACTTTTTGAAATATCTTTTGAATAAAGCAAAAATTCACAAAATATTTGAAGGTGAGGTCTTGTCTGGCTTGTGATCAACATTCCTCCTTCGAATGTTTTCAAGAAAATGTGTTTGTAAGTTAAATATTTCCAAAATCGTCAGGCCTCTTTTGGCTCCTCTGAGTGTTAATGGGTTAAAGCATGACAGACAAACGTCACACTCAAATTTAATTCATTATTCATTTTTCCTTTACACAGCTATTATTGCTGAAGTACATTTAGAGGATATCTTTTTCAACTTCCTTCAAAATAACATTTTTGAAATAGCATTAATGGAACATGAACGTTGGAAAACAAGCTATTCTGCAATGCTTATCACAGCAGTAATAGGGTCCCATCAGCCGTTATGGGCTTATGGGAATATGGCCTATTGAAATCACGTTTAGTTTTGAGGTCTTCCATGCCCAGAAAACTGGGTGGCAATCGCGCATCCGGTGTAATACAGTATTATACCCGTGCTACCTTTAGTGCAGCAATGAAATGTCGACATTGTAAACGTAGTATGCAAGAATGGCCGATTTTCCCCAGTTGATTGGGTCAACTGACAGTGACGGGGGCGAAAGCAAAATCAATCTTTTTTTGAAACAATGAAGTAGTATTTTATGCTGAACAGTATTTGAATGAACATCATATTGTAATTGTATACGATTGGAGTATAAACGACCATTTTCTCTCAAATATATGTATTTTGTTATTATTTTGTAATATATTTCATGATTAAAGATTTGTTTGACGTTTCCTTTTGCCTAGTTGGGGGAAGATCTACTTTTAAACTTTGGTTAAACATAGTTTTGTTTTTGGTATTTAGAATTGTCATATTGATATAAATGTATTTCCCAAATCACCAATTCCTTTCCTTCCATCAGATATATGGTAATCATTGATTCCTAAGGATCCTTGTCATTTTTGTACATTATTCCACAGGTTTCCAACCCTAGAGCATTAAAGCAACTTGTGATAGTTATTCTCTGTTACGGAGGAGCACATAGAAGAAGTATCAGATTCACTAACATCACATTTAACAAAATTTGATTTGTAAAATCATGTATAGTGAATGGTCCTTTATTAATAGGAAGTCTCACTATGCAGGTAGTTTTTCGATCATTTTGATCATTTCAATATGTTAGTAGTGATTCAACATCGACCATCGCCAACATTCATTTGATAACCTGGTTTAATGGCCGTATATGTGTCTTGCATGTGATTTAATGAAATAGATCAAATTCCAGCCTGATTAAGCCAAGCCGGGTCAGGATAGAATTTGAAACGTTATTGACATAGATCACATTATCACAAAGAAAAGTGTCTGTCATTGCATGATATAACTAACCTCTTAGTATCAACACCTCTGCGGTTCTAAATCCCCCAATATATCTATTCACATACGTAATAACATTTATGTATATGTTATATCAATTGTTTTTCACCCTTAAACTATTACTTATCACAACCATGTTACGCATACCATTATAACAAGTTTTCTAAAGAAATTTAAAGGGTTCGCCACCCCTTCTTGAAGGGTGGCTCAGACGTATACTAAGGAGAGCTTTTGTAATATGCAGACGACACGAATGATGAAATTAAATGAATATGAAACTCTTCAAAGTAATCTATCCCTGTAATTGGGTGACAGACGATAAGGAGTAAGAATTGAAGGTTTTCGGTGGTTGCCCAGTTTACAGAGAAATCGAACCCCTATTTGCCCCAGCCTGGAATTGAACTCTGGACCCCATGCCTCCCAGCACTCAGGCCGGCAATCGTGCCGCTATGCCAGTATAACAAGTTAATTCCATTAGATTTCTCATGCATATGTCTATGTATATTTCTGATGCCATGCAAACCTTTTGGTAAATTACCTTCTCTTCTTTAGCATATAGTTCTAGGACATTTTTTTCATTTTGAATGTGAGCATTCTGTTTTGACGGGTGCTCATTTGCAATACCATGTTTAAATATTTTGAATCATTAATTTATTCGATGATTGTACTTTAACTGTATTGTTTGGATATCAAAACAGCCAATAGTAATCCAGGATCATGCAATACAATACGTAGACAGAAATAACAGTTTCTAGCTATTTCATTTGTTTACATACAAACGATATTAAAATGTAAAATATTAACATTAATAGAGGTCCAACCGATATTCAATATGCCGAGCATATACTACAACTACTACTACTACTACTACTACTACTACTACTACGACTACTACTATTCTGCCATAGTTATCTACAACATCATGTCTGCTTAGCCTAGGCAGTAACTGCTATCATATATTACCATTTTCGATATATTCCCCGTGCTTTACTTTCTAGATAAATACAGACTAAAATTATCGGAAGGAAACTTATTAAGAATGAAGATTATTTCTTTTACAAACCTGGTGATTATTCTTTACATAAGGTATGAAAAATCTGTAACATCGACATCCAAAGCCATCAGTGATCGTTGACATATCTGCATGTGAAACAACCAGTACTAAACCTATCAAATGAAAAAGAACCTGTTCACCATCATAAACAGGTTTCATCAAAATTCTGTCTTCATACCTAGTCAAAGAAAGGTTGGACTGTATGTTTCATCGAAGCCAGATTCGCAGTGTAATATTGGTGTCAAAGGTTAAAGATTGTTATTGATATTAGCCAATTACTTTCTAAAGTATCATGATTAATATTTACATGCTTAATACATCGCTTGTAATATATATATAGGTATGGTAACCACCCCTACAATTTCCCCTGTCCTCAAACCACGTGGTGTGTCCCTCTACTAGGTGTATATAACATACATAAGATAAGAGAATTGCATATCATCTCTTGACCTTAAAGCCATGCATAGTTATTGGTTTGATAATCTGAACAAAATAACTAATTCCATAACGTTACACAACAGATTCTTCCCTTATTCTTATAAAAAATAGCAGGCTCATCCCTCATAAGATTTAATAAGCAGTTGATTGGGTAAACGTGCCTTGCAATAACAAAACATCCATATTAAGGTAGCTTTTATATTTGTGATTCGCCCGTTCCTCCACTCTACGTTTATTTGGGTATTTAACCAATAGGAAGTATGTAGTTTCTAAAAGAAGATCTTCTAATCGGGAATACAATAACCATCACAGAATTAACCTCCTAGTAGGGTATAATCTGTGGGTGATGAATGATGAAATATTGGAAAAGAACATGCCGTTAGAGTGTTTTCAAAAGAAGCGCTTATCCCCATTTATAAACAGAGAGCATAATATATCTAAAATGAAGAGAAATGATCAAAGTCGAACGAGGAGAATCATGTTTTCATAATTTTCCGCTCCGTTCAAATATTGTGACCATTGTTGTTTGATATGGGAAAAATGCCAGATAGCATAACCTTTTAGCAAAGTCAAGTTTTGCACAAATTCTCTTCTCTTTGTAACTCTCTAATCTTTTAATATGACGAATTTCTGGCAAATTTGATACGAGTTGGTACCCAAGAATGCCTGCTTGAAGCGATCATGTACTGTAGAACGCATATATGACGCGTGTCCCAAATATAGCGAATTGGGGAATTTTCGGATCATAGCGTATCTTTATGTTAGCGACGGTAGCCGCGGTTGACAGCGCCAGTACAGTAAGAAAAAAGTACAGAGTTTTTATGTATAGCGAAGCGGAACCACACGCTATGTACGCTATATATACACATACGCTAACATTGTGAGTTCTACAGTAATTTGAGATAATCAGCATTAAGAAAAGATCAGAACAAATACTGTGTGTCAGCTAGCCTCTGCTACGCTGTGTGGGATTTGGTTTCGTACTCTACACAGTGGTGGCCTATACATTTACGCATGATCTGACTATAATGAAAAGGGATTATGTGAAGGGTGTATGTTACCATATGAAAAAGGGCGTACGTGAGGGGTTTATGTTTCGATGCAAAGGGTTGTATGGGAAGGGTGTGTATGTTACCGTATGAAATAAGTGAATGTTACGGGTGAATGTTACCCTATGTAATGGGTGTATGAGAAGGGTGTATGCTACCATATGAGAAGGGTGTATAAGAAGGGTGTATGAGAAGGGTGTATGCTATCATATGAGATGGGTGTATGAGAAGAGTGTATGGGAAGGGTGTATGTTACCATATGAAACAGGTGAATGTGGCGGATGTATGTTAACCTATGGAAGAAGGGTGTATGCTACCATATGAGAAGGGTGTATGAGAAGGGTGTATGAGAAGGGTGTATAAGAAGGGTGTATGAGAAGGGTGTATAAGAAGGGTGTATGAGAAGGGTGTATGTTACCATATGAGAAGGGTGTATAAGAAGGGTGTATGAGAAGGGTATATGCTACCATATGAGAAGGGTGTATGAGAAAGGTGTATGAGAAGGGTGTATGCTACCATATGAGAAGGGTGTATAAGAAGGGTGTATGGGAAGGGTCTATGAGAAGGGTGTATGCTACCATATGAGAAGGGTGTATTAGAAGGGCGTATGAGAAGGGTCTATGAGAAGGGTGTATGAGAAGGGTGTATGAGAAGGGTGTATGTTACCATATGAGAAGGATGATGAGAAGGGTGTATGAGATGGTTGTATGTAACTATATGAAAAGGGTGTATGTGAATGATTCATGTCACCATATGAAAAGGTATAAGAAGGGTGTATGTTACTATATGTAGAAGTTTTGAAACGACCGTATGATTGTTCCCAGATTTAAATGAACTACCTAAGACACCTTAAGTACACGTAGGTATTCATATTGTAGTATCAACAGGAAGTCCGAGGTATGTCAATATATTTTAACCCTTATGATGCTGGTGGCTTATTTGCCCAATACAAAATGATGCAAAAACCCTGAAAAATGACTGAAACCCTGGTACATGGGTACGCATCTGAGAGTACCAAGTAATAGCTATTCAATGAAAGCCAACATGACAGGAATTAGATGGTTTTCAAGATAGTTTTGTTCTTGTGCTTTTATCGAAAGTAGTCTCAGCATTAGATGGGTTAAGCTTAGGGATGTCCAAAATTACACACGAACGCAATTAGTGAACAATGGCTTAATTACAGTAACTGGTCTCCACTTGTTGTATGAGCACCTTGATTGGTGTTGTTTCAACTTATCATGTTCATCGTAACAGGTCATGATCTATGTCACATGACAATGGTCGGTATATAAAAGTAATAGCCACATTCGATTGAACACTGCCTACCACCAGTGTAGAAAACGGATGGATTAGGAACAAATACCTTCTACCTCAAAGTAAACACTGCACTCATCTTAAAGGTAAGAACTATCAAAGGTATTGTTTTAAGAATATGCAATTTATGTATATATATATATATATATATATATATATATATATATATATATATATATATATATATATATATATATATATATATATATATATATATATATATATATATATATATATATATATATACTAGTATATATATACTTTGATGCATTTGTGTATGCACATCTGACAACTTCCTTGTAGTGCGCTGCTAATTACATCGCGTTATAATTACTAAGTTATACTTGACGTATGTTCGTCAAATAGCTGGAATAACTTCAGTTCTACCTTAAAACATCCTTTGTCTACCGGACTTGGAATCATTTTTGCTGGAAAACATGAACAATCATATTGGTATCATTTGCCTATTTTCGAACGTTTACTATTTTCGGTTTTATGATTTTTATCATCACTTTTCTATGGCACACAAGTGTTTGTCATAGTTTCTCACACGAATGCAACTATGTTCGTAACGTATGTTTTTGCTGCACGTCAAAGGTCTGCTAAGCTTTTGCATCAAATCTGAATAATCATGCTACAATGCCAGAATTAGTGCCTGTCCTGATGGCCGAGTGGTCTGAGGCCCTGCCACTGACTGCTTGATGGGTCTAACCAATGCCCGGGTTTGATTGCTGGCCGGGTCATGTGAGAAAGTTGTCAGTAACTTGGGGTTAGGCTTTGTTTTATGCCAGGTGGTCTGTTTTCATCAACCATTTACAACTGGGCAGTCACGAATCATTCTGAATATGGCAGAAAAGTTGACGATAATCGAATTTTAACATTCCAAATGCCAGTATGAGCCAATATTGTGCACCCAACACTGGAGATGTCTCGACCTAAGGCTGCGATAGTGGCGACATACTTAAAATCACCCATCTCCTTGTTTAGCACATTTGTCCCCTTCCTAAAAGTTTTCATCCAATCCCTGAGATCTTAGTGTTTCAGCATTCCAAATGTCAGTATGAGCCCATATTGTGTCACAAATTATGGCGGTGATCCTGGTGACATACTTAAAACACATTTAGCACATTTGTCCCCTTTCCAATTTTTTTATCCAATCCCTGAGATCTTGCTGTTTCAGCTCTAGGTTTTTGTCAACTTAGGTGCTTGTGTTGACCTGGATAGGGCCCCAATTTTACTGTAAATGAATTTTTCTTTATCAATAATTGGTATACTAGAATTGTTAATACAATGCTAAACACACTAGGCTAGCACAGCATCACCATCACCAGCATCACAGCCTGAATGCGATAAGGGTAAAGAGAATGAAACAATCATGGCTGCATTTTGCATATACCCAGTAACTATTTAACTGGGGTACATTTGAACATTGGATAAATATATATCAATCAAGATATCAATCTAAAAACAGCAAGATCTTGAATATGTTCGACCATGAAAAGAAATTCATTTTTTTAACTGCTGAATATTTTGAAATCATTGACAAGGAAATCACTCCAGTTCCAGTACTGTAGATATAAAAGCTTCATTTGCACCATGAAACTCTGGTCCTCGGTAATATCAATATTCCTATTGTTTGGGGGAACTTGAAGAAATCAGTTCAAGCCATGCCTCTAGCTCTCCAAGGGTGAGCTCTTGTACATTTGCCCCTAAACAGCTCTTGCATTGAAGTAGATTATGCTTAGAGTTTCTGCGTACTTCTAAGTTGTGAACATTTCAAACTTAATATCAGGAGCCCCAGTTTCAGTGAGATAGATCTTAAACCCCCTCTCTGCTTCACTATTTGCCCTCAATGTATTTCGCAGAGTAAGCTTGACTTCTTTCTATGCGATGTTGTCAGGGGAAAGATTAGCAAAGTGTCTCTTCATAGCATCCTGCGTTGATTCTAGCTGTTTACTCCTGCATGAGAGAAAATGTAGTATAATGAATGGTATGCACATAAAATGTAAAATCAAAACACTGATTGTATATGTTAGACTGATATTTAAATTGAAACATGTCTTGCACATTCAGAAATAAAAATAGAAATATATATACACTGTGCAGTTAACTAACTGAGTCATTTCCAGTGTTAAGTGGACAAAGTTAGTTTGAATATGTGCCAAATTCCTTGACAACAATCAAATAAAAACATTTTTGAAGCATACCACTCTAATTTATCTAAAATTCCCAACTGGAGCTCCGGTGGGCAATGGCTGCATGGAAATAAGTCAAGCAGTAACTGCCATTAATGAGTTTTAAGGTAGTCAAATCAATTAAATATTGAATATTTCAAAATACTGCTGGCCAAACCTCACTGGGCATTGAATATCTGTATACCATTCTTATATTTATTTAGCCATAAAAGCCGAAAAGTTAGTTAACTTTTAGAACGTACATAAAACCACCAGAAAAGATAGAGAGAGGCATTCAAGATACGCTTGGCCAGGGACAAGGAATCAAGTCTCCTAGTCATTAGAAACTACTGATAACCTATATAAGCAACTGAGATAAAAAACAAAGCTTCACAGCTATGTCTTAAAGCCGACGAGGACTTCCTATGGCCATCTCCTTAGATGATACATTCAAACAAAGTTAACTATGGCTAAACAGAATAAGTAAGCTTTGGTCTCGACACTTTGATATGCATTTATTGTGTACATTGCGCATTCAATTTGACGTTGACATGAATGTTGATATTAATAACATGATTTTATCATCAAGCTGATGATTTCAAACTATTTACCGAAACAGATAGTTGTGTATTTGTTTGTGTATGTGTATATATGTAGTTCAATGTTCTGTTTATCAACAAAAGGCATTCGGCTTATCTCTGTTCAATTATTGTATTTCAGTCCAAACTCATTTTGCAAAAATTCAATATGGCGTTGGATTTGTCCACCAAGTCAAGAGACTGCAAGGACAAACAGCATATTGATTCAGTCAAGCATAAAGATGATGAGAAAAGGGAAGAGAGTAAAGGCGAAGAAGGCGAAGAAAGGAAAACTGGCTACCATCGTTTCATCAATATCAAGACCTATGCAATCAGTTATGCAGGGTTAATGATCTGTATAAACTCCCTGTCCTCTTATCAATCTGGGGTCATGACCACCCTAGAGAGACAATTCGGGCTGAGTGCCCAACAGATGGGGTTGTACCTATCAGGAAACAACATGTCTACAATACCACTTGTACTTATTGTTACCTATATATGTAGAAACTGGAGACACCCACCTCTTCTGGCAACTGGAGGCTTTATTTACTGCGTGTCGTCATTCATGCACGTTATTCCCCACTTCATCTATGGCACTTCCTTGTTCTACACTGGCGTGGGATCTGGACCAAACGCAACCAACCGCATGTACTGTAACCCTGGTGCCCCGCCGGAGGAGTGCGACGAGTCACAAGGTCCCAGTGGCAATACTGGACCCTTCCTGATATTGTTCTTTGCTGCTGTCGTTAGAGGTATTGGGCACTCGCCGATCTGGCCTCTGGGCATGGCGTACTTGTATACTAATGCTGACAACCCACGACAGGCCGCACTTTTTGTTGGTGAGTGCGCACTAATGCTTTGAATGTATGACAGGAAGTAGAGATAAACGCCAATTGCTAGTACCTGGTCATTTACTTTCTTTTTTTGCTAAAGTAATCTAAATTTCCAAAACTGAGATTGAGACCAAAACTACCTACTGTAGACCTGGTTTATTTGCTGTGTCCAAAATTTGTCGATCTAACCTTTCTTAAAAAATTATAAACAGCAGTACCCTGTTACACAGTGATACTCTCTCCCTAACCCTCATAGGAGTGACGTAGGACAGAGCGACTTAAGTGCCTGATTTTCAATAATCATATTATAACTATGTTATTATATGAGTTAGGGAGAGTGAATTAAGATGATAAGCTATTGGGGATGAGTTGGGACTATACTAAAAATACACGAGTTGGTGTCTGCCCTCATCTCGGCTTACAAATTACCCTTGCAATCCCTCATTCAGAATGTATTAGTTGTGTCATGTTTATTTGCCATTATCTCTCCCACACAGGACAGACATCTGGTCTACCCGTTAATGATGGAATAATACCAATAAGAAGCATTTCAGAATTTTCTAAATCTTAATTTACCTGTAAACATGTATACATGCATACACACATCCGCTATTGTTGCATACTCTGAAGTACTGACTAATGTGTCTCTTTTCATATACTTGCTGCTATAGGTGTAACATCAGCTGCCAGGAGTTTCGGCTCCTTGATAGGTAGTTGGACAGGAGGACTATTCACTGGACTGTATATTCATCTTACACGTGAGTGACCCATGCGGCTACTACCATTTATTTTTGTTGTGATGTACAATTCCATGCAGACAATGGCTATATGTTTTTATTAGAGGAGATCAGGGTACTCAAGGTCAACCAACAAGCCACCTTTAGTTACTAGCCTGGCAATGCACCCTTCACATCCACAGATGTAATCGTGTGAGAAGGTAAAACAACCATGTGTGCATCAGAGAAAAGTGATAATTAAAAATCTTAAAACGTAATAAATAGCAAGATGGGCCAATGTTACCATATTATGTTCACCTACAATGCATTTGAAAAGTACAAATTAATAAAACATTGAAAATTGAAGTATTACCTAGAAAAGATCCTTTCTCTACACAGTGGAATTAAAGATATTCAAAAGTACAGGTCGTCTTTTTTGATGAATCTAGACAATACATAATTAATGGTTGCACCTTATGATAGCGCCCCTCTCATTTATCACAAAGTCAGCATCTTAATCCACAAACCTTATGTTTTTACAATGAACTAATACTTTCAGCTCTTAACATAAATACATAAGCTTCAAATCAAAGTTTACCCTGGACATCATATGTTCAATGGCTTAAACATGTTAATGGGAGATTTGTGGTGATAAGAGATAATATCTCATCTGTTTCGGTGATATTTTGTCAACCCTTTTGACAAGTTTAGACAAATTGTTTGATGTGGTTTTAACATAATATAGATGTATGAAAGGTTTTTCGATCATAATTAGCAAAAATCAAATCTTTCATTATTATTTAATCATTATTTCAAATGCTTCATGTAGAATGAAGTTATTGAAAATGATGATTTTCTGGCAAACTAGACACTACTAGCATATCATAGAAGTTGCGTCCAACAACAAGACACCTTATAAACCACACAATCCATGTAATATCTTGTCTTGATGAACTATCACCTTCTACTCCTTACATAAATAGAAAAATGTATATCAAAATTTACCTTGCAAACTATATTTTTAATAATGCATTCTACTACTACTACTACTACTACTACTACTACTACTACTACTACTACTACTACAACTGCTACTACTACTACTACTACTACTACTACTACTACTACTATTATTACTACTACTACTACTACTACTACTACTACTACTACTACTACTACTACTACCACTCACCATTCTCATAAAACAATTAATAATAATAATAATAATAATAATAATAATAATAATAATAATAATAATAATAATAATAATTTTAATAATAATAATAATAATAATAATAATAATAATAATAATAATAATAATAATAATTATAGTAATAATAATAGTAATAATAATAATAATAATAATAATAATAATAATAATAATAATAATAATAATAATAGTAATAATGATAATAATAATGATAATAATAGTAATAATAATAATGATAATAATAGTAATAATAATAATAATGATGATGAAAATAATAATGATAATAATAATGCCTACACCACTACTACTACTACTACTACTACTACTACTACTACTACTACTACTACTACTACTACTACTACTACTACTATTGCATATACTACATGTATTTGAAATACAATATTACCACCACTGATACTTCTATTACTACTGCTGCTGCTGCTGCTGCTGCTACTACTTATGCTGCCGCTACTGCTGCTGCTGCTGCTTCTACTGTTAATACCCTCCACTACTTCCACTATTTTTGGAAAGTAGTGTTACCATATATTACTACTATAACTACTACTACTATTACTACTTTTATTGAATATACCTCTACGCGGAATGTACTACTAATTAGTTCCCATACTACTTATCTTACTATGGCAATATATCGTCCTACCACTACTACTACTAATAGCTATAATGATAACCATGAAAACAATAAACTCACGATAATACTAATTATCATCATCATAACCAAGCAAGACATGTTGGTTGTGCGTGGATTATTCATCACAATGCCAAGTATTTAGTTCGATATTACGCAATCTTCACTACTCGGACAGTCAAGAATCATGACGAGCACTCAACCTACCATACACAAGCTTTTTGTCATTTGTCAACCTCACTGAAATATGTCCAGTACACTCATCAAAATTGACCCTTTTATTTTCAGACAGTTGGACAAATCCGTAGACATATTAGCCAAATCCATGGTTTGCAATCTTACAGTAACATATACATAAATATTTTGCAGCGACGGATCTGCAGCCGAGCGACCCCATGTGGCTAGGAGCATGGTGGCTGGGGATGCTTATCCTGCAGGTGATTACCATCATCTTCTCCATTCCAATGTTCTTCTTCCCCAAGCGCCTTAAACCCGCCAAGCCCACGGTGGACGAGCTGAAGACCAAGGTGGCGGCAGGGGAGCAACAGGGGGATGAGACATTTGAGGAAGAACCTCCCAAAGGAGTTGAAAGATTGAAAAAGAACTTTGGTATGTACACATGGGGAATATATGGGTGATGCTCCATTTGAAAAAAAAAAAATTTTTAAATGAAAAGTAACTTCGATATATATTGAGGGCTGAGGGCTAATGTTGGGGACATGTGTAAGTTAACGCAAAAGAATTGAACGATTGAGAAAAACCTTTGGTATTTCACGGCAGTCCCGCTTAAGACTTTTAGTCAAGCTTGGCCCAGCTGCTGGTGTTATCTGAGACCGGTCATTAATCAAATGTCACTGCTGTGGACTAACTAGGTCATGGCAGTTGGATTAGCTGCAATGTCAGCAGCACTTAAGTTTAATTTTGTTTTAAGAATGGACTACAAACACAGAAAAGACTACAACTTAGACATTATGTGAGTTTTGTTT
Organism: Maea johnstoni; assembly: GCA_963942565.1. Lineage (NCBI taxonomy): Eukaryota > Metazoa > Annelida > Polychaeta > Spionida > Magelonidae > Maea > Maea johnstoni. The sequence goes on along the minus strand of OZ012700.1, from coordinate 16,057,816 downwards.
TTTGTTTCAATGAGTGCATTTAGTTTTTTAGGAAAAAATAGCAGAAATTGCTATTAGACACTACATTCCATTGACAGTGCTGAATGCTACATACAGATTCTTGCCAGCGAGTGACATTGTAAACATCTCAGTAACTACACATTTTTCTAACAGTTAAAGAGTTGTAACTTTAACAACAAATATATATTATTTTGCAATTGCTTGAGTACAAAGCAATGAAATGAAAACATTGAAGGGTTACATTTTTATATGGTGAAAAAACACTCTTTCCAACATTAGGTTATCCAAAATATATGGGCAGTTCTAATCAAATTGTTTACATGTCAACCAATCAGAAACCATTTCCAAATCATGTGACTGCCAAAACCAAGATGGCAGCCACGAGTAAATCTAGCCACTTCAGAGCAAAGTTGGCATGATTTCTCCTTAAATAGCATGAATATTAATTAATAAACTAACAGATTTATGACTAGAGATGTTACTCTCACTGCATATGAAGTTTGGGTAGGTTTATTGGTCTCTTAAGGTGTTTTTGATGGCATTTTCGCCAGGGCTATTTTACACATGTTGTCACCATGTGATTGTGAATTCAAAACGAGTGATTTTCTGCAACTTCAGGGCAAAGTTGGAATAATCTCTCCTCAAATAGCATGAATATTAATTGATAAACTAATGGATTCATAACTAGAGATGTTAATCTCACTGCATATAAAGTTTGGGTAAGTTTGTTCATCTCTTACGATGTTTTTGATGACATTTTCACCAGGGCAATTTTACACATACTGTCAGTATGTGAATTCAATACAACAAGTGATTGTCAGTCACTCCAGAGAAAAGTTGGCATGACTTCTCCACAAATAACATTAATCTCAATAAATGAACTAACATATCTATGACTAGGGATGTTAACCTCACTGCACATTACGTCTGGGTAAGTTTATTCATCTCTAAAGGTGTTTTTTTTTTGACAGAATTTTTACCAGGGCTATGTCACACATGCTGTCAGCATTTTAATTCAATACAAGCCATTACTGATATCTCTCAACAAAAGGAGCAGAGACATGCAGGACACTCGAATGGCTTTCATTTATTTTTCACTTTAGGCTTTTCAAGGGTTATCATTCTCAAACACCAGCCTTTTCTTCGGTCTTCTTCTAATAACTGGCTCCTCTTTTTGAAGGGCAGGTTTAACTTGAGCATGGTGTTCCCTTCTGTCAGTCCCACAATTTCTATATTATGGGTGCTGCACTCAGCAGAACTTATGCTAGAATTAAGTTCTGCAAAAATATCATCAGATCTATGATTGAAATGTAGGTCTGCTGGGATAGTTTTAGGCCTACCCTTTATTTTCTTTGGAGCACCACCTTTCTTCTGATTGGAAAACAACTCACACACATTGCAATGTGAGCGTCTGTGCTTGGTCCAGATTTAAGAATATTGTTTTTTATTATCATTTTTTGCTTGATCCTCTTTTGAAATTTATTATCTTTCTATAGCACCTGTCAAAGATTTTGTCAGAGTGTGTTTCTGGCTCATCATTGGAAATATCCATTGCATATACTTCCAAAATATCTCCTTTATAATTCACACAATGTTTAACAGGTCTGTTTTTCTGCTGAAGTTCCCTCCCTTTCTGAGCCCTGTTTGTGCATACACGACACAACAACTTGACACTCTAAATGGAAGTCCAGGGAGAAAGGGTTAAGATCTGAACTAGCCATGTGAGTTAATACTGCCTACCAATTACAAGATATGAATCCAAGAATATCAGATAAAGTGCAGATATGTACTAAGAATTATTAGTCATTTTATGTAGCTGTATTCCATCCCAAGAAAACAGTCTTAGCTCAATATTTTGGAAAAAATACTTTTCATGAATATTTAATGAGCAATTACCATATAGCACAAAGAATAAGAAAATCACGGTATAGAAAATGTAACCCAAATTCTACTCACACCAAGTGTTCCTGGACACTCTGCTCTCAAGTTATCATGTATAAATATGCTTCAATGTACTCAAATCAATTAATTATTCAATCATGAATATCACTCAAAACAAAAGGACCCATGTCTTCCTAGGCATGAGGGGGATCGTAAGTGGGGCAACAAAAACCTCTACGAAACTGGTAGAAGGCACATAAAAATGACTGGGGAGGGTCAGGGTTCGGGCAGTGGGATCCCATGTTTACTAAATGCTTCATTTGACAAGTTTATTAGGTGCTAATTGCCTACACAGCCCAGATCTAGTAAGGACATGCCTTGGGCGTCACTAGGGATGCCAAGTGCCGGATGTATGCCCTAGACATGCGCAGTCTTATCTGACCTCTGGGGTCAGCAAGTAATAACACTAGTGACTCACACAAACTAAGTGGCCTATCTTGAGTGCTCTGAGACAGCAGTGATTTAGTAATGGCGCTATCTTTGGTAGCAATTCAACACATACTCCATACTAACTTCAAGATTGACAAATGAATTTGGTATGATACCGGGTAACATCAAACACTAATTTAGGGGCCAATATAACAATTGAATGCATAACCCAAGAAGATTAAATGACTGAAATTGGTATGTGAGGTTGTGTAGTTGGCACGCACATATCTGCTTTTGTTTTTTTGGAATACTATCCTATAACGACAGTCCTCTAAAAAATCTTTTCATTACCAAAATCTAACAAATTATCATAATTATTATCATTGTTATTATTATTATTATTATTATTATTGTTATTATTATTATTATTATTATTATTATTATTATTATTATTATTATTATAATTATTGTTATTATTACTATTATAATTTTCATTGTAATTGCTATTGTTATTATTAGTTTATTATCATTTTTATTATTACTATTATAACTTTTATCGTTATTATCATTTTCATTACTAATATTATCATTATTATTACTATTATCATTATTATTATTATTATTATTATTATTATTATTATTATTATTATTGTTGTTTTTATTATTATCGATACTATTATAACTATTATTATTATTATCATTATCATCATTATTAATATAATTATTATTATTATTATTATTATTATTATTATTATTATTATTATTATTATAATTAGCAGTAGTAGTAGTAGTAGTAGTAGTAGTAGTAGTAGTAGTAGTAGTAGTAGTAGTAGAAGTAGTAGTAGTAGTTTTGTGTTATTATTGTTTTAATTATTATCTTTATAACTACTTACTATTACATAGTCATCATAAATGTTATTGTTATTACTATTATTTTATCATTATTATTTTTATAAGTTTAAATCAACATTATCATTATTACTACTAGTATTATTATTACTATTATCATTATTATTATTATCACTAGTATCATTATCAATATTATCATTATTGTTATTATCATTATTATTATCTCCAGTACTGATATTATTATGAGTCTTATGGCGTATTGTTTTCTTTACCACAGGTTTTCTCTATGCAATAATAAAGCTGATCACCAATCCAATTTACATCTGCCTTCAAGTGTGTTTCTGGTTCTATGGGTTTCGTGGAGCAGGGCAGGGACCTTTCTTAATGAAGATATTCGATGCAGGATATCAGCAACCAGTTTGGGTTACAAACATCATAAGTGGTAAGTTTCTCGAGTCAGTGCAGTTTGGTTAAGCACTGTACTGTTTCCACTACCAGACAGAAATCCCCTACCCACAGAAGAAGGAACATTTTTCAATGTCCATTCCCAACTGGCCTTGAGCATGTTATATGATTCTCTACATGGAATAACAACCATATTTGGATCATCGAGTAGTTGTCAGCAAGTGCCCCCCGCACAAAACTGAGAGTACGCATCAAAGTTGCTTTTCAGTATGCATTCGCGTGTTATATTAAGTGACTGTTGCAGCATTGATTGATTATCTTACTCCGTAAAGCAGAAGGTTCCCCAAGATTGCAAGCTATAGAAAAACGGTTTCTAACATTTGGTGGTGTATCATCATTTAGTAACCTCGGTAACTCGCTGTGGCATGTCCCTAATGATACGTCTCATCGGCTTTTTTCTTCATATAGCTCGTTTGTTGGGAACATCTATGGTTTTCACAATCCCATATTGTCAGTACAAAAATGACAAATTGCATGAGTGATCATAAGTGGAAACTCAGGAATTTGGCCAAATTGTGCACTTTCCGTAAAAAGCGTGAAACTTGGTACAAATATACTTTGAGTGATGCTGATCAATATTCTTAATGGACGCAGGGCATGAGTTACCATTAAACACTACTTTTGGGGCATTTTATGCAAAAAAAGTAATAAAACGTGATTTTTTAGGAATATGTTCATAACAAATCTAGGGAAGAAAGTGGAATCTCCAAACTTGGCACAAATACAATTCAAGGGTTGCTCATTATAAATGATTTAATAAATACTATTAATTCATCATTTACATGTGAAACATTCAATAATCTGATGGTTGACCAGTATAGATATGATTCGATCCATAACAAGCCTTGGGTAACAGGGCCAAAATTGCTTCCCGTCCAGATTAACTACTCATCTACTTCAAATCCCTATACATGTACCAACTACATCTAATAGCCTGTTGTGTCAAAAAGGCAATTTACCTTTTAGCTATATCTTAAAAGATGGTTTGTTAGGAAAATCTTTGGTTATTACCCAGAAAAGTTCAAAATAGAAAATTCCTTAAAGAAATCTTTGCCTGTCCAAAAAGGAGGTTTTCAGGAAACTTCCTGTCCAAAAGACAGACAGGACGGGTCCTGGCTATAGTCCCTGCATGTCACATCAACCAATTTATGCTGATAGTTCCTCCTCTGATGTGACTTCCCAATTGGTAATACTTTAGAGAATACCTCTAACATATAACACTAAGATCATAAAATATCTAGAATGAAGTTGCAGATAATATTGTGAATAAAAATTCTTCTCAAATTTTCCAAAATATGCTGACAAAATTTAGATATTTCAAAATAAGTAAGGGCTCTTTGGCAGAATAGGGGGTTATTGTGCCCCAGCCATGTACTGTTACTTTGAACAAATAGAGTGCTGGACACGAAGGGAGGTTGTTTATACCAAGACATTTCTGTAACTTCAAAATAGTTATGTTATTCATTACAACGATGGGGGTTATTGAACCTAAGGCATGCACTATTATTATCAAAAAGTAAACTTCTAAATATAATATGGCAGGGGGGGGGGGGGGGGGGGGGGGGCTCTTTAACCCAAGTCATAAATCATTATATGATGATGATCGAAGGATCCAAAGTCTAATCCAACTTGGGTTTGGAGAAAAAAAGTCATGGAAACCATACTGGATGATACTTTTGCAGGCACTAGATATGCACTATGACCTCTACTCAGCTCAAAAAATGAACCTGTAAGAGGCATTTTGAATTTGAATTTGAATTTTGTTTTTCGTCACATTTATGCCAATTGTGGCTAATTCGTGACTAGCCAGTTGTAAGTAGTGGAGGAAACCGGAGTACCCAGCGAAAACCACCGCCTAGCCCCAAGTCACTGGCAACTTTCTCACATGCCCAGGCCGGGATTCGAACCCAGGCAGTGGTGAGAGACAGCATGCGGTCATTGGTGGCGCCTTAGACCACACGGCCGTCAGAGCAGGCCCGTAAGAGGCAAGTACAGGTCTTAAAGCAATTGTATTTTGTCATTGTGAGGCAAACTGCTCTGAATGCAAAGTGATCATACCACATTCTGATATTGTAGACAAAGCCACAACTGTAAGAACAGTTTTACTGAGATATGCATAACATATGCAATAGATTATAGGGAATATAAGATTCACAAATTATAAAACTCAATGATAAGGGCTAGAGCCGCACTAACGGAGGGAGATCAACTCATGAGCTCACCACCCGTTTGACTTGTGAGCTCATGAGCTCACGGACGTTCCAATTTTCCAAGAAAATACTTATTTTCCAGCCCAGCTATTAAGAAATAAATATTTGTTGGCGGAGATTTATTAACATTGCTATATTCATTTAATTCTAAAACGTGCTGACGAGGTACAAAGGTCAGTATAACACTCAACACCGCTTGAATGTATACATTGGAGATTGTAAAGAAGGCATGACAGCGATAAACAGTTGTGTATGTTAATAATGGGTGTAAGGTGCTCTGTGTTATGTTTGTGTTTCCAACATAGACAAGCTCACGCTTTGAACATATCAGCTCGAGCTCGGCGAGTTTGACCCAGGGCTCGAGCCACTCGAGTTCGTGAGTGGTGAGTGCAGCTCTAATAAGGGTACATGGAACATCTCTGGTCATATGTGCATTGCTTTTAGATTGATATTAGTTATCACTTCTTTCATAACAACACCAAACCGACATATGGTGGAGAATTAAAGCTTAATTGTACAGTCATTTTTTGATAAATATACCCCCAAAATCAGGCAGTATGAATTCATATTAACAATGTTTACTAATAGCAGTTCAAAACAGCACAATAAAAGTTCGCTTGTGGGTAGTTTCTAGTTTCCATTATGAAACATTGTTTGGAGACATCCAAAAATTCTCACTTTTTATAAAATTACCCATAAATCATGCACTACTGGTTACATTTTATACTGTTTACCAATAGCAGTTTCAATCAATAACTTTCAAAGAAAATTTGTATGTGATTTGCTATTTCTACTCTGAAGTATCGAGTTTCTTAAGTCAGATCCCCAAAATATCCCATTTTCAGTCATTTTTCAATAAGATTATTCTAAAATCAAGCACTATTGGTACACTTCATAAATTTTATTTAAGCAGTTTTAATCAATAACCTTAAAAGAATATTTGTGTAAGGTTTGCACTTTCTACTCAGAAGTATGTTTGTTCTTGGTCACATTGCTTAAATCTCACTCTATATGGCCATTTTTGGCTTAAATTACCCCAAATTGCAGTCACTTAGGGGTCTGTCACAAACTTTACTAATGACAGTCATTATCAATAACTCTCTAAGTGCATTTGTGTGAGGCTTTCAGCTTCTGCTCTTAGGCCAAGGATTTTCTATTGTCAGATCCCAAAAATCTCACCTTTTCTACTCTTTTTTGCTGCAAATACCCCAAAAACACACCCTATGTGTCAATTTCATAATATCAATTATATATATTATAATCAGCAGCCCTTGAAGTGTATTTGTGCCAAGTTTGGAGATTCCACTTTCTCCCCTAGGTTTTATATCATCATATTCCAAAAAAATCACGTTTTACGGCATTTTTGCCTGAATTACCCCAAAGATGCAGTCACTTAGGGGGTCTTTCGCAAACTTTACTGATGACATTCATTATCAATAACTCTCTAAGTGTACTTGTGTGAGGTTTTCAGCTTCTACTCTTATGCCCAGGATCTCTATTGTCAGATCCCAAAAATCTCATATTTATTAAATCAGTTATAATCAGCAACCCTTGAATTGTATTTGTGCCAAGTTTAAAGATTCCACTTTCTTCCCTAGATTTTTTATGAACATATTCCCAAAAAATCACGTTTTATGACATTTTTTGCATAAAATGCCCCAAAAATAGTGTTTAATGGTAACTCACGCCCTGCGTCCATTAAGAATATTGATCAGCATCACTCAAAGTATATTTGTACCAAGTTTCACGCTTTTTACGGAAAGTGCACAATTTTTGTCTTAGCCGCCCCACTAAAGGGAAAAAGTTATGATCCTTGCGGGGTTTTACTTTGCAATATATATCATCTAATAAATCTTTCAAACTTTTGCTAAATGATATGACTACTTTAAACAAAAACCCGCTATATTTGAATATAAATCATAATGGCCAAAGACCTGGATCAGTTGTGTTAGGCTTGATAGAAAAGTATATGTGTTAACTATCTTTGGAAGAAAAGGGGAACACCTTCACTAGATACTTGTTATCATTATATGATGATACGTACATAGTTGGTCTGTCACCCTATCACTAGATATTCAGTATCTAATCCAGCAAGTTAAATATCCAGTTAGCATTGATAATTTTATTTCATTAATAAGACTTAAAGTCAGTCTTTTAAGGAAATGAAACTTATTTTGCAAATTATCATTCTTAACTATATGGTTTACATCAAATGCAAGCTTGATACATTATGTACATAGTCAAAGATATCTTATTTCATACTTTTTCAGGATTCGCTAGTGGTACAATCGGAGCAATTGGCAGTTTTCTTATGGGTGTCATTGCTTCCCGACTTAATAAAACCCGCCAGCTAACATTAGTCTTTCTGACATGTGCAATCGTGAGTGCATCCATGATGTTGATGCAGACTTTCCTTAGCTGTGGAGATATTCCCATGGCGGGTAATCGACATGATTCAAAGTATGTATTATTTTTCAATAGTATCTACAAATCAATATATATATATATATATATATATATATATATATATATATGTATATATATATATATATATATATATGTATATATATATATATATATATATATATATATATATATATATATATATATATATATATATATATGATATATGGATTTATATACATATATAAACATATACATATGACAACCTTGAACTTGGAAATAGTTGTGCATATCCTAATTCAAATTTTGCATCTTGGTGGGTGGTAAATAAATATATTGAATGGATGAATGAATGATTGCTTAGAGGCACATCGGCACACAAAGGCAATTTAGTGCCATAATGTCTGTGTAAACAATGGTCCCTTGTTATTTTAGAAAGCAATAACAAAGCAATAAATAAATGAAAAATGCTCACAAAAGAATGAACTGTTTCAAAGTACAAGTTGCACATACAATTTTGTTTCAAAAGAAACTATGAATTTTTAAAAAGGTTTTACAATTGGTCAAACAGACCAATCTCGCGTAGATAAGGTAAAATGCTGTCTGGAGGAACCTTCTCAAAGAGTTCCTAAAAGGTATTTACATTAGAATGTCTATTTCAAGATTCAATTAAATCAGCACAATCAAATAAAATATTTAACAGTCAATTGACAATCGCAGGCTACACATCTTCCTTTTTCAAAAGGAAGCATTGAGTTAAGTAAGTGTGACAAATTCTTATTCTTGCTAGAACACTTTCCTCACGCCTACTGATTCTAAAACCTCCAGGCCACAGATCAAGTTAAGGATGAATCTCATGTAGTTTGTTGTTAACTGCTTCGTCCAACTGAGACTGTCATTTGTCTTTTAAAAGGATATTGATGTGTTTTTTAAAATCACCGTAAGGAATGAGAATATTAGTAACTCTTCTCGCAAGACCAGCTTTGGCTGCAGCATCTGCCTTTTTATTACCCCTAATACCAACATGACTTGGAATTCAGTAAAATAATACTCTTTTCTTCTGGTACTGTACAAGCCAATGACGGCGTTCCAGTACCTTAAGGACAAGAGGATGCGTCTAGTCTCGGCCCCAAATGGCCTGAAGTGCAGACTTTGAATCAGAGAAAATAATAAAATTCCTTTCATCGTCATATGCCGTCTCTACCTAATCAAGAGCTAGATAGAGAGCATGCAACTCGGTAGAAAATATAGATGACTTATCTGGAAGACGTTCAATGGAAGAATAGTTGTCAATGAATGTTGCTGCTGCAGCTTTACCATCTGAAACAGGCCCATCAGTGTAAATGAAATCATAGTCTCAAAAGGTATCCTTGACCTCATTATGTAGGCTTAAGTACTTTGAAGGATCTGCTTGATTCTGTGTGGCATATGAAAGAGTGGGGTTAAATGAGTAGAATCATAATAATGATGATGATAATAAATCCGTTACCCTTGGTGTGAAAACGATGTAGGGGAGGATATCGGCCATTTGCACAACAAGGATATATAATAATACCACAGAGTATCATCTTTGCAGGTTAAATCTGACACTACCTTGTAATAGTGACTGCGGCTGTAATCAGAATAGTTTTGTTCCTGTCTGTGTTGGAAAAACGAATTACTTCACACCGTGCCATGCTGGCTGTGAAAATCAAGTAAGTTCTAAAATGACGTACAACTTAATATTTGTAAGGAAATGTTTACATGAATTGAATTATTACATGTGGGCACATAGTTGGTCAGTATGGACCAATGCGAATATTTTTCTTTTGAAAGAATTCATATAATTCTGATTTAAAATATCGTACTGATACCATCTTTTCAAGCAGAATACACATATTTCGTTCAAAGGAATTAATTATCTTCTGATTTAAAATAATAAACTGATACCCTTTTTTCAGTCAAAAATACACATTTTTATTTCTTATGGATAAATATTTTTTCATTTATTTACAATTATATAGTGATACACATGTTTCTTTTTTATAGAATAGATATATTTTCTGATTAACAATTATGTATTTAACATATTCTTTTTGACCAGACCATATAAGACATACAATCCTACAACTGCACAAAAATAAACACTCATTATGATACATTAATCGATAAAAGTCAAGATGAAAAGAAAGAAAACTATTGGTACGTTGTCTTCCAGAACCTGACAGAGTGTGTCTGTGCTGGAAACAGCACGGTGACTCGAGGATGGTGCGACACCGGATGCAAGAACTTCATTCCTTACGTTGTCGTCTACTTCGCACTTCTCCTATCCTTTGGCATATCTCCAGGGAGAATTATCGTCTTAAGGTACTAACATGGGAGAAAAGGATAAACTTTTTTAGTACTGCAAACCAGGAATTGCCACCCTTTTTATACCTCACTGAGGAGTGCTAATACTACTTTATTTTCTTCTTCTTCTTCTCATACTACTACTACTACTACTACTACTACTACTACTACTACTACTACTACTACTAC
>OZ012700.1:16007062-16044562 GCA_963942565.1 Maea johnstoni | reverse complement strand
ACAGAGGACCATTCTCATTTCGTGTCCGGCTCACGCAGGAGGTCATCTGCAACAGTCTCGGAGGCAGTGAGCAGCAATCCGACAGGTGGCGCGCTCAATAAGGGGTTCGACCCCAAAGAGAACGTGGCCAGACAGGAAATGGGTATTGGGACATATAAAAGATTCAATGACATTGATACTGCAACCATGCCTGTTGGTGCATATTCTAATAGCAGCTTTGCACCAACAGGGGGCGAGTTTCGTGAGACAGAGAGCAGTTCGCCTACACCGGAGGTACAGTTGACAAACGGGGTTGTTTAAGCCAAATGCATCTGTAAAACGCCTGGCATGATGACTCATGAAATACATAACTTTGAAATACTATACTATTTGAAATATATTTGGAGAGGAGATTGCAGAAATGAGAGTGACGTCAGCACGTAGTCAGACTTGTTTCCCAGAATATTGCTCTGCTACTAAGATATGTACATTTTCATGAAAGCATTGTACATGCTGTTTGGAAATGGTTTAACATGCAGCCGTCAAAGGGGCGATTGTACTTATGTCTTTCGAACTTCACAATGTGATGCTAGTAACAGAATTCGCAATAGCCCATCTTCTAATTTAGCAGTTTTTACCCTTTTCTAAAAGGTGTCATCAAATCCCTATCGTCTTGGTGTTTCAACCATAAGTTTTCATTACCTTAGCTGTCCTTGAGGTCGCCTGGATTGGACAACGATTTCTATTTAGAAATGTTTTACCACAAATGACATACATGTATATGACATACATGTATATATATTTACATATACTACACCATCATGTCTGCAAAGCTTAGGCAGTAACTGCAACCATAGTTACTTTTTCAATGAATTCCCGTGCTTCCATTCTAGATAAATACAAACTGTAATTATTGGAATAAAACTTATGAATGAAGACTAGATGTTTAGTTTTAAAACCTGGTGATTTGTCTTGACATAATGTAAGAGAAACCTCAGATATTGCAAGCCATCATTGATTATTGACAATTATGCATGGGAAACAACCAGTTCTAAACCTGTCAAATCAGAAAGAACCTGGTCATCATCCTAAGCAGATTTCTTTAAAATTCTGTCTTCATACTTAATAAAGAAAGGGTTGGTCAGTATGTTTCAACAAAGTCAGATCGTTATTGACATTAGCTAATTTCCTTATATTGTATCATGATGATTGTTTACATGCTTAAACCATGAAAGGCCTATAGATATAATAACCACGTGCACAATTTCTTCATGTGTCCCTCTACTTGGTGTATATTCATTGAGACATGTCCACATTTGATAAGAGGAATGCATACTTTGACCATTTTGAAGCTTTTCATATCGTACATAGTTATTTGTCTGATGATCTGAACCAAATGTCATATTAACATATTCCAGACCTTTACACAATTTTATCTTCCCTTATTTATAAGTAAATCAGGATCATTCCTCGTAAGATCTAAATAAGTATTGATTGAGGAAAGTGTCTGATAAAATATTTCCAATAGAAAAATCAACATCAAGATAGCTCATGGGCTTTATATTTGTGGTTTGCCCATTCCTACACTCTACTTTTATTTGGGTATTTAGCCAATAGAATATACTTAGTTCCAAAAAGATGAAATTCTTTTTAGGAATACATTAAGCCTCATAAAATCACAAAAATACCCTTCCAGTAAGGTATATGTTGCGAGTGATAGAATACTGAAAACCAGCACAGTGTTTTCAAATGGAGGTCTTATTTCTTATTTTAGACAGCGGCCATCATACTTATTAAATCAGGAGAAATTATCAAATAGAGCGAGGAGAATCATATCTTTGTAATGTTTTGCTCCATTTAAATCTTGTAACAATTTCTCTCTGAATATTTGTTTAATATGGAAAACGTGCCAGATTGCATAACGTTTGAGCTGAGTTAAAATTTGAACAATGGTACACCCTTCATTTTGTGACAAAGTTTTGGCGATTCAGTTAAGATTTGGTAACAAGAAATGCCTGTTTGAAGCTACCATGTAAATGGTGATATTCTGGTTAGAGGAAAGAGCAGACATTGTTCCTGTGTATGTGCTTGCTACATTGTATAGTATTTGACCTCTTAAGCTGGGATCATAAAGACTAGAGTTGAAGGCTAGTCACTGCCAGGACTTTACAAGATCACAAATTTCGTCCAAAAATGTTAATATTGGCAATGTGCTAAGGTATGTCCTAATTACATCTTGCTTGTCCATAGTTCACTCCTGACATATGGCTTGTCATAAGTAATACTTGAACGTGTTGAAGTATTTGTCCAGGACATGGCTGAGGAGCAGGACAATATTTGTGTCGCTCGACAGTCCTATTTGTGTCTGCGACTGTCCTAAGACAGTCTGCAAAGTCTTGGTTATGTTTTGCAGTTAGACTATGGGGTTTTGTGAACTAATAGGAGCAGGACACGACAAGAATCAGTCAGTATGCTGCCAGGACATGAAACTACACGTGGAAAAACCACATGACTTGTTGAACTCGTCACCAGATCAAGACTCATTCCTGCCATGGCCCAAACTTGAAAGACGTGCCGAGTGACCAAGACAGAGACGAATTGCCCAAGACAGCAGAAGAGAAGCAGGTTGATATCATGACTGTGGATAATAGGGATTCAGGTAGAACTCGGAAGTCATGTGATGCAGTTGAGACACCTCTCCAGCCGCTAAAGTCGCCATCAATAAGTTTGAAGCCTTTTTCCTCAAGACATCCACAACCGAAGCTGATGTTACCCTCACAATCAATTTTAACACCAAAAATGAAGAAAACAATTTGACCAGTACACGTTCACAGATGACCAAGAAGGCAAGCTGAGTGAATGGTACAAACTTCATCTCATCTTCTAAGATAGAACACAGAAAGACTACAAAAGTGCTGCAAAGAAGAAGTGCCTCCTACAGGAGAAGGACGCAACTCTCACACAAGCACGTACGAGTAAGTATACATATCTGCATTATCAATAGATATATATGTATGTATTAAAATAGCCATGTGTATCTTTGTCAATGGAGCTACAAAAGGAACTACTTTCCTGCTTGATGGAGTACTATGATTTAAAGGTGCATTCACAATCTGTAACCTACATATTACATGAGGGCTAGTCTTTTGAAATTACATGTTTAATGTTTTGTGAGTGTATTGCATATTATCCAACTTTCTGTACATAATATTAATAATATTCAAAATTAGATAAGCATATGAATAGAGGGAGGGGTAATTTGGCTGTAAATGTTATACTTAACTCCAGCTTTCAGAGATGGAGAAAATGCAGCCTTGCCCTATGATGGCAGGTGGCGTCACCTATTGTTCGTCTCCTAGGTCAAGCAAACCTTTCTGAAAAAGGGGTTCAATGTCTATCTAAAAAGAAATATTTAATCACGTATGAACTAGGAAGCAGATTAATAATGTGTTTAACGTTATTGCATCTTTTTAGTGTTAGATATAGGTGGGGCCACCATTGTAATGTATAGTTCTGGCCTAGCAGGAGTACTATTTTGATCGATAACATGCATTTTAAGCAGGAATACATTGGCATGTGCGTTTTCTGATATGGAGGCATTGCAGCCATGCGTCACGTGGTGGGTGACGCCACCTACTGTCAAGCTTCTAGACCATCTGCACATTGTATAACACTAATAGGCCTGTGTTTCTCAAAAAATGATAAACATTGTTGACTGATTCCTCCTACCATGGAGTACATTTTCAAATATAGGAGCAGTGCATCTTTGCGCCCTGGTGGCAAGTCATGCTGCCTATTGGTAGGCTGCTACGTCAATCTATTCCTGCCTAATAAGGCTATGTGTCACCAGACAATGAGACTTTGCAATTCTATAATAACCAGGAAGAGAGCATATACGGAGGCTTCGCAAGGACATTCTCTTTTGGACCGTAGCATCGCCTACTAGTGTCAGTTGACAGGTCTGATTTGGTGCCAGAACCCGTGCTTGTGCCATAACTAAGGTGGGTCCTAAAAAGCACACTGATCAGATAATCAGCTAAATTTCAGCTCCAACGGATGTTCGCAAATATTTTGTATTAAAATGTAATTACTCAGCTGTATAGGCTATGTACTAAACTCAAGTGCACTTTTGAAGCAGATTACAATGCAAATACAGCTGAATAATAAGGTGAAATAACCTGCAAACCTGCAATTGTACGAGCGCACAGACAAAATGGCCCTTGAGGTTAAGGGGTGTATATGCAAGTTAAGGAACTATTTTTGTCCATAATGATATCAGGTAAGAAATGCCAGAAGGCACCTTGGCCAAAATAACAATGCTCAATCGTGCACATTATGAAAAGTAGAAATTGGGTTTTAGAAGTATTATCAAGAAGCTTGGAGAAACTGAAAAGAATTCCTTTACACATGAGCTGCCAAAGTTGGGCCGAGACTGTAGATAGCAAGGGTTTAATATAAGAATACATTCACAAATGTTGGAATTTTTGGAAAGCATAACATATTATTGTGATGTGTATGTATTACGTAGTAAACACATCTCAGATGGCAGTCAGAGGGCATTACTCTAATAACTTTGGAGATATAGATAATTACAGTGGACGTTTGCCAGATATGTGACATTTTGCTTACTGTTGCTTCCATTAGTCCCTAGAACAAATTAGGACATATTGCTATAATGGAGAAACCAAGGACCCCGAAGAATCTCTTTTTTCGTTATAAATACCTTTGTGGTTTTCAGTTGGAGACGTACTATATATAGGTCATCATACTGTTGCTCATTTACAAGCCACCAGGTAACCTGTCTTTTAACAAGAGAGGCGCACACTGCAATACCATGATTGATAGTTGCCATGGGAAATTTTTGGACTGTCACTTAGACATCCATTCAAGTTTTCTGCTGCCCTCAGTAGTAGTCCAAGAACTAGATTTTGTCTCATGCACGAAGTGAAACGCTCTCCCTAGAAAAAGAGGTACTAATCATCCGTCACTACTTTTAGTACTATTAAGGTCATGGCTGGAGAGGAAATCTCTGTAAGTGTGGTATATAATTAAGAGTAAATTTTGAGTGGTATTGATAGATTAATTTTGCCCTAGATACAGCACCATGCTTGCATGCACTTTTTGCTTAAGATTTGTCAATTAGGCTTATTCAATGGTATGGATATATGAATATCATAAAGAAAGACACATTAAGCAAGATGTCGCTATTGCTAGGCAAAAGGTACTATTATATGGTGGTACCATCCACATGTAACCCTCAAAGATATATATTCAATTAAATGTATGAGAATTCTACTACCCCGTACATAAAGGTTTACAATATCCCATTGTCTAACTGACTATGGCCCTTTCCACTTGGCAAGATTTAGGTTATCCTTGTAGCTTACCACTACATGTAGGTATCGCACCTGCCACCAATGGGCATTGCTGTTATTATCCCATGTCTGAAAATGTTTGCTATGGCATTTTATTTCAATGAGCAATACATATTCAAGTGGAAATATTCCTGCTTGAAATATTTGTTGCTGATAAAATGAGTACTCCCGCTATGCCAAACATACTTATTGCTATTATAACACCACGTACACCAAACCCTCAAAGCATGAACCTTAAAAACTCATTAACGTTCTATTTACTGGTTCATACAGATTTGAATACACCATTGATTGGCAAACAAATGACGTTATGTATTAAGCAACTTCCAGTTGGCCCAGTAGCTTAACTAGAGGAGGCGCCACCTATCACAAGATCAGTGGTTGTCATGCCTCCATATCTGAATATGCTTAACATGGCAAGATGTCGTCAATATGCATTGTAGTCCTGCTTAATTTGAATACATTGTTATTGATTATTATTTATCATAATAGTACTCTGGTGGGTAGCACCTCTATATCTAACCCTAAAGAGCTGAAATTCATTGAAAGTCACTAATGCTCCACTCTCAGGTTCATACAGGATTAAATATCTCTATCAGACATATGACACTTTAGTTTAGGCACGGTTAGGTTGCCCTAGCAGCTGAACAATAGGTGGCGCCACCATGAGGCGAGGCTGTGACGTCTGCATATCTGGAAATATTCGCCTTGGTAAATTATCAATATACCAAATTTCATGTTTTAATACAAAGTGCATGCTTTTCTTTAAATCTGCTGGATTAATCTGACATTGATGAAAAGGGTGTATGTGGGGAGAGTACGTTACCATATAAAGAGGGTGTGTGTGAAGGGTGGGTGTTATCATATACAAATTGAGGAGGAGGAGGGTGTATATTACCATATGAAACGGGTATTGGTAAAGGGTGAATGTTACCACATGAATAGAGTGGATATGCAGGGTGTATGTAACCATATGAATAGGGTGTATGTATAGGGTGCATACTACCATATGAAAAGGTGTATGTGAAGGGTGTACGTTACCATATGAAGAGGATTAATTTAACGATGACTGTTACTATATGAAAAGGTATATGTAACCATATGTTAAAGTCTCATATTGACCGTTCATATTGAAGTTGTATTTGAAATTAAATGAACCATCTAAGACACTTAAAATACACGCATGTATTCCTGTTGGAGTGCCAACTGGAAGTCAATATCTTTCTAGTATCCGCATTTCAAAAAGTGCAAAAAAAATCAATTAGTGCACAATGGCTTAATTACAGTATTTGGTCTCCACTTGTAATATGAGCACCTTAATTGGTGTTTTTTTATCTTATCATGTTCATCGTAACAGTTCGTTATCTATGTCACATGACAATGGATGGCATATAAAAGTAAAAGCCACTTTAGATTGAACACTGCCCACTATCAGTGGAGCAAAGAGATGGATTAGGAACAAATACTTTCTTCAAAGTAAACACTTCAATCATACATAAGGTAAGAACTATGAAGGATATATTTGAAGAATCAATATACACACACACACACATATATATATATACACACATATATATATATATATATATATATATATATATATATATATATATATATATATATATATATATATATATATATATATATATATATATATAAATATATATATATATATATATATATATATATATATATATATATATATATATATATATATATATATATATATATATATATATATATATATATATATAAATATATATACATATGTATATATATATATATATATATATATTTATATGTCTTTGTGTGTGTGTGCAAATTCGTTTCAATTCGCTGCTAATTATATCGCTTGATAATTAGAAAGTAACTTCTGGATAATGTATGTTCGTCAAATAGCTTGAATAAATTCAGTTGAATTTTTTAAATAGTCTCATTGCCTTTTTTGGTATTATTAGATTTTAAGATGTTTATCAGCGATTTTTTTTGAAGCAAAGGTGTTTGTGTTAGCTTCTCACACGAATGAAACTATATCTTTAACGTATTTCTTTGCTGCACGTCAAAAGTCTGCCATGCATCCTGCAGCAGATCGGAATAAGCTTGCTCCAATGGCAGAATGAATGCCTACCCTGATTGCCTATTGCTCTGTAGTGCTGCCACTGCCTGATCACTGTCTCAAAGCATTGCCCAGATTCCAGGGCATGTTAGAAAGGTGCCATTGACTTGGGGTTAGGCGAGTGGTTTTGCCGGGTTCTCCGGTTTCATCAACCGTTTACAAAAGGTTAGTCACAAATTATTCTAAATATGGCAGAAAATGTGTGATGGTAAGATCACGAACCTTATGCTGTTATGATGGTGACATTTCAAAATAACTCATCTCATAGCTTATCATGCTTGTCCCCTTTCTAAAACTTGTTGTCCTATCCCAGTGGTCTTGGTGTTTCAACAACAAGTTTTCTTCAAATTACAGTGCCGACATTTAATTCCTGCACCAAATGCGCGGGCAGCCCAGGCATAAAACACAACCGCACGCCCGACTGCCACTCAGTTTCCAGGGCATGGATGCACGGATGACCTTGCAACTAAACGAAGCTTCAATTCGCAAGCTACGTGGGCCATTGGTGTGCTTGGCCTATTTTCTGACATGTTTTCCATGTGTATTTTTACAACCAGAAAATGGCAGACGTCCGGTCGACTGGTGCAGGAATTAAATATCTGTATTGTAGCTGCTTGAGCTCACCTGGATAGGACCCCTGTTTTACCTAAAGTGGCATATAATTGATCAATAAAGGTTGCATTTGAATCGTAAATACAATGCATGTCTGCTAAGCGCACCAGACTAACTGGATAGAAGAGTTATAGTTCGTACAAGATGATACCTCATAGCACACGATTTTGGAAGAAATCTTACTCCAGAAAGTAGGTCAAAAACAGTTGGTGACATCAAGTGCCGGGATTAAGTGACACAGCAGTTGCGTGGGGCAAAGTTTTAACTTACAGTTACTTTTCAGGAGTATTTCAGCCAGAACGCAATTAGGGTAAAGAAAACAAAACATTATTCACATAGTATATACCTATTAACTATTCCCGGAGGGCACTCTGGTATCTAGGGGGTGCATACACCTGTTATCAAAATTTGAAAATACCCCGAAAGCACTGATTTCAGGCCAAAAAGCACCGTTATTTTCAAAAAAAATCTCTTCTTTTATCAAAACACTGACATTGGGTGAACGGGAACACGTATTCTAACTTAGGATGTTTAGCGGCAGCAGTAGCCGCAGCAGACTCGGAAGCGCAGTCACTTCGGGAGTCACTCGATGCGGATATTTCGTGGATTGTAAGGGGATTTTCACGCCCTCCCTCCCCCCCTCCCCCATACTTCGTACATGTGTACAAAAAAGAACCCTTCTTTTACAAATCGTGGACATGCGGAGGTCTTAAAAAAGACCCCTTATTCAGCGAAACACGTAACGCGGCCCCCCTGTGTACTTGACGCCCCCCCCCCCCCCCCCGGGAAACTTTAAAACTGGTGTACAATGTTGAACATTGGATATAGAGTACAAGATGCTATCAATCTAAAATTTATGGTATATCTAAAATTAACGGTCGTGAACAGAAATTCAATTTCATTTGCCTAACATTTTGATATTATTATCAAGGAAATAACTTAACAGAACATGCAAAAGAAAAATTATTTCTATCATTGTAATCAAGGAAATTGACCGTCAAATGGTAATAAACCGGAGGTCTTAATTTCGATTATTACTTCAGTAATGGGGTAGAATGTGTTATAACTTCTAGCTCGACAAAAAATAAAATTGAATTAATCATAAGAATAGATGAACTTGCCTTTGATTGAGTGGTAATTAGTGATGCAAGTTATATATTATATATATTTACCTGACATGGGGTCATATTTTTAAATTTACCAATGAAGTTTTGTCTCTACCCCAATCGTTATTTATCATACTAGCTTGAACACTACGTCATTATTTTTATTTTGATTATACCTTGTTCACTCAGGTTATCTTTGAAGTGGATTATTATGAGTGGCATGAATGTTGTCTCTCTCAAAGTTGAATAATGTTTGTAATAAATTTAAATGTCTTATCACGTAAGTGGCATTTAATGATGCATTAGAAGGTCATAATGTGCACTCCATTTTACATTGCTTTGATCAATTAAAGTGACAGTAACCTTTCCACCCTGGACTTGGTTTGGGAAATGCAATCACAAAACCAACCATAAGAAGAAAAAAATCTCCATCAGTTGTTCAGTTGTTTAGCTACACAGAACAGCTTAAATCTGTGTAGGTCATTGATAGAAAGTTATGGGTAGGATATAATTTAATCAAAGACATTTAGAAGGCAATTGTAATATGATGTATGGTTTTTGGAAACCTTTAATCATTGAGCATGTCTTCTGATAAAATGTTCAGGAATAATTGAGTGTACACTTTGTAACGGATTCATGAATATCAAAACTGTAAAAAGATGCGCTCTAAATAGAGATGTCACTAGGGGAGGAGCTTTACATTTTGAAGTAATCACTAGTTAGCACCAGGGGTTTCAGCCATAACAAATCATTATTCGAGTAAGGAGGTGTCCTTACTTGAGGGGGTGACAACAATAAAGGTGAAAAAATAATGCTGCACATCTAGAGTAACATAGTAAGGTTTTTGTGGCATATATAGATGTAGCAAAGGCTTTTGATAGCGTATGGGTGGATGGACTGTTCTACCAGTTGCATGAGCTAGGCATCTATGGTAGAACCTGGCGTATCCTATACAAAACCTATATAGACTTCCACTGTAGAGTAAGGATACATGATGTGTTCTGAATGGTATACAATGCACTGTGGGATTCACCAAGGGGGGTATCTCTCCTTGGTGAAATAGATCTCTTTTATAAATTCTCTTTTAGTGGATATCGGTAACACTAAGTTGTCCTGCAAAATATCAAATGTTGATTTTTCACCTTTAGGCTATGCAGACGATGTGGCGTCTGCTAGCAAAAACAAAGCCAACGTGGACGCAGTTTTGAGAAAGGTTTACAAGCATAGCAGGCAATGGCGTTACAATTTTAAATTTAAAAAAAAGTGCGGTCCTAGTGTTTGGTGAGTATAAAGCCGAAGATAAGAGAAATTCCTTATATAGAGTATATCGAGTTGGTAATGACAAAGTTCATGAGAAAACACAATCTGACCTTGTTGGTTTTAAAGCTATAACAAATGGAGAATACTCTGAAGGAATCATTGACAAAGTAAAAAAAGGTAGAAAAACCCTCAATGCTGCATCAGGGCTTGGGTTGAGGCGAGGAGGGCTACCTATGAAAACATGTAGCCTCATGTTCTGGAATATTGTAGTTCCAATTGTGACTTATGCTTCCGAATTGTGGATTATGGGAGAGAAAGAAATTGAGATTCTAGATAACTTCCAGCGGTATTCAAGCCGGCGTGTACAAAGATTCCACCCCAGGTAACCGAATGAAACAGGTTTCTCAGGCCTGGGATGGATCAGACTAGAAGTGTATGTGTATATTAAGAAAATACTTTTTATAAGATCAATTGCTGTGCTAGAATGACAACGCCATCTATAAACAGATAACACTACTAAGAGCAAATCAATTCAATGATAATATTGCGATAGGTATGCAGAATCTCAATGACAGTCCAATTTTTGATATACTTCGAATTGCTATTTTGTTTGAGCCCCATAACGAAATTATGGGCCTAATAAATGGGACAAGAGTATATAAAAAAAGGGAGTGGAGGAACACAGTGTGGACGAAAGCATGGAAAATAGAGGATGAGGACTGGAATTACAGGACTCAATGGTTTAACTCAACAATTAAAGTAGCCAAAATAATGGGCAATGTTAATTATCTAACATGGTGGCATCTAGCAGATCTTAAACCAAATCTTGTTAGTACTTGTGAGATAATGGCAAAGATTGTGTGCAATGCATCATATTTAAAGTGTGATGATGTCCGACTGAAATTAGGACAGATGAGTAGTAGAGTGTGTCAACTATGTGACTTATATGCAATAGAAGACGCCACACACTTAATACTTCAATGTCCATATTTTGACAATATCAGAAGAGATATGTTTGTTAAACTATCTCAGATAGACTATGGAGAAGTGGCTAACCCGTGTGACAACCCAAATACAGTTCTAAAAGCTTTATTAGGTAAAGTTGAGAAAGATGCCCTAGAAAAGGCTAATATTAAGTTCATGACAACTGCTGGAAAATACATATGCCAAATGAACAACGTTGTAATGAAAAGTAGGGATGGTATTGGTTAAATAAATTGCATTATTTATAAGACAATATTTGACCGGTAACAGACCAGCGCCTTACAAGCCTTTGTATATATGTTTATCTCTTCTTTTTTTATATGATGTTCAGTTTATACATACCAATACTATTTGTAGTATTAGTATGATTTTGTATTATATGTATACAGTCAATAAACATACACTACAATACAATGGCCTTAAAACTGTATCTACTTTTCGAGGGAGAGCATCAATCAAATGTATATAAATTGATATTCAGGCAATGATTTCACAATTGATTATAAAAATTAAAATAAGTAAGCTTCGGTCCCGATACGTTGATATGCATGTATTTAGTTTTGTTTCCATTCAATCAATCGTTGATATAGATGCTGAACAAGTCTTTATTACCAAGCTGATGATTGCAGATTATGTACAGATATATAGAGTTGGTTATTTTTGTGTGAATGTTACTGTGTAGTTTAATGTTCTGTTCATAAACAAGGCTTTTGGCTCATCTCTATCAATATTTTGTCTTTCAGTCGTAACTCAATTTTCAAAAGTCGAAGAGTTCAAGATGGCATTGGATTTGTCCACCAAGTCAAGAGACTGCAAAGACGGACAGCATGTTGATCCCGTCAAGCATGAGGAGAATGAGAAAAAGGAAGAGGACGAAGAGAAGAAAACTGGCTACCATCGTTTCCTAAATATCAAGACCTATGCAATCAGCTATGCAGGAGTAATGGTCTGTATAGCTTCCCTGTCCTCTTATCAGGGTGGGGTCATCACAACCCTAGAGAGACAATTCGGGCTGAGCGCCCAACAGATGGGGTTGTACCTATCAGGAAACAACATGTCAACAATACCACTTGTACTTATCATTACCTATATATGTAGAAACTGGAGACACCCACCTCTTCTGGCCACTGGAGGCTTGATTTACTGCTTGTCGTCATTCATGCACGTTATTCCCCACTTCATCTATGGCACTTCCTTGTTCTACACTGGCGGGGGATCTGGACCAAACGCAACCAACCGCATGTACTGCAACCCGGGTGCACCCCCGGAGGAGTGCGATGAGTCACAAGGTCCCAGTGGCAATACTGGACCCTTCATGATACTGTTCTTTGCTGCTGTTGTTAGAGGTATTGGGCACTCGCCGTTCTGGCCTTTGGGCATGACGTACATGTATACCAATGCTGACAATCCACAACAGGCCGCATTTCTCATTGGTGAGAGCCCACTTATGCATTGAACTTATGTTATAAAGTAGAGATATTGATACTCCCAGTGTTAGTATTTGGTCATTTATTTTGTTTTTTGCAATAGTAATCCACATTTCTAAAATTGAAATTAAGACCAAAACTATATACATAGTATTTACACACATACATATATACATACATACATACATACATACATACATACATACATACATGCATACCTACATACACACAATCACTATTGTTGCATACTCTGAACTACTCACCAATGCGTTTCCTTTGATATACTTGCTGCTATAGGTATATCATCAGCTGCCAGCAGAGTCGGTTCCTTGATAGGTAGTTGGACAGGAGGACTATTCACGGGAATGTATATTCATCTTACACGTAAGAGACCCAACTATAACTTATATTTATTATGATTGTGATTTACAATTTCATGCAGAACGTGGCTATTCATGACTGTACTGGCCATGCACCCTTCATGAGCACAGTTTCAGTCATGTAAGAAGCTAAAACAATCACTTGTGAATAAAAGAAAAGTAATATATATATATATATATATATATATATATATATATATATATATATATATATATATATATATATATGTATGTATGTATATGTATCTATGTGTGTGTTTGTGAATTCATAGATATGTGGCTAAATTCATAGCGTCGAAATGTGTGTCATTTCAAATAAAAGTAATCTATGTCATTGTTAGTAATCCAGATCTCAGTCAAGGAAAGTATATCAATAATTTAATTCATCAGAATAGCGCTGAAGATGTCGTTCCTGAAAGACTGGATATTTAAGCTCCTAACAGTAAGTCTTGGTCCTACTGTTCATACATATCAAAATTAAACAAAAAGTGTTGTTTCCTTAATAAATTACCATATCAATATTGAATCATATATGCAAGCATACAATGAAAGGATACACTATCAATTAAAGCTTACCGAATATCACTTGCTGTGTTGTTTTGCAGCGACAGATCTGAAGCCGAGTGACCCCATGTGGCTAGGAGCATGGTGGCTGGGGATGCTCATTCTGCAGGTGTTTACCATCATCTTCTCCATCCCTTTGTTCTTCTTCCCCAAGCGTCTTAAACCCGCCAAGCCCACGGTGGATGAGCTACAGGCCAAGGCTGCGGCAGAGGAGCAAAAGGGGGATGAGCCATTAGAGGAAGAACCTCCCAAAGGAGTTGAGAGGCTGAAAAAGAACTTTGGTATGTACCAATGGGGGATATAGGGGTTAAGCCCCAACTGAAAATAAAGATATTGAAAGAATTAATAATTTAATTCAGTAAGGATTGATGGGCCATTTGCAAACTAAGCCAAAGCGCAAAAGGATTGAAAGATTGGGAAAACCTTTGGAATGTTATATTGGTACTAATTTGGTTAACAATTTACAACGTACTCCATACTGATTAAAAGATGAGGAACAATGTAAAAATGACAGCAGAACTCTCAAGAATGATAAGCACCTTCACTTTAGTTGATGCATGGAGGATCTCCAACCCCAATATATTGCGTTATACTTGGTCCCAGGGTATATCAAACAAACACGCTAGATTAGATTTTTTTCTGTGCAGTGAAGAGTTATTGTCAATCACAAAAAACTATAAGATACTACCAAAATACCGCTCGGACCACGCCCCTATAACTTGTAAACTTAGTATCTCTGACGAAGATAGAGGACCGGGGGTCTGGAGGATGAATAATATCTTATTAACGGATAAAAATTTTGAAATACTGATTAAAAAGGAAATAAATAACTTCAAACAAATCTATGCTGCAACCCCCTACAACCCTGATTACATAGACTCAATAACTCATGGATTTGAGATAATGATACCCCCCACTTTATTCTGGGAAACCTTGCTTGTTACTCTTAGGGGAAGCATCATTTACTATAGCAAAAAACTGCAGGCAGGAAAGAAACGTAGGCTAAGGGAATTAGAAACTAGGATAGGGAATTTAGATCAAAAAAACAGCACAGGGACAGCCAGCGCAGAAGAGCAAACTAGACTAGCTGAACTCAATACAGAACTGGTAGACATGAGAAAAGAGGAACTAAAGGGGGCATATGTGAGATCCAGAGCCGATTGGCTGGAAATGGGGGAGAAACCAAGTCGTTTCTTCCTCAATCTGGAGAATAGAAACAGAGTGAACAAGAGTATCAGCGAGATCAAAGTAGACGAATTTACAACAATATCGAATCAGAAAGAAATCTTAAAATCAGTTAAAGAATTTTATGAAGAACTCTACAAAAGAAAACAAACGGAACCTGCGGTAGAAGATAGAGACTTAATACCCACACAACTAACACCAACTGAAAAACAATACCTAGACTCTGAACTAACAAAATCTGAAATCGACCTAGCATTAACACAACAAAAAAATAACAAGTCTCCAGTTATTGATGGCTATAGCGCCGAGTTCTTTAAGAAATTCTGGACACAGCTTGGGCATTTTTTCACTAACTGTGTTAACGAATGCTACAGAGAGGGCAAATTAACTTCTTCTCAATCAACAGGTTTAATAACCTGCTTGCCCAAAACTGGCAAAGCCCGCAATTTGTTGAAGAACTGGCGACCTATATCCCTTTTAAATACCACCTACAAAATAATATCTCTCTGTATAACTAACCGTCTTAGACCTGTATTAAATAGAATCATTAGTCAGGAACAGAAGGGCTTTTTGAAAGGCAGATCCATAGCGGATTGCACTCGTGTCATGTATGACATAATATGGAACTGTGAACACAAATTAAATGATGGCCTCATACTTCTAATCGACTTTGAAAAGGCGTTTGATAGCCTTTCATGGGAGTACATACATGAGACATTAACAAAATTTAACTTTGGTGAAAACTTCAAAAAATGGATTGGAATGTTTCAACAGAATTCAAATTCTCGCATTATCCTCAATGGTCATCTCTCAGAGCCCTTTAATCTACACAGAGGATGTAGACAAGGAGATCCTATCTCCCCATACCTCTTTATTTTATGCACAGAGTTTTTAACTTTAGCTTTCAAAACAAACAATCAAATAGAGGGATTAAAAGTTAACAATAAGACCCATAAAACAAGTCAATATGCAGATGACACCTCTGTGTTCATTATGGCCTCTGAGAGAAATCTTCAAGAAAGTCTAAACACACTAAACTGGTTCTATTTACGCTCAGGGCTCAAAATTAACTTCTCAAAAACCAAGGTGATCAAAATTGGTCCAATAAGAGAAACCAACAGACGGTTTTGCTGTGAAAATGATCTTGACTGGGTTTCAAATTTTACGGCTTTGGGGATAGAATATGATGTGACGAACATTAAAAACATTACCATTAATAATATTGAAAATAAAATCAAATCCATGGAAAAACTCATCCAACTCTGGATGTTTCGCAATATCACACCAATAGGCCGAATTTGTGTAGCAAAAAGTCTTATTCTATCCAAAATCATCCATGTTCTTCAATCGCTTCCATCACCACCGCCAGAATATCTCAAAAAAATCGAAAAAATATTAATTAATTTTATATGGAAGGGCAAAAGACATGAAATCAAAAAAGAGACCCTTTACTTAGAGTATGGTAGCGGCGGTCTGAACATGGTAGATATCTCAAAATTTGATCAAAGCCTGAAATTAACCTGGGTCAGGAAAATTGTGACTGGGGAATATGAATGGTCCGATTTCGCAAGAGAATACAAAATTGACTGGTTGGTAAAAACTGATGAAAATTACCACCAAACAATCTACAATGCTACCACTAATCCATTTTGGAAAAGTGTAGCATTTGCGTACAGCCAATGGTTTAAAACGCTCAAAGTCCATAACAATATTGAAATCGAAAACGAATTCCTATGGGGCAACCCTAATATCAAAATACCATTTAACAATACACTTTTCAAAAACAATATAATTTATTTAAAAGACATGTTTGATTTCCAAGGTAATCCATTAACACAATTAGAATTTGAGCAACAAATTGGCTGCCGTATTATGTTCACCAGTTACTTTTCCATTTGGAAGGCAGTCCCAAGACACTGGAAAAACACCATTTTAAATATACCAAAATCATATAATGTCTTCCGACCACTAGCAGTGGAATGGTTAACAAAAGACAAAAGGGGAACAAAAAATATCAGAAAAATTTGGAATCAAATAGAACAACCCCCCTTAACATGTACTGTAAAATGGCAACAGGAGTTGGGACTGCCTGAATATGAAAACTGGAATCACCTCTTCATATTACCAACACAATGTAAGTTAAACGCAAGATGTATCTATTTCCAATTACAGGTCCTTCACCGCACTTTAATAAGAAATAGAAAACTCAAGCAATTCAATATTAGAGAGGATGAGAACTGTGATAAGTGTGACGCAACTGAAACTATTGCACATCTCTTATATGAATGTCAATCAACTAGAGTCTTGTGGGGTGCAGTTGAACAGTGGCTATCAGGCTTATCTCATAATATTTACTTTGACAAAAAATCAGTACTACTGGGCAATAATCAAAACGAAATCATTGTAAATAATATCATAATGATGGTCAAGCACGAAATATACAAAAGCAAATTGACAAAAGCAAACTTAAGTATCTACAAGATAAATTTTTTAATAAAACAACAAATGGAATTAGAAATATACCTGGCCACTGTAAAAAACTGCCTCCCAAAAATATTAGGAAAGTGGGCTACTGTATTAAACGACTTAAGAACCCTATAATAGATCAATACAAACCTCTGCAATGTTGCCGCTATATATTATCATTTGTACATATCTCTATTGCCTGCAAAACTACTATGTCGATCTGAATTTGTAACTACTTTACTATGCATAAGGAACAATAAAGTTATAAAAAAAAAAAGATTGACAAAAAACGTTGATGTTATACTGGGTAACATCAACCAATGATATAGAGGCCAATGAAATGCATAACTCATTTTTTCATTACCGCAGGTTTTCTCTATGCAATAATAAAGCTGATCACCAATCCAATTTACATCAGCCTTCAAGCGTGTTTCTGGTTGTATGGGTTTCGTGGAGCAGGGCAGGGACCTTTCTTGATGAAGATATTCGAGGCAGGATATCAGCAACCAGTTTGGGTTACAAACATCATAAGTGGTAAGTTTTTCAAGTCAGTGCAGTTTGGTTAAGCATTGTGCTGTTTCCACTATCAGACAGAAATCCCCCACAGAAGAAAGAACATTTTCAGTGACAATTCCCACTACATAGTGGCCTTGAGCATGTTTTTTGCTTCTCTATATGGTAAAATATATATGGTAAATTCACCGAATAATTAAGTTAGCAAGCACCACCTGCACAATGCTGAGAGTACACGTCATAGTTGTTTTCATGGATCCGGTTATGATCAAACCTCTCCACGTCCTCCACCTCTGCGTTCTTCTCCCTCTCAGTTCTGGTACGATGCCGAGGAGGTAAACCCCAACCTAATAATTTCATAAATAATATTGAAAGTCCATTCAAAAAATAATCCCACAGTTTCATCACAGTGCCCGCACCGTGTGTGGTACCCGTGTTCTTTGCGGTGTCCACTCTGTTTGCGATGACCACAACAAAAGTGGCAGTGACCGCAAACAAAGTTGGGAGGCCTCAGTTGATGTAGGTGCAGTGAGAGCAGAACATGATACTTTGCTGCCTGCATATTTTTCCAATTTCTCGGTGTGGTCACTCCTTGTCTAGTCCTTGCTTTGCGCAGCAGTCTAAGGATCTGAGTCAGATGGCTGGGTGTTGAAGTTCGGGCAGGCCTTAGCCCCACACTGAGTCAGTTCCGATGCCAGACAGTCCGAACCTCAAACTATCAAGTCTGTCTGACATAGAATACATTTGATGTTTACAATAAATCGACAAATACAACAAATTTACACTTAACAAAGAGAGAAATACCTCTCCTTAGCAATAAAGTAATGTGTCTGATGGCTATCGAAAAAACTCACAAGCACGATTCTGAGTGAAGGAGCAAAAAGGGCGCTCAAAGGAGAAGAGGATGTTCGCAGGCGTCAACCGGTCACATCTGCAACCAGCTGGGTACCTGCTTACTAGAGCTACTTTAAGTTTTTTAAGGGGTGATTTTCAATAGCCCAACCCTAAAAAAGAGCCTCCCCTTTAAAGTGGACCAGTAAGATAGACCCTTGCATTCAAAATCTCACTTTCTTGACTAAGTCGGTAGGTTTTCAATTGATCTATCACATAGCAGACTTAGATTTCTGGTGCAAACCATCCAATCATATGAAAGGATACCTGTATCAATGACTTACATGTATGTGTGGATGGGGTTCTGAAAAGAAAAATATGTATAAGCTTTGATAAAGGGCTTTTTATTTTCTTATACATTTCCTCTGGCTCCCTCTCTCATTGATTTCAGGAAAAGAAATCTTCCTAAAACAGAAATAAGTGGTCTTATATGACTACTTTTACCAAAGACTCACTATATTTGAATGTAAACTTCAAGGCCAAAGACCTTGATGAGTTGTGTTCGATTCCATATAAAAGTGTATGGGTTTATTACCCCTTGGAGGAAAAGGGACACAAATTCACTGGAAAATCTTTATATGATAATACGTACATGGTTGGTTTGTCACCCTGTAACTATATGTTCCGTATCTAATCCGGCAAGGTAAATATTCTGTAAGCATTGTCAATTCTATTTCATTAAAAATAAGTTAACTCAGTGTTTAAAGGATTCATTCCTTAAGTGAATTCTTTCCAATTGGTACATTAGTACATGATCAAAAATATATCTTATTCTATACCTTTCCAGGATTCGCTAGTGGTACAATAGGAGCAATAGGTAGTGTTCTTATGGGTGTCATTGCTTCCAGGCTGAATAAAACCCGCCAGCTAACATTTGTCTTCTTGACATGCGCAATCGTGAGCGCATCAGTGCTGTTGATCCAGACTTTCCTTAGCTGTGGAGATATTCCCATGGCGGGCAATCGACAAGATTCAAAGTATGTATTATTGTTCTAAGATACTGATGAATATATATATACACACACACACACACATATATATATATATATATATATATATATATATATATATATATATATATATATATATATATATATATATATATATATATATATATATATATATATATATATACATATAAAGATGGATGGGTTATATGTACATACATTGATGCATATATGTAAGTTTGTATGTATGTCCAATTTGCAGCGTGTAATATGGTGCGAAGATATTATACTACAGTTTTAAGTATGATTAATTAGATTTACCTAGATTGTTTTGCTGCATGTCAAACCATATTTGGATTCCGTACAGGAACTCTGAACTTAGATCCTGTTTTGCCTATCACAATTTAAACTTTATATCGGGATGGGGTAGCTTACGATAATATGTGTTACCTTTGTTGTGAAAATGGTATACTCTGGTAGACCTCTGAGTTCAGCGGCCCATTTTCACAACAAGGATATTATACAAATATGGCACTTGGGTGAGTGCAATATCAATTTTTATTGCACTCTGAAATATGATATTACACGAGGCGCTTGCGCCGAATGCAATATCATTTTTCAGAGTGCAATAAAAATTGTAGATATTATTGATGTTTTTCCATTTCCAGGTTTTACCACAAACCATTGGGTTATTGTAAATTTCTAACCTGTAATATATTCTTGTATTAATTCAGTAATATCTCAATTAAAATACTTTAAATACCTGAAAATGTCACATGCATTAAATTCAGATATGTAATGATTTATCTATTTAATTAAAAAAAGTATTTTCCCCAATCCCTTTCTAATCATGATCTTACACGAAGCCCAAACTCTTCTGAGTTGCTTGTCTCAATTCACTTCTGTTGGGTTCATTTTCAAAAGTTAAGAATTGAGCACATGAACCTGACATCTCTGAGTCTGAATGTTGGAAAGTAATATTTCACCCCAATATCACTTGTAAAGTGGTCATGTGACCATGATCTGACCAATCACAGCAATGAATGAGCAGTAGGCATATATTAATAGATAATACCACACAATTATACAGTATCATCTTTGCAGATTAAATTTGACACTACCTTGCAATGGCCACTGTGGCTGTAATCAGAATGCATTTGTTCCTGTCTGTGTTGGAAAAACGAATTACTTTACACCGTGCCATGCTGGTTGTGAAAATCAAGTAAGTTATAAAATGACGTTCCACCGTTGTATAACATACTATTCGTAAGGAAATGCTTCGATGAATTGCACATGTTTGGTCAGTATGAACCAATCAGAATACAGATTCTTCATTTTTCATTAGAAAGAATTCATATCATTCTGATTTAGAATAATGTACTAATACAATTCTCTCAATCGGATTACACATATCTCTTTGAAACAAATAATCTATTTTCTGATTATGATGTAATACTGATACACATTCTTTCAAGCAGAATATACATTCATATTTGTCTTTCATATGGATATTTCCTCTTCTGATTGATGATAATATGCTGATACTCACTTTTTGTGTTTTTAAAATGATAAACCCATGTACGACATACAATCATACAACTACACTAATGATAAGCACATATATTGTTCATACATAAATGATTAAAAGTCACGATAAGAGCAAAGAAAACAATGAGTACGGTGTTTTTTAGAACCTTACAGAGTGTTCCTGTGCTGGAAACAACACTGTGACACGCGGATGGTGCGACACTGGATGCAGGAACGTTATTCCTTATATTGCCGTCTACTTTGTTCTACTCCTATCCTTTGGAATATCTCCAGGCAGAATTATCGTCTTAAGGTACTAACAGGAGAGAGAGTAGCACACTCATGTAGTACTCTAAACTTGGAAAACCCCTTCTAATACTTCACTGGAGAGTACTACTACTACTACTACTACTACTACTACTACTACTGCTGCTGCTACTACTACTACTACTACTACTACTACTACTACTATTACTACTACTACTACTACTACTACTACTACTACTACTACTACTACTACTATTACAACTACTTCTACTACTACTTCTACTACTTCTACTACTACTACTACTACTACTACTACTACTACTACTACTACTACTACTACTACTTCTGCTGCTGCTGCTACTGCTGTTACTGCTACTTCTACTCTGTTCGTGTTCTACTCCCAGCCATAGCATGTGAGAAAGGTGCCAGTAATTTGGTGTTAGGTGGTGGTTTTCGCCAGGTACTCCGGTTTCCCTCAAAATTTACAACTAGCTAGTTTTGCTATTTGACAGACAAGGTGTCGAACGACGAAATTCCAAATACCAAACTACTACTACAACTACTGCTACTGCTACTGCTACTGCTACTGCTACTACTATGTATAA
This sequence comes from Maea johnstoni, assembly GCA_963942565.1. Taxonomy (NCBI): domain Eukaryota; kingdom Metazoa; phylum Annelida; class Polychaeta; order Spionida; family Magelonidae; genus Maea; species Maea johnstoni. The sequence goes on along the minus strand of OZ012700.1, from coordinate 16,022,358 downwards.
ATAGTATTTGATGATGGTGACGATGATGATGATGATAATAAAGATGATATATAGTAAAATAAAATAATAATTTTGGTATTGGTAAAGGCGAAGAATATGACAATGATAATGTTAACAATAACGATGATAATATTAATAATGATAATAATAATAATAATAATGATAATATTAATAATAATAATAATAACAATGATGATGATAAAGATAATACTAATAATTACAATAATGATAATAATGACAATGATAATAATAATAATAATAATAATAATAATAATAATAATAATAATAATAATAATGATAATAATAATGATAATAATGATGATGATAATAATGATGATAATAATAACAGTAATAATTATAATATTGATAAAAATAGGAATAGATAGTTATGATAATAATGATATTTATATCATTAATAATGATTATGATATTGATAATAATAATAACAATACTAATGATAAAAATGATAATAATAATAATAATAATAATAATAATAATAATAATAATAATAATAATAATAATGATAATATTTATACTGCTACTACTAATAATAATATTAACAATACTAATGATAATAATGAAAAGAATAATGATAGTAATGATAATAATAATAATAACTATTATAATCATAATAATAACAACAATGTTGATGATGATGGTGACAATGATAATGATTGTAATAATAATTAAAATGATAATAATGATCATAAAAATATTGTTAGTTCTTATTATCATTATTAATATTATTATCATTATTATCATTATTATTATTATCATTATTATTATTATTATTATTATTATTATCATTATTATTATTATCATTATTACAATTATTGTTGTTATTATTATTATTATATTATCATTATTATTATTATTATTATCATTATTATCATTATTGTTATTATCATTTTATAATTATTATTATTATTATTATCATAAGTCTTTTTTATTATCATTTATCTAGCAATTTCTTTGATGTGGTTCCATTTTCTTCTTTTCATTTTCTAGAATTGTACCTGATGAGTATAAGGCCTTTGCGTTAGCGTTCCAATCTTTTACAATGAATCTTTTTGGTAAGTAAATGCGTAAGTCGCAACAATATGCGTGAAAACATATCTATCTATCTATCTACCTACCTATCTATCTACATACATACATGCATACATACATACATACATACACACACACATACATACATACATACATACATACATACATACATACATACATACATACATATATATATATATATATAGAGAGAGAGAGAGAGAGAGAGAGAGAGAGAGAGAGAGAGAGAGAGAGAGAGAGAGAGAGAGAGAGAGAGAGCTCAACATTAACTTTTGAAGCCACATGGCAAGTAGGGCAGGTTAAATCTAATTTCCACTTGACCGCCAAATGTTTGACCTGCCCTGCAAAAGATGTGATAGAACGAACATGAAATTGTATTTTCGTCATGTAGTATGCGTAAACCACTCAACAGTGTTCCTGCTATAGCTTTATCTGTACAGTAGATGAAGTATTGGATTTCCGTTTATCATTTAGTATTTAGTATCTGTGAAGTCACGTGATGAGATCTTTCCTGCTATGTAGGGCAGGCCCATTCTGATATTTACCTGCCCTTCAACAATTTAAAAACATTTCACCTCCATAGGGCAGTAGGGGAGCCCTTGATGCGAGCCTTGTATTGGCGACAAAGGTCCCTACATGGGATCAAAAATGTAGTGTAGAAGAAGTTATTGCCCTATGTCCTTACCTTTCCAAACCCTCTTACCAGATATTTTTTTTATCATTTTGAGGCTTTATCCATGACTGCCGATCGTTTTTTATTTATTCCAGCGTTTCTGCCCGCTCCGCTGATCTTTGGGAGGATCATAGACAGTACGTGTATAGTGTGGCGAGTTAACGCGTGTGGGCGAAGGACGTCCTGCTGGCTTTACGATATGGACACCTTCTGGTTCGTCCTTCACGGCATGCTCCTCTTTCTCATGATCGGGGTCATAGTCCTTGCATCTCTCGTTTGCTACCTTGCAAGGAATTTTGACACAACGGAGGACCATTCCCATTTCGTGTCCGGCTCGCGCAGGAGCTCTACTGCAACAGTCTCAGAGACAGTAAACCCCAATCCGACAGGTGGCGCTCTTAATAAAGGGTTTGATCCCAAAGAGAACGTGGCTAGACAGGAAATGGGTAGTGGTACATATAGACGGTTTAATGACATTGATACTGCAGCTATGCCTGTAGGTGCGTATTTTAGCAGCACCTTTGCACCATCAGAGGGCATGTTTACTGGGACAGAGAGCAGTTCGCCTACACCGGGCAACGGGGAGGTTCGGTTGAGAAATGGTGTTGTTTAATCAATATATCCATCTGAAGTAAATACCTGCCATGACATCTGTTGATACATTTCTTCAAATACTATAATATTTGAAAAATATGTGAAGAGGAAATTGCAGAGATCGCAAGAACGTCAACACTAGCCTTGCTACCAAGATATGTAAATGTTTATCAAACAATGTGTACAAGCCGTTTGTGAATGGTTTAAGACGCAGCTGTCAAAGGAGCCATATGCTTACACTGTTCTAACTCAAGGCTGTGATGCTAGAAACAATATCCCACCTCCTAGTTTAGCACTTTTGTCCCCTTTCGAAAAATTGTAGGACAATGCCTGTGGTCTCGGTATTTCAACTATATGTTTCTTTAACGTAACTGCTTGCGTTCGCCTCCATAGGGCCAAGGTTTCTATTTTGAAATGTTTTACCTCAAATGAAATACGTGCATCCTTGATCAGTAAAGGAAGAATTTGAACTGTAATTATTGGAATAAAACTAATTAAGAATGAAGATTAGTTTTTATTTTTCCAACCTGCTGATTCCTTTTGACATAAGGTAAGAGAGACCTCTAATATCCCAAGCCATCATTGATGATTGACACCTTTGTATTTGAAACAATCACTTCTAAACCTATAAAGTGAAAAAAGAATCTGGTATTATCATAAACAGATTTCTTTCAAATTCTGTCTTCATACTTCGGCAAAGAAAGGTTGTTCAGTATGTTTCAACAAAGTCATGTTCACACTATAATATTGGTGTCAAAGGTTGAATAGTAGTATTGATATAAGCTAATTACGTTGTCAAGTATCATTATTAGTGTTTACATGCTTGATACATCGCTTGTAAGATACTTGTAAGATATACTAGTATATATATATATATATATATATATATATATATATATATATATATATATATATATATATATATATATATATATATATATATATATATATATATATATATATATACATATACATATATATATATATATAATATATATATATATATATATATATATATATATATATATATATATATATATATATATATATATATATATATATATATATATATATATATATATATGTATATATTTATATGAGAACCAACCATACAATCCCCTGCGTCCTCAAATCAAGTGATGACTGTCCCTCTGCTAGGCGTATATAACACACATTTAGACATCTCCTCATGAGATAGGAGAAATGCATATCATCATTTGACTATCTTAAAGCGATGCACATTGTACATTGTTATTAGTATTATGATCTGAACAAAATGTCGTACTAACTAATTTCATAAATTTACACAGAAGTATCTTACCTTATTTATATATAAAAAGAGCAGGCTCATCCCTCCTAAGATCTATTTTGAAATTGACTGGGTTAGTGTCGGGCAAGATATTTCCAATAGAAAAAGCAATATCAAGATAGCTCATGGTGTTTATTTTTGTGGTTCACCCTTTCCTATACTCAACTTTTATTTGGATATTTAGCCAATAGAATGTTAGTAGTTCCAAATACAATCAATTCTTACCGGGAATACGTTAAGCATCACAGACGTACCCTCCCAGTATGATGTAAGTTGTGAGTAATAGAATAGGGAAAAATAAAACCATTTCTCGTATTTCCATAGGGCCATAATGTTTCAGGAAATGATCAAATTTGAGCGACCAGAATAATATTTTCAAACAAATTTTGCTCCATTCAAATCTGGTAACCATTCTTCTCTAAATATTCGTTTGATATGAAAAAAGTGCCAGATTGCATAATTTTGGAGCTGAGTCAAAATTTGAATAACAATATATTCTTCCTTTTGAAATACTCAAAGATTTGAGCAAATCTATCAAGAGTTGGTACCAAGATATACCTGTTTGAGGTAACCATGTTTTTGGTGATATTCAGTTTAGAGAAAAGGGCAAGCAGATATTGTTCGTGCATTTGTGCTAGACTCTACTACACTGTGCAACATTTGGTCTATTCATCTGGGGTCACACAGATAAGACCTGAAGGCAAGTCACTGCCAGGAGTTTCGTTTAAAAATTCCTATTTTCTAATCTTGGCATTATCCTAAGGTAATGCCTAACTAAATCTTGCTTGTCGAAAGTTCACTCCCGAAATGGTAATAAGTAATACTTGAACATGTTGAAGTATTTGGCCATGACATGGGCGACGACCTGGAAAAAAGATTGTGACTCACAAAAAGTCATAGCAGTGTCTATGTTCCAAGACAGTCTGGAAAGTCTAAGTTATGTCTTTCAGTTAAACTTTGTGGTTTTGCGGTTTACTGTGAGCAGTACATGACACGAATCAGTCAGGATGCAGCCAGAAAATGAATTTTCATGTGCATAAATCACATGACTTGTGGAACTCGTTACCAGATTGAGGGTTATTTTTGTCATTGGGTGAACTTCGAAGACTTGCATAGTGACCAAGACAGCCAGAAAAATGCCAAAGACAGCAGAGAAGAAACAGGTTGACATCGAGAAGTTGCTGCTATGGATTCAGGGTGTAGTCAGGAGTCATTTTATTCAATTGAGAGACCTCTCCAACCACTACAGTCGTCAACAGTGAGTTTGAAGCCTTTAACTACAAAACATCAAGAACCCAAGCCGATGTCTCCATCACAATCAATGTTGTCAGTGCAGGGATCACAGGGCATCAAACTGGGGCGATCGTGATCAAGAGTTAGATGAGCCATTCCTACTTGAGACCCCCACAACTTCCACACCAAGGTTCCAGGAAAAGACCAGCCCACAGACAAGATGGGGCCAAAACAAAGGAAGAGATGTGAGCTGCACATGTTCACAGATGAACAAAAAGGTGAGCTGTGGGAAAGGTACCAACTACATCCCATCTTATATGACAAAACAAAGAAAGAGTACAAAAATGACAAAATGACGAAGTGCATCTTAGAGCAGAAGGGCATAACTCTCACACCAAAATGTACAACTATATATATATATTATTCAAAAGGTTGCAAGTCTGACACGGTGAGCATTTACAACTAAACATTTCAATGTTATTCCTAATAATATGTACAGCTACTCTTGTTAATAAAATACTCTCTAGTTTATTGATAATAATCAAATAAATTGCAATATCATTCTGCCTTATTATATTTAATATCATGCATGCAGTCCCTAATCATTGAAAATAATTGCCTTCTATACATTTAAGGAGGTACAACACGAAGTACTTGTAATTGTATGTGACATTTTGAATGTTTAGAAATTATGTATAAATGTAACACTATATTAAGCCATTAACACTTCATGTAACATAAATATCAGAACGGCCAATTGCATAGAACTAATCCCTGCCTTATTTTAAATAATTACAATTTCTCTTTTTTACCCGCTATCATTGAAACTGTCTTTTATGTTATTATTCCAGTTCCCCTTGGAAAAACATACTTCAAATGTTCATCCCCTCCATGTTACTTCCATTAGTCCCTAAAACAAATAAGGACATATTGCTATGATAGGATCTGGAAAAAAACTCTCTTCTTTATGAATACCTATGTGGTTTATGAGTTGCAGCCTTAGTATAAATAGGCCATTATGATGCTGCTCATTTGTAAGCCAGCAGGTAACCCTACTATTAAGGAGAGAGGCTCATAATACAATATCATGCTTAATAATTGCCCTGAACCTGCCATTGGACTGTTGCTAAGACATCTGTTTAAAGTTTTCTGTTGCCCCCAGTAGTATTCAAACAACCTGATTTTGTCTGACGAACAAGGTAAAACGCTCTCTCTTTCAGATGAGGAACTAGTCACCTGTCACTAATCATATTCCTTTTGAAATGTCTTGGGTGGAAAAGAGATCTCTATAAGTGTGGTATGTAATTAAAAGTAAGTTTTGAGTGGTGTTGCTAGTTTTGTTTTCTCCTACACACATTAAGCGAGATGTTACTCTTGATAGGCAAAAGGTACTATTAAATGGTAGTTCCACCTACATCTAACCCTCAATGATATATATTCAATCAGGTTCATGAATATTCTACTACCTTGTCCATATAGGTTGGAAATATCCCACTGATTCTGAATGTTAATATGTGAAAAGGGTGTATGTGAAGGGTGTATTCTACCATATGAAAAGGCTGTGTGTGAAGAGTATATGTTCCCTATGCAAAAGGTATTTGTAAAGGGGTTGTATGTGAAAGGTGTATGTTACCATCAGAAAAGGGTGTATGAAAGGGGTGAGTGAAAATAGTGTAGGTTAGCAAATATGACCGTATATATTGTAATTGAATTTAAAAGAACCCCACAAGACACCTTAAATAAACGCAGGTATTCCTTGTTAGACTATCATCTAGAAGTCAATATCTTTCAAGTGTCCTCACTTCCAAAATTACACAAAAATGCAAGTAGTGAACAATGGCTTTATTACAGTATTTGGTCTCCACTTGGAGTATGATCACCTTCAGTGGTGTTTTTCGTCTTATCGTGTTCATCGTAACAGGTCATATTCCGCGTCACATGACAAGGAATGATATATAAAAGTAATAGGCACTCAAGGTTGAACACAGCCTACTATCAGCGGAGCAAAGGGAGGGATTGATAACAAATACTCTCTGTCATCAAAGTAAACACTGCACCCATCTGTAAGGTAAGAACTACAGAATGTATTTTAGAAGTATATATATATATATATATATATATATATATATATATATATATATATATATATATATATATATATATATATATATATATATATATATATATATATATATATATATGTGTGTGTGTGTGTATATATATATATATATATATATATATATATATATATATATATATATATATATATATATATATATATATATATATACACATATATATATATATAAATATATATATATATATATATATATATATATATATATATATATATATATATATATATATATATATATATATATATATATATATATATATATATATATATAGAAATATATATACATATTCTGCTAATTTCATTGCTTGATAATCAGAAAGTTATTTTTTGATAATGTATGTTCGTCAAATTGCTGGGATAACTTCAGTATTCCTTTTTAAACGTTCTTTTATTTATTATTGTTGAAATACGGTGAGGAATTAGGACAAAATTACAATTGTTTCTTTGCGCATCTTTGCACTTATTCGGTATTAAGATTTTTCTCATCACTTTACTATGACGCACAATTGTTTGGACGAGCTTCTCAAAGGAATGTAACTATGTTCATAACGTATTTCTTCGCTGCACGTCAATATTCTGCCATGCGCTTGTATCTGATCAGAATAAGCATGCTTGTAAGTGTTTGTCCTTATGGCCGAGAGGTCTGCAGCACTGCCACTGTCTGCTTGCTGTATCAAATCATTGCTCGGGTTCAATACATGGCCAGGGCATGTGAGAAAGCTGCGAGTGACTTGGTTTTAGGCGATTTTTCTTGGTGGATGCTCCGGCTGGTTTACTGGTTGTAAGGAATTATCCTAAATGTGGCGGAAAAGGTGACAGTCATCGAAATTCAACATTTCAAATCTCAGTATAAGCCTATATACTGGAGGCATCACGAACCCAATGATGTGATGACGATGACATACTAAGAAAACCCATCTCCCAGTTCAGCACTCTTGTCCCCTTTTTATTATAATCTGTTATCCAATTTATGCGGTCTTGGTGTTGCATCTATGTTGTCTTCAACTTTGCTGCTTGTGCTCACCTGGATAGGACCTATGTTTTCTTGACCAAGTTGAATTGTAAAAGGGTGTTTGTGAGGTGCACGTCTGGTAAACATACGCGACTAGGGCAACTGGATGGATAATTTGGAGTTCCTGCAAGATAATACCTTGCAGCAGACGAATTTGGTAAAACTCTTACTTTAGAAAAAGTAGGTCAAAAACAGTAAATGACAGCAAGTGACACAATTGGGTGCTGCAAGGTACTACCTTGCAGGAACTTTGAATCTTCCATCCAGATACCGTAGTCTTATGTGCTAAGCATTTTTAGTGTGTTAGCCATCACAGCCTGGATGTCATGATCATGGGTGCATTTCATATATACCCAGACACTATTAAAATGTGGTAGAACGTTGTACGCGGGACAGGGTACGAGATGATATCAATATAGAAAGGAATGATATCTTGAATATTTTCGGTCGTGAAAAGAAATTTCAAATACTGAACATATGCATATCATTAACATGGAAATCACTTTCCAGAAAATGCAAAAGAAAATTTATTTCTATCATAATAACTAAGGAAACTGACCATCAAATGGTAATAAACCGGTTGTCTGAGTGTTATAACATCTATGCTCCACGGAAGATAAAACGAGATTAATCATAAAAATAGATGAACCTGATTTTGCTTGAGTGGTAGTATATCTAATTAGTGAAGAAAGTTATTTATTATTATCACTTCCCCGATATAGGGTCAGATATTGTAATTTATCAACTACGTTCTGTCCCTATCCTATCATTACTCGCCAGACTTGCTTAAAAAACTATGAAATTATTTTTATTTTGAATGTATCATGTTCGCTCAGGTTATCTTTGAAGTAGATTTTTATGAGAGGCATGCATGTTGCCTCTTTCAAAGTTGAATAATGTTTTGTAATATATTCAAATGTCTTATCGCATGAGTGGCATTTAATGACATATTAGAAGGTTAAAACACAAACTCCATTTCACAACGCTATATCAATTTAGCTTAAGTCAACCTTTCCACCCTGGATACATCGATCAATTAGTATCGACTGTAACTGGAGATAAGACTTGGTTTGGGAAATGCATCTTTCATAAAACTAAAGCCCAGGAAGAAAAGAAGACCTTCCCCATGGATGGTCTAGTTTTACATAGAAATGCTTAAATATGTGTAGGTCATTGGAGGCAAGTTATAGGTAACATATCAATAAATCAAGAACATTCGGGAGGCTATTTCAGGAAAAAATCGGGTGTACCACTCATAACGGACATATGCTAATGAAAACTGGACAGAAATGTGCATTAAATAAATCATATCACAACTGGAGTTTTGCATTAGGAAATACTCATTGATTAACACCAGGGGTTTCTGCCATATCAACTCATTATTCGAGTACAAAGGTGTCCTTATTTGAGAGTGTGTCAACAATGAAGGAGAAAAGAATAACGGCCTTAAAAGTGTATGTCTTTTTTGAGGGAGAGTATTGAAGAAATGTATATTAGTCTTTATTAAGGGAAATATTTCACAATCGATTATGAATATTAAAACATGTATGCTAAGGTCCCAACACTTTGATTTGCATGTATTCAGTACATTGTCGATTCAATTAAATGTTGACGTGGATGTTGATAAGACCTTATTATTCAGCTGGTGATTGCAGATTATTTACAATAAATGAAAGTTGTATATTTATATGTGGTTGTGTAGTTAAATGCTTATAAACAAAAGGCTTTTGGCTCATCTCTGTTCAATTATTGTCTTTCAGTCCAAACTCATTTTGCAAAAGTCTAGCAGTTCAAGATGACGTTGGATTTGTCCACCAAGTCGAAAGACTGCAAGAACAGACAGCATGTTGATCCTGTCAAGCACGAGGAGGATGAGAAAAAGGAAGAGGGCAATGAGGGTGAAGAGAAGAAAACTGGCTACCATCGTTTCATCAATATCAAGACCTATGCAATTAGTTACGCAGGTGTTATGGTCTGTATAACTTCCCTGGCCTCTTACCAGGCTGGGGTCATCACAACTCTGGAGAGACAATTCGGGCTGAGTGGCCAACAGATGGGGTTGTACCTTTCAGGAAACAACATGTCAACAATACCACTTGTACTTATCGTCGCCTATGTATGTAGGAACTGGAGACACCCACCTCTTCTGGCCGTGGGAGGCTTGCTTTACTGCTTGTCATCATTCATGCATGTTATTCCCCACTTTATCTATGGCACTTCCTTGTTCTACACTGGCGGGGGATCTGGACCAAATGCAACCAACCGCATGTACTGCAACCCTGGTGCCCCGCCGGAGGAGTGCGACAAGTCACAAGGTCCCAGTGGCAATACTGGACCCTTCCTTATATTTTTCTTTGCTGCGGTCGTTAGAGGTATTGGGCACTCTGGGCATGGCGTACATGTATACCAATGCTGACAACCCGCGACAGGCCGCATTTCTCATTGGTGAGTGCCCTCTAATAAGCCGAAAGTGTGACATAAAGTACATCTTATGATACGCCCAGTGTAAGTATCTGGTCATTTAATTTGGTTTTTGTTTAAGTAAAACTAAATTCACAATATCTTCTTTCAATGAATTACTTTAATATGCATACATCCATACAAACATACATATATACATACATACATACACTATTGTTGCATGTTCTGTGTAATTGTTGTATCCAATAGACAAAGACTTGTACCTGACTTTAGCCATGTATTTGTCTTCTTTCGTTTCCATGTTGACAGTTATGCATATTTTGTGAAATTGAACAAATACCATACATACGTTTCTTCTATACAATTAGACTAACACATCACAAAATACACATTTAGTCACAAACTACATATTTCGTGTTAAATATATATTGGACAGGATAATACATAACCTTGTACAAATACATTAGAATATATCTTAACTGGTGGAAGGAACAAAGGACAAATGCCTTTTAACTTTAAGATACAAAATACACACAAATTTACTCAGGATTGGTCTTTAAGAAATTGTGTGGCATAAACAAAACATGTTATAAAACAATTACTGTAAATAACTTAAGTATGGCGTGAACATTATATAGTGCAATAAGTACTGCCCTGGATAGCGTGATCTAATAATAGTGGGCGGGAGAGCCCCACAGTTTATTTTTACTCACTGGCTTGCATGGTCGGTATACACCACAGGAGAGCGGCCTCTATTTACATATCATAAAATTGCAGTTAGCCGGGATCACTAGGAATCAGGGGTCATTGTAATTGACCTCCAGCATCTGTCAGGTTGTAAAGGCAGTGGTATATGGCTACATGCAGTATCCGTGTGCCTTCCCATTACTAGGCTTTTGTTCTGCTATTCAATATGCATATTGGGCACTTTAATAAAGACAGGGATTTAAAAATAGCGCTTATGGGCAGAGCGCTATTATCGCTATCTTATTGTTCCCGCTATATTTAAGTGATTTACTACAGTATCTTATTCACTTCACAAAAATGCCACTACAATTTAAACTACTCACTAATGCGTTTCTTTTGATATACTTGCTGCTATAGGTATATCATCAGCTGCCAGCAGATTCGGCTCCTTGATAGGTAGTTGGACAGGAGGACTTTTCACTGGACTGTATATTCATCTTACACGTGAGTGACCCGAGCAGCTGCTTCTATTGATTGTGGTTGTGATAAGCAATTCCAAGCATAAAATGTATGTATATAAGTATTACACCAAAAATATTGTTTCCTATATATACATTACCTTATCATAGTGACATTGAATAATATATACGAGCTAACAAAGCAAGGATACACAATTAACTAACTCTTACTGTAAATTACATGCTGTGGTGTTTTGCAGCGACGAATCTCAAGCCGAGTGACCCCATGTGGCTAGGAGCATGGTGGCTAGGGATGCTCATCCTGCAGGTGTTTACCATCATCTTCTCCATCCCTTTGTTCTTCTTCCCCAAGCGCCTTAAACCCGCCAAGCCCACGGTGGATGAGCTGCAGGCCGAGGCGGCGGCAGAGGAGCAACAAGGGGATGAGCCATTAAAGGAAGAACCTCCAAAAGGAGTTGAGAGGCTGAAAAAGAACTTTGGTGAGTACCAATGGGGAATATAGGGGTGATGCTCCAAATGAAATCATAAGAATTGATAGAATAAAAAAATACTTTCGTATCTAATGATGCATAGCATGGGGACTAGGTAGAAGGTAATGCATAACGCAAAAGAAAATGAAAGATAGAAGAAACCTTTGGTATGTAATAATGGTACTTATTTGGGTAGCCATTGAACACAAACTCCATACTAATTGAGCGATTGACAAATAACGTTGATATGAAACTGCGTAGCGTCAAGTACTAACTTATAGGTCAATTTATTAATTTAACGCAGAGCTCAAAGAAATTAAGAGATGGAAGACAAATTGTCTATGACATATGGGAAACATTAGGCACTAACTCAAGATGCGATTCAATGCAAATATTCAAATGAATTGAAAGATTGAAAAGAACATTTGTATATGGAAATGGGGGCCATTATGTTTTTCATTGGAGGGCAATCACTCAAACATATAAACGAGAATAAATCTCAGCAATTTGGAAACATGGGTGGTATACGATGAAAACAATGTTTTTTATGCAAGCAAAGATTATGTAGTCGCCATATACACATATCTGGTACACACCTGAGGACCGGAAGTAGGTACAAAGCATAGCAAGTGCATCTGCTATCATCTTACAGAATATCATTAGTATTACAAACCACGGTTTTAATTGATTATTATGTTTCTAATTTTATTATTATCATTGTAAGTAGTAGTAGTAGTAGTAGTAGTAGTAGTAGTAGTAGTAGTAGTAGTAGTAGTAGTAGTAGAAGTAGTAGTTGTAGTAGTGTATAGTTATTGTTATTATTATCATTATTATTTCAACTATTATCATTATTACCATTATTATCATTATCATTATTATTAGTTTAGTCGTAGTAGTAGTAGTAGTAGTAGTAGTAGTAGTAGTAGTAGTAGTAGTAGTAGTAGTAGTAGTAACTCCATTGCTGGTATTATCGTGAGTATTGTTTTCCTTACTGCAGGTTTTTTCTATGCAATAATAAAGCTGATTACCAATCCAATTTACATCAGCCTTCAAGCGTGTTTCTGGTTCTATGGGTTTCGTGGAGCAGGGCAGGGAGCTTTTCTGATGAAGATATTTGAGGCAGGATATCAGCAACCAGTGTGGATAACAAACATCATAAGTGGTAGGTTTTTCGTTTAAGTTCAGTTTGGTAACGATTTGTGATTTTTCCACTATTAGACAGAAATCCCCCTCTGAAGAAAGAACATTTTCAATTTCCATTCCCAATTGGCTTTGAGCATTCTCTATATATGGTAATACAAACACATTTGGATCATCGAGTAGTAAAGTTGGCAAGCGCCACCAGCACAAAACTGAGAGTACGTGCCAAAGTTGTTTTCCTCTATGCATTTGCTTGTATTCTTAATTGACCGTCACTTCCTTTTTTAGTATTTTACTCTCGAAAGATTTGGCGTTATTTTACTCTAAATGAAGGCTTTTGATAGGATTTTAGGATTTCAAATTTGGTCATGATCTCACACATCATAGGTATTACCTGGTATTTGCGACCATACTATGTAACTTGTCTTGGAGACTAGCAAACTATTACCACGCATGATCAGTTTTGTGCTGTGCATTCTATTTCATTAAACGACATGACGTCTTTGCTTAGAGGAAATCAAACTGCTTTTCAATTTTATTTATCCGAAAGTGTAACTCTACCTTCCAAATCAAAAAGGGTATGTTTTAGATCTCAGGTCACCCTTCACAGGACACCTCGATTACAATTGTACTCCATAAACAGACTAAGATATTTTAATGTGTATCTTGCAAGATACAGCATATTCACTGGTTCAGTAATATTATGGGGGCACCATATTTGAGCTTATCAGAGCTCATCAGAAAGAGGCTGTGATGCCTTGGATGTTCAACTGCATGCAGTCTGATGGTATCAAGTACACACTTATAAGTTATACTTCCAAGAAGTATACCAGGCTCTGTATTGCAAAAACGATAAGGGAAAAAGTGACCTGTTATAAAGAGGTTTTGGATGAGCTTAGTAGAGCTCAAGAAATTTAACCAGTAAGGTGCGAACACATATCTTTTTTAATTTTGAACGTAGTGTTACGCGTAATTGTATGGTTTGCATTCAATAAATGTAGAACAAGTGGTATATTAAATAGATCATCAAAGATATAACGTTTTTATAATTTTTCAGGATTCGCTAGTGGTACAATCGGCGCAATAGGCAGTGTTCTTATGGGTGTCATTGCTTCCAGACTGAATAAAACCCGCCAGCTAACATTAGTCTTTCTGATATGGTGCAATTGTGAGTGCATCCATGATGTTGATCAGACTTTCCTTGGCTGTGGAGATATTCCCATGGCGGGCACTCGACAAGATTCAAAGTAGGTATTATTGTTTAAATTTCTTGGATAAAACGGATTATCACACAGGATTCCTGATGGAGTCTATTACCAAAATAATATGGTATTGCTAAAATTATTTTCTATAGGGACCTATACATAGTTTAACTGTAGTCAACTATCAAAGATATTTTCTGGGTAGATTGTCTGAAGGCTTTACAGTTAATGTGGTTAAAACAAGTGCATTTCAACAGGGATCTATTGAAGGCTGGTGCATCAAAATTGTCCTGAAATTTCAGTGGAAATGGTACAAAAAGATTTCCAAGATCTGAATAGTTTCCAAGATTGTTCATATATGAAATACATAAAGTATGAAATGATTCATTATAGAATAGTTACAAAGAAAAAGGTATGTAAAATGAATAATATATACCGATTCAAATGTGTTCTTTAAAAACTGAAGTCGAGACCATAGAACATGCCTTTCTAAAATGCTGATGTATCCATATAATATATATAGCTATCTCTATTTCTCTCTCTTTCATTCTACCTGTATGTATTTATGTTTAATTTGTGTGGTATGGTGCAACGAGTTTTATACTAGAATTGTAAGTATGTGATATCAGATTTGGCTGCATGTTCAAACTGCATTTTGATGTCGTATTGATTGATGAACATATACATTTATACATTTATACATCTTTTCAGATTAAATTTGACACTACCTTGCAATGGTCACTGTGGCTGTAATCAGAATTTTGTTTGTTCCTGTTTGTGTTGAAAAAACAAATTACTTCACACCGTGCCATGCTGGTTGTGAAAATCAAGTAAGTTCTAAAATGACGAACCATCATTGTAAAACTTAATA
>OZ012700.1:15999562-16002062 GCA_963942565.1 Maea johnstoni | reverse complement strand
TGCAATAACTTAGTAAACAAACGAATACATTATATACCCTCCTCACCACTGACATGATGGAGGTAATTAGTTATCATAGAATGTATTAGGGCTTTTCAACATGTCTCTACTTAAGGTGGACCCATAAGGTTGATTCACAAACCCCAAAATAACAAAAACTAAGGCAACACTTAACGAATTACCCATAGGTTATAAACCCGTGTCCGCATGTCAGGAGTCCGACTTAAGGTGGCTCAAAGCGACATTAAGGAGGACACATATTATATTTCTGAGACAAACCCAGATTGGTCCTTAAGGAACCGGACTAGTAAAGGTGGATCCATTTAGAGTACACTCTTCGGCGCCAGCTTAAGGTGGACCCAGATACACACACCAGGAAAATTAATACAACAACAAATTATTGTTAAACAAATAGATTAAATAAGAGGTGGATCCATTGGGATACTCTCCACAAGGCCATTTAAAGGTGGACCCAAAAACATATACCAGAAAGGTTAGTACATCAACAAATTAGCGTTAAACAAAAGTAAATTAAATGTATAATGATTGTTTTCAAAATCACATCCTTTACTCAGGCATTTGTCTCAGTCCATCAATTATCAGTCTATCCTTTCAATATAGCCTTTCTAGCCAACACCAGCCCTACTCTTGGTCCAATACATTCTTGCAATATTCCTAGCAGCTATCGACCAGAACTCTATCAATTGTGCGTTGATGGGTCCATCATTATCCATTTTCCCTAGTAGCAGGTCTAACAGGTCATTAGCCTCATCCATGATGGTTCTACCCTCCCCACCATTTACATCCGCTAATTCACCCATCATGTTACCCCTGCTCTCCTGTAGACTGGGGCACTGTAGAATCAGATGCCTTACATTGTCAACTGACCCATGATCACATTGGTCACAAAATTGGCTAAACACAGGGGTGCCTTTAAGGCGCACATCGTCATCCTTGAGTAAGCTCGAGTGTGTTACCAACTTGATCATTACCTCACAACTCCTCATCATACCATGATAGCCATCAGAGATCATCCACCATATGCTATACTTGGGCCCCCCACTGACTCTAGCCAATATATCCAGACTCTTATGGCACCTCTCCGGGACTCTCCAATAACATAGGTCCGGTTCCCACGCTCTCATCCATACTTTCTTCTTCCAAGCCTCCTTTGACCACACTATATGTGGCTTATACAAAGTAGATAATATAATAACAAATGCAAAAATAAATAATACAAAAATAACATTGAAACAAAAATCATATTTACAGATACATGTTTCTGATATGTGTATCCACTTTGTTTTTCCCTACAGCTGTCGTAGGAGCGCCTTTATCATACATGATAACATGTCAGAAAATGAGCCAACCACATTAATGACCTACGTAGCTTTCAAATCCGAGCTACGTTCCGTAGTGAGGTCATCCATGCATCCATGCCAAGGAAAGTGGGTGAAAATCGGGCGTGCGGTCGTATATTATGCCCGGGCTGCCCAGGCATTTAGTGCAGGAATTATATGTCGGCACTGTAGACAAGTGTATATGTTTATATATATATATATATATATATATATATATATATATATATATATATATATATATATATATATATATATATATATATATATATATATATATATATATATATATATATGTATGTATATATATATATATATATGTATATATTTATATATATATATATATATATATGTATATATATATATATAAATATATATATATATATATATATATATATATATATATATATATATATATATATAAATATATATATATATATATATATATATATATATATATATATATATATATATATATATATATATATATATATAAATATATATATATATATATATATATATATATATATATATATATATATATATATATATATATATATATATATATATATATATATATATATATATATATATATATATGTGTGTGTGTGTGTGTATGTATAAATCGGAACAGGCCAGATACCATTCTCTATATTCGTCTAAATACAGGTCCACAGTTTAATTAAATCACTGTCGTCAGCATGCATTATAATGAATGCTGACTCCAGGGCTGTGCTCTTGGTCTGCATTTATTAAGTTGCACAATATGAGCACTGCATACATTATCTATAAATGGGAGAAATACACAGAATCACATGTGAATGCATTTCACTTTGGTCACATGGCTTCGCATTGGAATTTGGAAAATCAATACCTTTTGGAAGTGAATAGGTAAGTAGCTTTTGGGAAGTACTACTTTTTTTAGAATGGTTTGTCCAGTAAACGAATCAAAAAGATATAATATAATCTGAGATATTAAACATAAATTAAGAAAGTTCTAGAAAAAGAAGGTGACCATATATCTCTGCTTCTAAAGGATATATTGTCTGCATGTTGTTTAATATGAATAATACACATACATGTTTCAAATCAACAAACTGAAATCAAAAGAAAGACTTGCTAAGAGTGGTAATAACAAGATA
>OZ012700.1:15928984-15999362 GCA_963942565.1 Maea johnstoni | reverse complement strand
TATACCCAAGCATGTGAGAGAATTGCCAGTTACATGCACTTAGGCGGCTCTCTTCCCCAGGTGATCTTGTCTCCTCAGGCACTTGCTAGGTCTAGAGAGTTAAAGATGAACCTAACAATTATGAGAAGTGACGGTATATGAAATTCGAAAACCCTATACACAAAGGTGCTACTAGATGTTGAGCCTTTGGGAGATTCAAACTCCTATCATCAGAGGAAAGTTGCAAGTGACTTGAGGTTAGGCGGTTGTTTTCCGCAGGGTCCTCCGATTTCCTCCACTATTTACGACTGGCTAGTCACGAATAAGCCACAATTGGCATACATGTGACGAAAAACGAAATTCCATAAATTCCTCGACCAACTTTTTTCTTTTTCTTTCTTTCTTTCTTGTTTCCCTTCTCCAATTTCAGGAGGCTCACTGATTGGTCAGGAGCTGGGCTTGTATCTGCATACGTTCCTTGATAGCTATAGTCATGAACCTCCACCAAGTCGGTTGCATCTGAAGACAGGTCTTGTGTATTGCGGTCACATTCCAAGTGGTCGCGTGACCAGTTTGTATCGGTAGGTGTTCATAGGTCGTGAGATACTCGCACAACCAACTCAAGTCAGTCTCAAGTCCAGCACCAAAAACAGGTGTTACTCGGACAACTGACTTCAGAGTGACTTAAGAGTGCCTTTAGAGTATCTCGCGAATGTCTCACATTCAATGAGAGATGTCACTTGCCGCCCTGCGGGGCACAACCAACGTGAGAGTGTCTCGAGAGTGTCTCAAGTTGGTTGTGCATCACTCTAAAGAGTGACGCCAGAATGACGCACAACCCCCATGAGTCAGTCGCGGTCGTAAAGAGGTTGCGAGAGAATTGCGTATCGCAAATCCCTCCACAACCCGCGACCTCTGATTATTGGTTGCACAACCTCCATAAAAACCTCAAAAACCACACCAACATGCGACACTCGCACGTCGGTCTTGCAATTGACACCTATTTTTGGTCTTTTTCAGGTTGCTTAAGCCCCGGTCACATTCCATGAAAACCTCCGTGCGACCAACTGATCGTTGCCGATCATAAAACTCCATCAGGTCGTTTACGTCTGAAGACAGGTCTTGTGTGTTGTGGTCACATTCCAAGTGGTCACGCGACCAGTTTGTATCGGTGGTTGTGCTTAGGTCGTGAGACACTCGCACAACCAACTCAAGTCAGTCGCAGGTCAGTCGCAAGTTCAGTACCAAAAACAAAAAATGTATATATATATATATATATATATATATATATATATATATACTATATATATATATATATATATATATATATATATATATATATATATATATATATATATATATATATTTATTTATTTACATATATATATATATATATATATATATATATATATATATATATATATATATATATATATATATATATATATATATATATATATGTATATATATATATATATATATATATATATATATATATATATATATATAATATATATATATATATGTATATATATGTATATATATATATATATATATATATATATATATATATATATATATATATATAAATATATATATATATCTATATATATATATATATATATATATATATATATATATATATATTATATATATTACATATATATATATATATATTTATATATATAAATTTATATATATATAATATATATATATATATTATATATATATATATATATATATATATATATATATATATATATATATATATATATATATATATATGTATATGTATATGTATATATATATATATATATATATTATATATATATATATATATATATATTTATATATATAAATATATATATATATATATATATTTATATATATATATATATATATATATATATATATATATATATATATTTATATGTATTTATATATATATATATATACTCTCAAGAGTAACGCACAACCAGCAAAACCTCCGTGAGAGTGACGCACAACTAGCACAACCCTCGTGCGTCAGTCGCGGTCGCCAACAGGTCGCGGAGAGAATTGCGAAGCGTATCGCAAATCTCTCCACGACCCGCGACCTCTGATTTTTGGGAGCACAACCTCTATAAAACCTCAAAAACCTGCAAAAACCAACGTGAAGAGGTTTTGTATGGAATGTGACCGGGGCTTTAGTTATCACCACATATCACAGTATTCAAATTCAGGACACCTTGAGGTAAGGATTTGCATGAAATGTGACCGGGGCTTTAAAGAACCAGTTCGTAGACGTCATATCCTGGCCTTGTCGTGAGCCTGGTTGAGTTGGTTCCTACCTGCAATCCGCTCAGCTCACAGGTGTGCTCACCACTGGAACTCCGAGTGGCATAGTTGACGGACAGGCAGGCGTGTTGCACAGTACACTGTACACAGCAGGCGATTACACTCTCCACCAAAAGGCTTTCTATCACGTGTTCTGACAGTATTGAGTAGTTCCTCCAACGACGTGCGTACTTGTTGGAAACAACTACAAACGTCATAAAATAGTAAGCGACATTTTAAGTGACATCTATATTTGATACCCTCAAGCACTCGATAAGTCGACAAACGTATATAAAGTTCAAGAGGCCTAGCACGTATACCTATTAAAAGTACACTTTTTTGTTTCATTTGAAGTTCTTGTATTATGACAAGTAAGTTACCCAGCCTAATGTGCTGTTTTCTTCAAGCTCGTACCTTCCGATCATAGTATTCAAATTCAGGACACCTTGGAAAGGGTACTAGATCCGTGATGCTAAACAGATGAATGAACCTACATCATAAGGGAAGGACATGTAAAATGTAACAGTAAAACGTTACCGGGTTTTGAATTATTCATGTGAAGTCCAAAATGAGCATCTTGGATATGAGATCTGTTATGTGTGCAATGGCAAACTCTTACTTAAATCTAAAACTCAAATTGAATTATCAACATTTCATATAAATGAATAAATAAATACATGATTAAAAACAAATAAATACAAAAGCACACAAATGAATGCATGAATTAATTTCTTAATTGATTACTTAATTAGATAAATTGAAATGCTTTTACCTGTAAGTTTCTTGGGCTTGATCTGTAACCCTACGGAAAAATAGTAAACATATTAATAATTATTGGATTTCCCCATATCTTAATATTAACATGCCCATTAAGGGGCTTGGGAAAATCGCCAGGGACTTGTAGTTTGCTCAACGTACATTACCCTTGCCAAAGATGTAGGGTCGAAGTGCTGCCGGAGCCATGTGTGAAAGTTGTCAATGACTTTGAGTATATTCATAATTTTCGAACAGTATCATTTGGCAGAAAAATGTAATGATTCAACCACATATCTAATACACATAGCCACCCATTGATTTTTATTGTCTACCTGCGTTGTTAGCCCCTCCAATGCCACACACGCATATATGCGTTTGTTGTAACATGACCCAGAGGACCATGCATGCATTAACGCATGCAAGATAATCAAATTATTTCGGAAGAGGGCCTGGGTCACCAACCTTAAAGACCCTCTTTATAGGTCGAAAATGAGACAATCGACTGTCAGAAAGTTGTGCTCGATTAAAGGCTCATTTTGAGGTGTCACATGACTTTGTTGAACCATTTTCTTTAAAGATCTTTAAACATTAACAACCTTGGATGAGGTTTTGGCTAATAATCACCATTACAATTTGGCATCATACATTTGTAAGGGAAACCACAATTTGAACTGACAAGTTTTACTGTTCATACCGACTAGAGGACATGCCCCTGTTCACATGAACTGATTTTTAAGTAATATATTTTCTTTACCTTTCACTTGTTCACGGACCCAGTAGAAGACCTTTGTGGTTGGTGTGATTTGATTGATCAATGGCCCAACACCGAAATGTGGAGATCCACTTTGAATAAGTGTTCCCCACCAGTTTGCACTCCCATCGTAAGTGGTCAGAAGTACTGGTGCTGTACCAAGCCAGGGTAACCTATTCATGTACGAGAAGCCCTCTACAGTCTGCCAATCACCGTATCTTTTCTCCAGTATGGTACTGTGCTGTGAGGTATTCATACACATGAAAGTGTAATACTTTGGTGCCTTCCAAATTCCTCCATACTGCTTTCTTGCATTTCCTTCGATCATGTACTGTAATTAAAACCAAAACGAAATATTATAGGGATTAAGATCTGCCGCTGAGCATTGGTGCAGATTTAAAGCCGAGACGTTAGTGTTTGCTGCCAAAGCTGAGGCCGCCAATGCCGAAGCTTGGCAACAAACACCCTCGGCGAGGCTATAAATTTGCACCAATGCTCAGTGGCCGGTCTTAATGGCTATTATAGCGCATTTGAGTGATAAAAAAGATATTCTACAACTCATTGGAAATGACACAAAAATCATGTTTTCTAATGGTTGCTGAGCCTGGATTTGGTCCCGGCTCAGGAGCCTCACTCTGGATTTAGTCCCAGCTCCCTGCTATGTATGTAAAGGTGTATATATTGCCACAGGTCCATTTCCAACTTACAAGAATGAAAAACAATTAGGGAGTCACTGTGAACCAGGTAGGTCACTGAGAACCAGATCTCAGTGACCCGGAGTCACTGGCCCCTGGGAGTCACTGTGAACCAGGTAGGTCACTGAGATCTGGGGGTCACTCATTTCTGTTACACCGGGACCACTTTGAAGCCACAGAAACAGCTTCTCATTGAACATAGTGTGTTTTCCAAGCCCAGGTATTTTCAAAGCTATGCGCTATGATGCTAGATTAGAACAAATGAGATGACGGCCAATACATAAATCTCACTGCCTTTTAATAAATCTATTTCACGCTATACGTGACACTATTGGTACGCAAATATATAACTGCATACATCAAGAAAATATCCTTATCACATGATCTGCTGAAATTCTCTATGCTGATTGGTCAATATGTGTAAGACCTGGAGTCGTTCACACTTTATAGATTCAATATCGAACGGCATAATTCAATATCGAACAGCAGAATTCAATAATACCACTTGGGCAGCAGCTTCGTTCTGACCTCCGAAGTTATTTTAAATTATTTTGAGATGTATTTGTTATTTTTTCTATGAATGAAAGAGCAGGTGGTATATTCGTTACGCCCTTTTCGAAAGTGCAATTCGGCCTGCTATACGACCTCAGTCATCCAGATCCCGCTCGGCTCGGGCCCGTGAGATCTGGATGAATTCGCTTGGATATCAGGCCGGATTGCACTTTCCAACAGGGCGTAACAAATAATACCACGACAAAGCACATATCTCCATTTTCAAAACAAAGAAATAGAATAAATGTATCAAATTAACATAGCCAAATATTGAATATTTATATCAATCACCTCACTCACTTAACTTCTCTGAATGAAAGCTGCTTTCGTATTTTGTTTATGATGTCATCTTATCTTTTCGCTTTTGTGGAAACAAATATTTGCTACTAGTCAGAATGATTTCAATCAGAAACTAACTTTTATGATTATTTCCATAACACGTACATACCTGAAATGTGTTTCCACTTCCTTGGTCTTTTATAGAGTCAGCACGGTAGAGTATAGAAAACTCAGCAGTTACGCCTGGATTGTTCTCGTTTCGTCGCTTTATGTTATTAGTGTTCCATTGATTTGATACCCTGTTGGTTGTACCGAACAGAAGCAGAGTCCATCCACCGCCCTCCTGTGCCATGTCACAATAAACTGCAAACGTGCTGTCATCAACTGTGATGTTGTAGACACCATCATAAATGGTCAGACCAAGAAGCCAAGCTTTGTAGTATAGCTGATTACATGAACCTAAAATGTGGACAAGAAATTATAGAATACCAGAATGTAACTGCCTGGCACACAAGCACAAACGATATAGTATACATTATATATATATATGTATATATATATATATATATATATATATATATATATATATATATATATATATATATATATATATATATATATATATATATATATATATATATATATATATATAAATATATATATATATATACATATATATATATATATATACATATATATATATATATATATATACATATATATATATATATATATATATATATATATATATATATATATATATATACATATATTTATATATATATATATATATATATATATATATATATATATATATACATTAAGTTTATTTTCTGCTCTGCGCAAGTTTTTATTTTATCGCGTGTTTAAGTTTATTTTCTGCTCTGCGCAAGTTTTTATTCTAGCATGTTTTTAAGTTTATTTTCTGCTCTGCTCAAGTTTTTATTTTATCGCGTGTTTAAGTTTATTTTCTGCTCTGCGCAAGTTTTTATTCTAGCGTGTTTTTAAGTTTATTTTCTGCTCTGCTCAAGTTTTTATTTTATCGCGTGTTTAAGTTTATTTTCTGCTCTGCGCAAGTTTTTATTCTAGCGTGTTTTTAAGTTTATTTTCTGCTCTGCTCAAGTTTTTATTTTATCGCGTGTTTAAGTTTATTTTCTGCTCTGCGCAAGTTTTTATTCTAGCGTGTTTTTAAGTTTATTTTCTGCTCTGCTCAAGTTTTTATTTTATCGCGTGTTTAAGTTTATTTTCTGCTCTGCGCAAGTTTTTATTCTATCCGTCACATTTGCACCATCGTACCTTACAGTAATCTGAGCGAAAATGAATCCACAGAATGTACGTATAGCAGTTTTTAGATATAATGAACCATGTTGGTATATGGTTTCCTGAATATAAAAAGTTGAAATACAAAACCTCGTACATTTACAATATCCAAAGTCTGAGTTCGTTATCAATCAACCGTCGTGATTTCTTTAGCATACCTCGCTGTTTGGTACTACATATTGGTGCTTGAACTTAGACTCATAATTGAGAAGGATATCTGCCATTCTGTATAGTAGATGTATGTATCAGATCAAGTTTAGATGCGTATTCTAATACAAAATGAAAAAGGATAATAACTAAATAAAAACATAAATCTATCCCTTACCTCCTTTTTAATTAGTAAATTATATGTTCATATTACATTATTATTTGTTCCTATCCAGTCGTGCATGACATTATTAGCATGCATCCTACCTGACACACGAAACGCCTATGTATGTGCCCCAAAAGAAATGCAAACCGTACTGCCAGAA
The DNA here is from genome assembly GCA_963942565.1 of Maea johnstoni. Lineage (NCBI taxonomy): Eukaryota > Metazoa > Annelida > Polychaeta > Spionida > Magelonidae > Maea > Maea johnstoni. The sequence goes on along the minus strand of OZ012700.1, from coordinate 15,992,241 downwards.
TTGATAATGGAAAAAGGCCAGGTATCATATTTCACAACTTGAATATTTGATTCACTGTGATAATTTCCCTTGATAAAATATTATCGTTTATGTAGTATTTTTCTAATAACTATTAAGAATACTAGAAAGGAGACGATCGAAAAGCAATAAAAAAAGCATGGCGGCATAGACATTAGCCACCTCGAAACAAGGTTAACTGCATTCTACTTAATCAAGTAACACAGATGTTAGTCCCAAGTGATAAAACAAAACTAAGATGCAAATCGTTATCCTGGACCAACTATTGATATCATCATGAATCCGTTTAGATTAAAAGATTCTGGTATCAGTCAGTCAGAAGCGTAAATCAGCTCGATTGGTGTTAACATAAAATAAAGCTGTTATTCCAAATACCCCTTTTTTCTTTTTTTCTTTCGGAAATTAAGAACTAATGAATTCAAGACTTGTGGCGCGTAGACACATGTTGTGCTTTAGTTTACCTGAAAACACATAATGATCGAAACCATGCGTCACAAATGTTAATATTTTATGTATGATTTTTTTACAGCGAGAGCCGTAGGTGATAAAGATAAATACGTACATACATTGTTGTTGTTTTATATAGGAGGATGTAACTTACCATTTAAACTCAACAAACTCTCAGCAGACACCTGTGGTGAAAAAGGTGAACATTTATTGTCAATTACAAACACACACATACATGTATATATATACACAAACACACACACACACACACATATATATTTATATATATATATATATATATATATATATATATATATATATATATATATATATATATATATATATATATATATATATATATATATATATGTGTGTGTGTGTGTGTATATATATAAATATATATATGGGGACAAAGTAGCTCAGTTGGTTAGGTGTCGGATTGGTAATCAGAGGGTCGCTGGTTCGAATCCCGGCCGCCTCGGGCACTTTGGTCTGTTCTTGGGCAACATAGTTCATCCCATATTGCTTCAGTCTACCCAGCTGTATAATGGGTACCTAGCATAAATAAGGCAGTGCTTAGAGTGTGTGCGCTATATGCTGCCAGTTGCTCTGGAATATCCCCTGGGGGATTGAAATGGTTTCCGTGTGTACAGTGCCTGCTAGGGGAGGAAGGTCGTGTGAGCACTTCGGTGGATACAAGACTCTAAACCGAATACCTTTATATATATATATATATATATATATATATATATATATATATATATATATATATATATATATATATATATATATATATATATATATGTATATTTATATATATATGTATATATATATGTGTGTGTGTGTGTGTGTATGCATGAATGTGAGTTTGTAAACATACATTATTATTAATAATTATGTATCGTATTAATGACCTATGCAACTGATTGTAGAATTCTTGTATAACATTGTAGTTAAGCCTGGTTCACAATGTCAAGAACCTGTCTTGAGACTTGGCCAAGAACACCAAGAACACCAAGATCGTGTCATCACCAATTCTCAAGATAAATCATGGGGAATTTTGATTTTTGAAACTTTGTCTGGGATAAGTCACAGATCTATCCCAGACTTGTCTCCAAATGTCGTTGACAATTCCCAGATAAGTCTGTGTTAGTCAAAGATAAATCTGCAACCTAACTAGATAATTCTCAGGACAAAAATAATGTACAAGAACTTCCCCTGAATTAACCCAGATAATTTGCAGAAAAATCTGGGACATATCCCCTTTTAATTTATTAGTTTAACGCCTTACATAAATTTTTGCAGACTTTACCCAGATTGATCTGGGAGTATTCCCCGCTAATGAAGAACAATCCCGGAATACTTCCAGAACTACAAAAACGGGTATATAACATCTGATTTTAGAAGCAAAAATCTTCAAAGTATCTGTGCCTATATATCTTTCAATCACTGCCCATGATTATATCATGTTGCCGTAGTAATATCTAGACATTTTTTACACACTCAGTGCATAACAAAGTGTATTCGGTTTTATGCCCTTGTTCGTTGCCTTTGTATGTTGCCCTTGCGCGGAGTCATGGCAACCATATGTAAACAACTTTGTAATAAGGCCTTTTTTCATGAATGAAATGCACCTTTCCCATAAATTGAACATAATGTGGTATATTGGCATCGTTATGTAGACATTGTTTTTTGCCACAAAGTGCAACCAGGGCTGAACGAAGCGTTTTCTATCCTCAATTGTTGCTCTCGCATGTTGTCATGGTAACCATATGTAAACAACTTTCTCAAGAGCACTTGTTTCCACAAGTTAAAGGCGGTTTCCCAAATATTGAACAGTAAAATAGATGTTTTTGTGATAAAATAGCCATTAAGACCTCGGCAGGCAGCTGTTGGAAAACCCCTCGGCTGTGAGATGCATTATAAACTTAGTATGAGGAAACAACATAGCACAGTGACCTTTAAAACAACTTATGGGATCATTTACTTTTTCTCACAGATCTTTGAATAGATAATGCAATTTATGTCAGAAACATCTCCTTTTCCAAAATTGGTTTCTTTCTTTGCAAAATTTATGCCTTCAGAGATACTGACAATGCCTGAAATACTGTTCTACCATGTTGAAATTATTTTTCTGCGGTTGTATAGGAATTATGAGGCAAAGTGAAGGAATTAGAGAAACAATTTTATTAACCCAAAATCAAAGTCAGAATTGAGTTAAATTTTCACCAAATTGTGTCTAAGCTAACTACACAATGCTCTAAGCAGGAAGACATAAAGAAAATGATAGGCCATCAGGCTAGGTTTTGAACCATAGATGGGCAAAGTTTGTCGAATAGGACTTTTTTGGCAGGTTTTCATAGAAGTGGTGCAAAAGAGTCACCGAATTGGTACCTTATTTATCCTTTATTATATAAGACATGTTTAAGGAAGGGAATCTCACTTTACGCATAGTGAATGATCATACATATTTTCCTAAAATGTGTTGAATCATCGAATTCAATAAATATGACATTCACTATAGCCAAAACATCCAGTGTCTTTTAGAAAAGGAAGGTAAAGTCATAATGGCACATATTATTTCCAAGAAATCTGTTTTTGTAATGATTTCTTATCAAAAATGGCAGTGGTGTACGATGGACCAAGTGTGAATGAGAAAATATATTTAACTTTATTTTCACCACCGTATTTTGTTGGGAGAAAATATATTTAAATATAGTTTCACCACCGTATTTTGTTGGGAGAAAATATATTTAAATATATTTTCACCACCGTATTTTTTGTGGAGAAAATATGTTTAAATATTTTTTCACCACCGTATTTTGTTGGGAGAAAATATATTTAAATATATTTTCACCACCTTATTTTTGGGGGAGAAAATATATTTAAATATATTTTGACCACCGTATTTTGTTGGGAGAAAATATATTTAAATATATTTTCACCACCGTAATTTGGGGGAGAAGATATATTTAAATATATTTTCACCACCGTATTTTGTTGGGAGAAAATATATTTCAAAAGAAGTCTAAATAAGTAAATTGGAGAAACTGCGGTACTCTTCCTCCCGAAATACCATTAGCTAATGGTATTTACTAGGGGATCTTCTATATGTACTATTGTAGTCCCGCAGATTTGAGAAAAATCATGCACTTTGTATTAAGAGCATGAAATTAGATATGTTGGTACAACTCACAAAGGGGAACATTTCAGATAGGAAGGCGTCGCACCCATGCCCCCCACCCCTGGGGGCAGGTGGCACACCTATTGGTCAGCTGCAAGGTCAACCTAAACTTGCCTAATATAAAGGGTCATTGGCCTGCCCAACAATGACATATTTAATATTGCAGGTACTAGGAAGTAGAGTTCTAGTGAGTTTTATTGAATTTTAGATTTTAATAGGTAGATTTAGGTGGCGCCACCATTAAAATTGGTACTTTTGGTCTACCCAGTGTATTATTTCTATCAATAACTAGGACTTAAAGCAGAAATACATTCAAACCAATGTACAATGTTCTATGACTACATCTTTGCATGTAAAACATTTCCACATACGGGGGCGAGTGTCAGTCATGGCCCTTGCCATAGGTGGCGCCACCTGCAGTTAGGCTACTAGACCAACTGATATTTGCCCAATACAAAAGGTCATTTGTTTGTTAATCAACGAAGCATTTAATCTTGTATGAACCAGCAAGTAAAATGCTATTAAGCGTTTTTCTTGTTATGCTTTGAAGGTTTGATATAGATGGCGCCATCATAATATGGGCATGTTTGGCATAGCAGTAGAACTAATTCTATCAACATTTCTTCTTAAGTAGGCCCATTTTTCAAAAGATCATATATATCCAAAAGAATAAATATTGCCATGGGTTACATTTCCCGGTTGTAACAGTCATGCCCCTTGGTGGCAGTGCCCCCCCCCCCCCCTATTGGTAAGTTGAGAGGGTAACCTAATCTTGCATAGTGGCATGTCTTCCAGACAATGAGATATTGAAATTTTGTGTGAACAAGGAAGTGTAAATATTTGTAAGTTAAATTGAATATAACATTAAATAGAATGTATTATTAAAAAGATGATCCCCTAGCAAATACCCGTGTCCCGTAGCTATAGCTAATGGTATTTCGGGAGGAAGAGTACGACGGTTTTACCAATTTAGACTTCTTTTGAAGGTCTACAACACCCATAATTGTGGGTGTACGTAGGAGCTGCGTTTCTCAAAAAATCCTGTACCCTCTTGCTGTGAGGCCACAATGTATTCATCATCAGAAGACCTTTCCCGCAATGGTTACTTTGTATCGTATAAATTGTCAATATGTTATAACTTGTTTTACCTATCTCGGTTCCCAGTGTCATTTCGCTATATTGATATAACGATAACTCCCCATACCAATAGGAAAATGAGCCAGGCAACCAGCCATTGCTTGAAATATATTTTCTCTTTTTCTACAGTGGTAGGGAAAAAATATATTTAAATATATTTTCTCCCCCCAAAATATGGTGGTGAAAATATATTTAAATATATTTTCTCCCAACAAAATACGATGGTGAAAATATATTTAAATATATTTTCTCCCCCAAAAATAAGGTGTTGAAAATATATTTAAATATATTTTCTCCCAACAAAATACGATGGTGAAAATATATTTAAATATATTTTCTCCCACCAAAATAAGGTGGTGAAAATATATTTAAATATATTTTCTCCCAACAAAATACGGTGGTCAAAATTTATTTAAATATATTTTCTCCCCTAAAAATACGGTGGTGAAAATATATTTAAATATATTTTCTCCCAACAAAATACGGTGGTGAAAATATATTTAAATATATTTTCTCCCAACAAAATATGGTGGTGAAAATATATTTAAATATATTTTCTCCCAACAAAATACGGTGGTGAAAATATATTTAAATATATTTTCTCCCCCAAAAATACGGTGGTGAAAATATATTTAAATATATTTTCTCCCAACAAAATACGGTGGTGAAAATATATTTAAATATATTTTCTCCCAACAAAATATGGTGGTGAAAATATATTTAAATATATTTTCTCCCAACAAAATACGGTGGTGAAAATATATTTAAATATATTTTCTCATTCACACTTGGTCCATCGTAGTGGTGTCACGAAAATTGTAATAAGCTATTTCAGTTTTTTCAATAATAAGGAACACGTTTATCACCCCAAGTCAGAAATGCCAAGTTTGATTATCACGAAATTTGGTCTAAATTATTCATATTATGCTCTTAACGAGAAAACAAGGAAAATGACAGGTCATCAGGTTAGCTTTTAAACCACAGATTAAAAAAAGTCAAATAGGACTTTCTTGGCAGATTTTCACAAAAATGGTACTATAGAGTTAGGGCTGTTCCATTTTAAAATGTGGGGGGGGGAGGAACGGAAGATATTTTTAGGGGTCAAATTTAGAATTATTATATACAAGTTGATACTTGAAATATATTAAATGATGACTTTTATTAGGCATTGAAATTGGGACAGGTTTTCCTATGGCTAGGGAGAAAGATTGATGTAGAAACACGGTACCTGGCCATAGGGGCTTACACATTAAGAATTGTGAAATCCTGCTTGCTCAATTAGACATGGTATTTATAATTTAATGTTATAAAAACGCAAGGGTGATAAATAAAAGGAAAAAGATAAACAAGGTTTGTCAGGAAGATTGGATGAAAATAAGGCAATGCCAAGAAAACTAGGCTACTCTTTCTTAATTCAAAAGTTTGGTTAAGATGGTGATTATATAAATAATAGATTCGCATTAGCCACAAAAAATGTTGTGAAACCCTTGGCCAATGTACCATAGGCGTCCCATAGAGGGCATAATTGAATTAACAGTTGTTTTGCACCACGTGTGAGTGAAGAGTTCCAAATATGATGTCATTTCCGCCCTATTAACAAAGTTCTTGAGACTATGTTAATGAGGTTAAGATGGTTAAGATGGTGATTATATAAATAATAGATTCGCATTAGCCACAAAAAATGTTGTGAAACCCTTGGCCAATGTGCCATAGGCGTCCCATAGAGGGCATAATTGAATTAACAGTTGTTTTGCACCACGTGGGAGTGAAGAGTTCCAAATATGATGTCATTTCCGCCCTATTAACAAAGTTCTTGAGACTATGTTAATGAGGTCTTGCGTCTTATCCCAGATTAATCCTTCCGTTCGCAAGAATAATCCCAGACAGTCTGGGATAATTCTGGTAGGTCTTGAGACAAATTTTGTTTCAAGACGATAAAGATTTTTCCCAGACAACCAGGATTTGTCTGAGAGTTATCTGCGAACCTTCCCAGATATGTCCCAGACTTTTAAAAATCTTGAACCACCTCCAAGAAATTCTGGTTATTTTTTGACATGCTGAAGAATTTCAAAAGTTCTTGAGCAGTGCCAAGACTTGCATATTTTGTCTCAAGATCACCAAGAACCTATTGGGAATTATCCCGGAACATAGCCAAGACCATGCCGAATTTACCAAATTCTAGGTTCTTGGTGTAGTCTCAAGACAAGTTCTTGACATTGTGAACCAGGCTTTAACCAACACTTTGGGACCTGTCTAAAGACAGGCTGCACGCTGCTGGGAGTGTCATTAGACAACTTATTTCATACTCGTCAGCCATGTTCTGGCCAAAGTTTTGAGCATATTTAAAACTATCTCAGGACAAGGTATTTGAGGGGAGTGTACTTAGGACAAGCAAGACGTAGTTAGAACATACCATATGGGCACTTCCAAGTTTAGGAATTTTTGAATAAAATTCCCGATCTTGGCAGTGATTTACCTTCAAGTCTTGTCTATGTGACGCCACCTTTAGACACATTTCCAGTAAATACAGTATAATGCGTGAGCCTGGGTGCGTGAGTGACTCCTTCAACCCATATTCAAATCAAATAAAAGTACGAAATATTTACATCTGTCTTATGCACTGCATGCTCAATTAATGGCAGTCTCACCAAATGTTATGTCTGAGATACACAAGCCAGTCATGGACAAGATACCTTTTAGATATACAAGACATACTGCATTCAGATTCCCTAGTTGATGGTGTGTAACATTCAGAATCTTGTATGGTAGTTACATTGTGTACGTCGATCACCCTTTGTGCTAAGTAGAGACAATTTCCTTATTGTAAACAAACTAATCTCTTAAGAATACACTACTTGGTCCAGTTATGTTAAGAAAATGCCATAAAGGAGACAATTGAATGACTTAGATTAACAGATTCTAGATTTCAAACTTCAATCTACCCACACCAAAAGTGATATAAGGATATGTAGTTATATATATATATATATATATATATATATATATATATATATATATATATATATATATATATATATATATATATATATATATATATATATATATATATATATATATATATATATATATATATATATATGTATATATATATGTATATGTATATGTGTGTGTATATATATATATATATATATATATATATATATATATATATATAATATATATATATATATATATATATATATATATATATATATATATATATATATATTTATGTATATATATATATATATATATATATATATATATATGTATATATATATATATAATATTATATATATATATATATATATATATATATTATATATATATATATATATATATATATATATATATATATGTATATATATATATATATATATATATATATATGTATATATATATATATATATATATGTATATATATATATATATATATATATATGTATATTATATATATATATATATATATATATATATATATATATATATATATATATATATATATATATATATATATATATATATATATATCCCAAGCTTACCTTTACAAGCCTAATACGACTAGTGGTGACAAGGCAGACAAGTAATATCTTGACAGTGCAATACATCATTGTTTTACATACGACAGTCCACAAGCCAAATGACTCTAACGCCAGGCGTGTTTTAGCCTGCTTTTTCAATGGCTAACGAAGCGAGGGACTCACTCACACTCATCAACTAAAAGAGATGGACGGGTCTCTTATTTGTGGTGTATATAACTCATCTTTGCGTTTTTCTCTGTATACTGATCCTAACCTCAGCTTTATAAAAAGCAGATGTCCTATCATTCTAGATGTCTTTATGGAATAAATGCTGACTTCCACGCCATCTATGTTATCAAGTTCAAGACGTTAATACGTGTAATTCATACAATGGAATAAAGCAATTGATTAAATAAATACAACAATACCCACTGTTCACGTTTTTCTGCTGTCATATGTAAAAATGCATTCTGTGCTCAACTTAAGATGTATATCGTTCATGAATTAATCGATTGTTTAATATTATTAAATGAAACAAAAGTATTAATTGCCTCACCACACCTGACTAATAGTGACGAGAATGTCAGAGTCGACCCTCAAGGCAAAACTTATTGTGTTCATAAAATCCGAGAAATGAATTCAAAATTTTTACTTTTAAGTAAGAGCAAAAGACTTAGAAATATGCATTTAAAAAGTTAAGAATATGTATTTCATATGATATTAAACTTGTTTTATTTTTCCAATCCAGTTGCGCACTGAACCTTATCAAAATGCCGCCTTATATGACATTTCTGCAATGTGCACATGTCTTTTTTACCTCTTTATGATATAAATGCTGTTACGTTTCTTCAAGCATAAAAGTCTCATAAAGATAAAGAAATCACCATTTTCCTAGCTACAGGTATTTACATTATGTACGCATGACCTACACAGCTAAAAGTGACAAACAATTTGAACAAGCTTAAGACACACAATTGGCGGTCCTCGCAACTACTTTCTGTTGTAATTGAACAACAGAGACAAATCCACCGACGCCTGCAGTTTCCAGCAGAAGGTTTCGTCTGTATATGTGATACTTTAGAAAAATAACTATGTGAAAATATTACACTCTGAAAGCATTGAACGGAGAGATGTAGTTTGATATCTGATTAACATTTTTAATATCTTCTTCAAACACGAACTAATGATACAATTATCACCGAATTAAAAGAGTCAGATCTTGCTTGTTGTCTAAATATTCCATAGATAAAAATGTGATAAATACAATATTTCAATAGAAGTATTTCCATTGCCTTACAACTTGAATACATCCTTTTGGCCCACGATACTTTAAGAGGAGCAAAAAGAGTTAAAGAATTTGGGCAACCTAGTCCACTAGCTCTCATGTATATATCTATTCTTTATTTCGGGAGTGTATTGTCCCATTGAAATGTTTCCAATATGTTTGCAATCTCTACTTTTTTCATGGGATAGAGAGACAGTAGGATATAAGGTATTTTGGATGTAAGTATATTTTATATAAACACTTTATTCCTGGGTACCAAAAGCAGTGTGTGAGGTCCAACTTTTAACCAATTGTTTTATTTTCTTGAATCCGTAATCAAGATTAATCTCTGTCACGTTCGAAATGTCTCAAACATCAAAAGCTACCTTCATAGATTCAAAATTGCTGGTACAGAGCAAATTTTACTTGCAGCAAAATATCATCATGATGTCTTTCAATGACACAATTTTGACCACCTTCACATTCTCACTATTCATTCTGGGACATGATGCTGGCACAAAATCACCAAGAAACCTCACCGTTTCACACAAAATTATTTCATTAAGGTATATATAAAGAGACCTATCATCAGCATGTTTGGAAAGTTTAATATTCCTGGTTAAAGACTAGTGTACCTTCAATATACTTACTATTCCCTAGTCCTATAATCAGATATGGCACCTCTCTCTCTCACCTGTTATGAAAGTCTCTCGCACGTGTTATGAAATGATAGAGGGCAATATGATAGCCTTGACAACAATCAATACTTTTCTCGGGTGTTGCCTACCAGCAAGTTGTTCAAATTGTATTGTACACAATTTCTTGTTTATCTATTTTCTTTGTTATTTTTTTGTACATGTACAGTAACAAGGGACCAGTATTTCATTCAGATGTTATTGTACTAAACGGCATTTATGGGCCTATCAGCACTCCATTCATCCATTCATTCCCAAGACATTGAATCAAACAATGTGTCATCAATAATTAACATTAACCTATACATATCTAAAATGCGCATATCAATGCGCTTCCTGAGAGACCATTTTGTGGCGTGCATACTTATTGGTACAACTTGCTGTCCTAACACCAATATAAATCATTGGATGCCTTAGTTTTCTCGGGCAGCCAGCCAATTCGAAATACTCTCCTATAAATTTTACAGTAGAATCAATGATGTCGTTTTTGTCACTCGTTTTGCATATCCAGTTGTAACTAGTGGAGGAAACTAGACTACTTGGCGAAGATCTACGCCTAATATTCTATAAAAAGACAGGGGAGTCTAAGTTGGAGAAAGATAATAGAAATAGCTGGTGAATAAAATTGACCAACTTGACTCGCGGTGCATTCATTAACTTTTGTTCATTCCTTGTTGTTTCGCTATTATGTTTTTTTTATTAAGATGTACAAATGATGGCTTTGAAGTAGGTTATGAAGGAGATAACAGTAATATAAGGCCTTGTTTTTTAAACCATATCTTCTCTAACTGTTTCAATGCTGAAGCTACTTTTGTCCATATAGTATTCATTGGCTAGCTATTGTTAAGTACTCTCAGAGTAGTACCCATGTGCCAGAGTTTCAATCATTTATCAGGTACTTTGCATCATTTTGTATTGGCCAAATTAGCCACCATCAGCAAAAGGGGTTAAATGTGCAGGACATGGGCTAGGTTATAGGTATGCAACGCATTGCTTTTTAATATCGTCACTCTCCGTATTATGCAGAGGCTGGCCTTATCGTGAAAGGGATAAACACTGCATCACCACATCCTGTCCTTTATCAGGTCCTTGTGGGACACAATCACCTGTCATTGTCCTGCCATTTCCATATCCATTGTTTCCCCCAAGTGCATAAGACCGTAACGTGACTATAGCACACGCTTCATTTGTAGTTTGTAAATGTCAGGCCACTATGGTGTCTGGGACTAAACAAGCTGAAATTCCATTTATAAAGGGGCAGGCTGCCTACCGTACCCTGCAACGACCCATTGATTGAAATTTATTCATGATTATCTATCTCGAGGTAGCATATTCTATAGATTTTTTTTTTATCAGGAACAAAAGTTTTGTTATTTAGTTTACTTGCCATTACATCCTAGATGTTTCACTACCCAATATAAAGAGCATGGGAGGTTTTTACACGTCTCACTTACCAACTTAAGGGGATTGTTGTCTTTGTCCATATGTTTCACTACTCCATTTAAAAGGCATTTAATTAAGGTGTTTACACATACGTGGAGTGAACGCATATACAATGTTATCTATTCTGGCATATTAGAAGACAGACATTGCGAGATTCTAGATACTGGGTGTAAGAAAAAGGTAATAGAAGAGCTTCTAAAAGAATACAACATGGAAAAGTAGTTAAACATATGGCTTTCAAAGAAGCTCCTGGACGCTTTCAACAGAACTGGAAACATTCTCTCTTATTCTTAATCAGTGTCTCATTGATTTTCCAACATGTCAAAAAGTATAGTGTTTTATTGCGTATAATGTATTATATCATGATTATTCACAAAGTAGCATATGAGACATGGTATGTTCATAACTAGGAGTGGTAAAGAGTATTTAATCCCCCAAGGGGCACATCTTATGGTGTGCAATAGGAGTTTTTACCTCCTGGCAGCTTGCTTTATGAAAGAAGGGGGATGTGTAGATCTGTCTATGAGTAACCTGCATCTAAAATATTTCTTGATCCTCTTTGGATATGAAGGCTTTGTTCTTACTCTCTCTCTTTTTCTTCTTTCACCTACAATGATTTTGGTTTGTCATTGTTCCTCAACACTTTTTGCTAATATCCTATGGCACTTAATGACCTTTGTGTGTCGATGTGCCTTTAGACACTCATTCATCCAGGCATTCATTCATTAATGGGTATTTGATTATGTACCTGTTAATACAGATTCATTTTTTATCAAATTTGTTATGTTTATATCATAGAAATTGTTAGTTTCATATATTACATCCAATGTGCGTGTGTGTGTTTTTTTCAATGCATTATGCATGACCGTTTTCGTTAAAAGTATGAAACTATTGATTGCAAAGGTGTTTTCCTGATCCCTATACTAGTATTTTCCTGTTAGTACGATTGTAATTCGACATGGCTCACACTACTATCCAAACATTTACCTGTTTCCAAAGTCTTTTTCGTAAATTTACAGTTAAATATAATATGTTCAATTGAGTCATATATTCCTTTACAAAACACACAGACGTTAGAGTCCTTGATACTCATCTTGTAAAACTTGTCATTTGTGTAAAATCTCTTATAAAGTGTTTAAATTGGACTTTTTTCAAATCTTGCATTTCGTATGATGTTTTTTTTTCATTTCATTGCATTTCGCAGTGTTTCCAATTTAACGTCGAGATTTTTTATCAACAATGTTACTCATGCATGATCAAAATAGTCCATCATTTTGGTGTATAATTTAGATATACTCTTTGCACTGAGATTGAGGAGATAGTGAAGACTATATTGTTTCCGGGCAGGGGTTCACAATGTATTTTGGCATACTCCATATTAGGAATTTTTTGTTCATATGATGTCTCATAATCTAGAAAATTTGTTTTAACACTATACAATTAAGTGAATAGGGTTTTTCATGAATGCTGAACATCAGCTTAATGGTATTTATCCCTTTTTCTTTGCCATTCCTGTTTGGTCTGATTGGGTATTATTTTGTCATAAAGGAGTGTTACAACTGTTTTCCTTTGAGACCACCGTGACGTATTTCACCTTCAAGTATTTCTTTTGTCCATTTAGGTTTTCTTCACCATAGAATGTCTGAACATATATTGTTTATTTCTTTGATGCATATAACATTGCGGCTGTGAAGAGACATACGCGTATGGGTTATTTTTCAGATCAAAGGAGATATTATGATATTCACTCTGCAATACGCTGTTAAGTTCCTGGTACTCCAAATTATAATTCACTTTTTAATTTTCTAAGAATGCCCAAAATTTTGAATGTCGTTGACCGTTTTAAACACGACATGCCCTGCCATGATATTTTTCTTTCTTTTGGTGACCCAATTTCGACGACTTTCATCTTAGTTTTATTGATACCTAACAATGATATATTATTAAACCACTTCAAAATTTTCATGATATATATGACACTGTGCAAATTGTCATCAGCATTCCCCTTATGTCACCACACTCCCTCAACACTTGAAACACTTGACATAGAATCTCTGCACACAGTACATAGACCTAAAGTGACATTTCCCTCTTTCCAGACCATGCGTAGTGTGCATGCTCTGTATGACGAAGAAGGTTCAAGACCTGACTACCAAAATGCTTAACTAAAAATATAATATATTGGAAGGCCATTTCCAAAAATTTGATAAATGGAAATGGACGGTTTTGATTAGATAATGTATCTTTTAGATACTTATGCATGTATTCAAAAGAAAAGCAAGTAAAATGGAAATAGTAATTCACTTCCTTTTTCTTTCAAAGAATATACTTTCGAGGACCAAAATTTGTACTTTGAGTCATTTAGAACTGAGAAAAAGGCCTTAAAAGCAAGTAAAGGCAGCCGGGAATGGTTTCACCCAGAGCATCAACTGCTTTGTGGTTCCACGAAGTTGAAGGTGTTTTGGAAAGTCGCCCTGCTTCCATTTTTCACTTGAAAATTTGATGTTTTTCGTAATTTTGCAAGATAAGCAAAGAAAAAACGGTATAGCAAGATGCTCTACCGTTTACTTATCTATGGTGCGCACACACTTCTCACATTAACATTTCTTTGATACTTTGCATTAAGGTTTGTAAAACAATGCTCATATAATTCTAAAACTTAGTTTGAAAAGGGGGACCCCATACTCAGTGTCAAGTAAAAGACTGCTATCTACAGGGTTATACATATTAAGTTCACCCTTTACATCGAATAAAGTTTAGTTCCCTAAACATGCACTAGAGTTTTACAAGGAAAATGTTAATAAACCCAAAGGTAGTGTACCTTGGAAGGGAGGTGAGAAAATTCCTATTGACCATAACTCGTTCCTTATAAAAGGTACACATTCCGAAATCACGTTGTCATCGCCTACCCAATCCTAATCAAATAAAGCTATATTGTGAAATGAAGCTCTATAGTTGTAGCTTCTGAGGTAGTTGAGTACCAATAACTGGAAGTCTTGATAGATGAGTGATTTCTAAATACTTTTATTACTAAATGTTTATACAGAGCTGTGTGGTGCCTATGTTGCTCGCCGGACTGCCTGGTCACTTCTCCTCTCTCGTCTCCGTCCAAGTTCTCCCCGGCTTCCCGGGCTGCTCCCGTGTTCTTACATCTCTCTCTTCCTGCCTTCCTCCTGTCTGTCTTTACTCTGGCCCAGGCTTGCTTATAGGCACCTCAACAGACAACATCTTGTCTACAATCAATATATGATAACTAGGCATGCACGATAATTGAATTCTAACTTCTACCTTATCTAACTCTGGTCATCCTTGTTCGGCCATATATGCTAATGCGGTATCTCTGTTCCGCCATATATGCTAATTCGACTACTGGCCCTGCAGCCGGAGGCGTACACTGACAAGTTACCTAATACTAGCACAGCATCAATAATTCTCAGACAATATCTTGTCCCATGCATTAACCCTTTCTACCTCTAACCCTATTCTAGTAACATAACCTTGTTACATTCATCCCTACCTTGTAAAAGAAAACTTTTCACACAAAAGTTTTCTGAATTCTAAAAAAATCCTCAACTAACTTTGTAAGTGGCTAAACAACAAAACATTGGCTCCCTGATACTTTGACATGGGCGAAAACTAACTTTGATAGATGTGTAATTACTTTAACAATTAGCTCCTGCACTGGTCACTAATTTTGATCAATCACAGGGTTACCCAAACACTCTAAAGGGTGCTCTTTTATGTTTCATCATTTACTGTTCATTTATGAGGCATTATTTTTCTACAATTGGTAATTTCAAACCTACTTATTTTGATTTTTTTTCTGGGAGCCATAATCAACCTCTAGAACATATATGTACTTAGATCTATATTAACATGTATATCTCACATACTATAAATAACAACACTTATATATCCTACATACAATGTTTACATCATATCACGAACCTTACTAACCTCTAGAATATATATGTATACCTAGAATATATGTAGCCACATATATATCTTACATACTATGAATAACAACATTTCTATCTAACATACAATTTTTACAACACATTTTATCTAACCACCAAAAACACATCATGTTATCTACCCTCCATTAGGTAAAACAACTTTTGAAATAAAAGTTTTAAACAGAATCCTTGCACCGGCTGGTAGTCTTTCTGCATCGTTCACCTCCAGTTGGCTGGGTCTATTACCACTTATATTAAAAGTTGGGTCCTGGGATAAAATGAATAATAAATTGTACTAGACAATCGGAATGTGTCTGCCCAGTACAATTAGTCTGTATTGATTATGCACAGAGCCATATCTGCATGTTGGTGTCCTTTGTCCATACTGTATTTGCCTGGGTAATTATGCATAAAATGTTTCCCCGGTTGCACATAGAATTTAACACCACACTGTTCACTAATTGAATGTCCAGTCCTTGAAGTCAATCCATCTATACCACTGGCTATTTGAATAAATTCACATACCCTTCCACACAGTCTAACCGTGTTAGTCACGTTGTATCGTTAAACACTGCCAGTTGACAATACCCATCGTAGTGTAGTTGACCATTGCATGGAAAGATGAACGTCCGTCATTCGATTTCACACAGTTTAGCTAGTTCTTTATATGAGACAGCAACAGTATTGTCTGGTGCACAAGCATTACCACAGCTGACATTGTTAGTGGAAGTATAGGCACACTGGGGATTGTTTGATGACAAGAGCAACAGAATGGTTAGGATTTTTGTTTTACCTATTACCATCTGCTTTACTAAAGGCATGATCACAATCTTTTGTTTTTGTAATTGTTTCATAGGAACCAGAATCTGAAATATTCAGCAATACAACAACCAGAACCAAACACCATAATAGCACTTTTCTTTTCCTCCCCTATACGATGTAAGGTAACAACATGAGAACCTTTTTTGACACATTTCTATCCATTGACATATCAGTGCTAATTGCTTTAATTTGACGTCAATCACTAAGCAAACTAAGAATTTCATTTATTTTCTTAATGCAACACTCAAACAATAATTAAATTGTTCCCTTAATTATGTCAATGTCTATGTCAACTCATTTGAGTTACCATCTTTTCCTCCGAATTAGTGCTAATATTCTCTCAACTGTCTGATTTCTTAATCACCTTGGCATTGAAAAACTTCCATTTCATTTTCCTTGGCCCTTGTGGTGATATGTTCAGTAAATGGGTCTGTCCCCATATAACCTTGTTTGGGTCTGTTGCCCCCAAGTTCTGCCAGGCATACAAGTATCATTGTACGTCCTTTTCCTTGGCCTCAGAGTGTATGTCTTCCCCACAACATTCTCTGGTGCCAAGCCAGTTCTAGGTTTAATGATTGATTGCATTACCATTAGTTTATATTCCATTGCTTTATATTTCCTCGGTCCTTATCTCCCCATTGGCTAGGCATGTGTGGCCATGTGCAACAGCAATAGCTAATTGTGCTGCGCATTGGAACCTCTTGAGTGTAACAATTAGCATGGTATTAGATCCACACCTTATGTGCAATTTGACCACAGACAAAGCCAGATTAACCCATTGTTTTATCCCAAGTAATTTTGCAATGTGCTCTCATGTTATTTACAATCCTCATTACTTTTGAATTACTTGTTACTTGTGATTTAATTCTATAACTACCAGTTTTTCTGTTAACTACTTGATAGTAGGAT
Source organism: Maea johnstoni (assembly GCA_963942565.1). Classification (NCBI taxonomy): domain Eukaryota; kingdom Metazoa; phylum Annelida; class Polychaeta; order Spionida; family Magelonidae; genus Maea; species Maea johnstoni. Next base: position 15,974,845 of record OZ012700.1, on the reverse strand, counting down.
ATCCATTTTAGAATGACCCTTTTTGGCTAAATAGTATTATAGCATCCCCAGGTTTGAAATCTTGTGTTAATGCTTTTACTGAAACAGATTGTTTTTCTCCCAAGATTCCCCCTAAATGTCTTACCCTTGCAAAATACTTGTGAAACCATTCCATAATTATGGCCAAACAATACTCCCCCTGTATTTTTTGTTTTAATAATCTGCTGCAGTTTTCATCAGGCTCCTGAGAGCTAATGCCTTTATTCTTATAGACTTCCATATCATTAAACCCCCCTCTAAATGCTTCACGGGATCTACATTACAGGTTCTAATTTCTCGTATGAGCCCTGGCAATTGGAGCTCATACTCTATGCTTCGTGACCTATTAATAAAAAGATGGACAGGTAATACTCCTAGTCCCTGTTCTACTGGCACCGGTTCTGGCTGCTGCATTCTCATTCTTTTTTTTTTTTTTTTCAAAACAATTTTACAATCAAAACAAGAGATCACCTACCATTGCCTTTGTCAGTTTTTTTCCTTTCCTTAGTGTCCTTGTGCTTGGGTTTTTCCTCTACAGCCTTCCTGTGCTTGTGGGTTTTTTTCTGCTTCAAAGGTTTGTCACTTTACAGCCCTGCTTTGAGATTTTCTTTCCTTGGTCTGGTCCTGGCAAGATCCCCACTTGAAATGAAGCTCTATTGTTCATGCTTCTGGGGTAGTTGAGTACCAATAACTGGAAGTCTTGATAGATGAGTGATTTCTAAATACTTTTATTACTAAATGTTTATACAGAGCTGTGTGGTGCCTATGTTGCTCGCCGGACTGCCTGGTCACTTCTCCTCTCTCGTCTCCGTCCAAGTTCTCCCCGGCTTCCCGGGCTGCTCCCGTGTTCTTACATCTCTCTCTTCCCGTCTTCCTCCTGTCTGTCTTTACTCTGGCCCAGGCTTGCTTATAGGCACCTCAACAGACAACATCTTGTCTACAATCAATATATGATAACTAGGCATGCATGATAATTGAATTCTAACTTCTACCTTACACTCTGGTCATCCTTGTTCGGCCAGATATGCTAATTCAGTATCTCTGTTCCGCCATATATGCTAATTCGACTACTGGCCCTGCAGCCGGAGGCGTTCACTGACAAGTTACCTAATACTAGCGCAGCATCAATAATTCTCAGACAATATCTTGTCCCATGCATTAACCCTTTCTACCTCTAACCCTTTTCTAGTAACATAACCTTGTTACAATTGAAATAAATGTATGTATATGTCCATTGCGACTTGCCCATATGCAACATATAGAAAGCGTTGGCTAGCCCTTCTGAATATTTTGTAATGGGGCCTGAAGTTGTAAATTGTTGAGTATTTTAGTAGTTTTATGTACATATTGCTCATCAATTTAATACTAAAAGATATGAGTTGTGATTTCTTCACGATTTGTTTGTTTGGTAGTTGTGCAAGAAGTTAGGGTTTAATCCTAACTCTAAATTAAGAAGACACGCAATTATCATGGGCAATTCACAGTGCCACAAACTGGTTGAGTGAGCAGATGACAAGCCTTGTCATAAGGGCTACCAAAATAGGGTACTGCATGTCTGGTCACGGTCTTGCACAACAATGGGTATTGTTTGAACCAAGTTGGCGGAACTGGTGAATCATGTGGTACAACCTTAGTGTACATAGATATTCAAATTAAAGTTTCGAAATATCAGGTAAAACCCAAAATCAATTTTTTACCAAACAAAGACTTGTTTTGACCAAAGGGATAAATATATCTTTGTCCATCACAAGGAAATTGTTATATCTTGTAAGAACTTTGTAAACTTCAAATTCCAATCAATTTTGATTCTTGAGCACAAAGATTTGTTTTGACCAAAAGGATAAATATATCTCATACAAATGGGAATGGTTGTATTTCGTGTGTGCCATCGCTAAAAAACCTAAATTTGGAGAACCATCATTAGATGGACCTGCTACTGCCACACCTTGATGGTACCGTTCTTGCTTAGTTTTCGAAAACACAAAGGTAAAATGCATGGAGTGGAATATCCTCCTCCATATCGCTGTCTAGACCATAGACGTGAACCCGATTTCGTTCTTCAGCTGCAGTGTTGGCAGGTAAATTGAATCCTTCTCAGTTGTCATCATCACTGTTGGCATCCATCCTGATCTCCTGCATTCTATCCTGAAACCAACTTCCGATCTTCAGATTTTGCTTTATTTTTTAAGTCATAGTTTTGAATGTGAAACTATATTTGCTTTTATGCACATTCATAGCAGTCTGTCCATGAAACATTGATTGCACCCGAGGGTACAATCGATGTTGACATTTTGAAATCAACATCGCATACTGTCAGGAGCGTGCATACTGTTCACAACTGAATTTCACAACTTTTTAAGCCGACTTCAAGACACTGATAGTAGTTGCAACCTTCTATCAGTGAAACATATCATGTGAGTATTATTTCGATTTGGGGGGATTAAATGTGTATTTTATTGGGGCAATGACAAGACATCGATCTTTGTGAGATAGAACATGTGGAAATTCCCAGAGAGACCCACTTCCTATCTTCCGATTTTTTTATTAATTTTTTTTCAATTTATAGTTTTGAATATGATAAATGCAAACATATTTGCATTTATGCACATTCATAGCGGTCTGTCCATGAAATATTGATCGCACTCAAATGGCAACAATCTATGTTGACATGAGACGCCTGCCATTTTTAAATGAACAACGCACGCTGTCAGTAGCATGCATACTTTTCACGTTTTTTTCCGGTTAAGCCGACTTCAAGACACTGATAGTAGTTGCAACTACTATCAGTAAAACATATCAGGTTTTATTTCGAATGGGGGGGTATGAACATATATTTTGTTTTGACAACATCATGACCTCAGTATTGGCGAGATTTCTCGCCAACCGCTATTGATGCAACATGGCCATTGGCGACATATCTTGCCAACCTCAGCGAGGGGGTAAAAAAGGGTTATTTCAGCCAAGATAGACAGTCTGTGGGGAGATGGGAAGAGACAGGAAGACAAATTGAAACCATCTAAAAAGGAGACAGGAGAAGAGAACAGTTGTATGGCAATACTTGTGATGCTGGAGTACACCAATAAAACTCAACTTGCATCAACCAAGCGAGTTTTGGTTATTAAATTGCACCACTTCAATGTGTGTGAATCTGAACGAGTAAAAGGCACCCCAACTTTTACTTTGGCAACCTTGCCAGGACTTCTTCAGAAATGAGTGCCTGAGATGATAGGAACCGTTTATCTAACACATGCAGCCAGAGGGGTTCTATGCTTCATCCATGACCACAAATTCCTGATACCAGACTATGAAGTATCAAACATACTCTACACAAGAAGGAAATTTCTCAAGGGCATTCTAGCAATTCATCACTTCAACTTCCACAAGCTGACAGCCATCAGGACCAGATACTGTCAAATGAGGGATGGACAGAAGCCTGAATATTTGGTGAACCACAACGAACTGGAAAAGGAGCTTGAGATTGTGTGCGAGGAGCTGAAAGACGTGACCGAATCCTACCTGAAGACCAATGAGAAAAGTTTCAGTAAGCAGACCAGCCAAGCAGACAATTCTATTGACCACCATGGGCCCGCTGGACTTGAAGTGGCTTGGATTTGACAGCCTAGATGAACTGATTAACCTGAGCGAGCTAATAGACTTTGCTGAACAATTGATTGAACAATATCCCAAGAGAAAGAAAATCGCCACCCAGATGCAGAGTAAGAAGAAACTCTAGAAGCACTGGAGAGGAACCGAGAGGCTACTGAAGTAACTCTGTGGTGACAGAGACATTATACTAACACTTGTAATAGAAGTAATTAGAAAGAACTTGAGGGGAACCCCACAAAGGACTCACACTGGTAAATACTCATTTTACCTAAAGAAAATTGTTGGTTAGGCACTGTCTTGTTAATTGTAATGCTAAAGATTTAAGTATAGTAGAACAGAGAGACAAGGCTAGGGAAGTAGATGCCACTAATGTAATTTACATAAACCCAGGTCAGATGCGAGAGCTAGCAGATAGGATGACAAACTTAGTTGAAGGCATAGGAAAGACAACAACACAGACAGATTAAGATAGGGAAGCTATGGTAAAAGAAGAAGTAAAGGGTATTAAGGATTGTGATGTGTTTATTGCAGAAGTGAGGGAGTGGACTGTTAGCATAGATCTAGCACTCATGGAAGTGGGAGATGTACCTGGTACAGTGAGAAAACTGATTACAGGTAGTACCTCAGGATCGCTGAGAAAGAAAATTGAAGGAAATTGAGCAAGACGATACAGATCCAGGTTATACTTTGTCTGAACGGAGTCTTGCCAGTCATTAATCATACCTATGATGGCATTGTGAAGAATTGTATCTGTTTAAATGACCTCACAGACTTTATAAAAGAAACTGTGGAAGCTGTAAATGGGTTAGCTAGAGAGATTGAAATAACTTGAGTCAAATGGGCACAGCTAACTGCTGTTGTAAATATAGAAGGAAGCCTACAACTAAAGGAACAATGCCATCACAAGTACTTGCATCTGAATCATAAATATGTATTATGTACAGCAGATGTCGCGAGAAGCAGGATGTTTAAATGACTTTCTGTTAACACCCGAACAATAACAGGCAGTATTAGCTCAAGAAACAAAACAAGACATTGTGTCTATCCAATCTTTGCAATGGTATTATGAGTACACCACGGTTGAACTTTTATGGGACACGGACACTTTAATATATAGAGTTTGCATACCACTGGTTGAAAGTACCGATGATTTGTTGTATCAATTTCATAGCTGGCCTGTACCATTTAACGAATCCAGGTACAGTGCCCAGATAGAAGTTCAGCCAGTAATGGGTCTTGATACTGAGTCTAGATATATATTTAAACCTGCCGGTTGCTATGGCCAGAAATCTCAGGTTTGTACTATGGGGGTAAAGACACATCACCATCATATAAAATGTGAACGTGCAATTGTAGATGGAGGTTCTCATAAAGAAGCTTGTATCGTAAACTGCTTTTTGGGGCTCTTATTCGCAATGATCCTGTGGACGTTGTTATGCCTATATTACATTTTTATATACCAATTCTTACATTAGAAAATCAAGATGCAGATATTTGGGAATTCATTGGAACGGCTCACAGGGATCGTGGCAATGCTTCTTCAGGAATTCAACATTAAAGGTCCCAGCCAAAGGCTAGAGTATTTATATACCTAGTTATTGCTCTAGTTACTTAGATTATTATACTACTACATAATACATGGAATATCCACTCATTTGTAATATATATGAAAAATACTGTTAGTCACATTGAATAAAAATAAAACAACTTTAATACTGGAGTTAATAAGATATAGGATACGCAATTCATATACTGTGGAGTCAACACCCAGCAATTGTAAGAACTTATCTTATTGCTTTGCATGTCTAAGCTTATTAAGTTACCTTCTACATGTCAATGTCAGAAGCAGAGTAACTTTACATATATTTTTAGTCAAGGTACATTTTGCATTGAGGTGCCAGCTTCATCCAATTTTGCATAGAACTTCTTAAAATGTAATATTGGTAGCTGACATTGCATCAGACTAACCTTGGATTCCTCATCTCCTTTGCATGCGGCTTGGTTACATCTAAAGGCTGGGCTCGCCAACTTTCAAACAATTTACACTTCTTACCTTCCATTTTACGTATGTATCTTATAACAATGGTCAAAATACCTGTAAATATAAACATAAGCATGATAAAATTGAAAACTGGCAAATATTCATAAATCGTGTAAGAGCTGAAAAGAGTCATTTCCATGTCATTGTCTTTAGGTAGAGGTTGTAGCGTGACTGAAACGACAGGGTCAAAAAGTTTTTGCCACAATTCACCAATTTCATGATAATCCGAGTCAATTAAATTTTTTCACAAGGGTTATTTCAGGTACCTTTATTTTCAACGCCAAAACACTCAATCCTCCATTCCATTCTTTCAGTGGTGTTACTTGCCAATCTCCTGCATACACACATTGATTATATATTTTTACAGTATATACACCGGCCTTTAACTTTTTGTCATGCTGGCTCAGACCCTAGGCAGCGTTTTTGAATATACTCCCCCATGTTACTAAAATGAATTATCCTAGAGTTATTTCAGTTTAGTATGAAAATTTGTTTACGATACAAGCTTCTTTATGAGAACCTCCATCTACAATTGCACGTTTACATTTTATATGATGGTGATGTGTCTTTACCCCCATAGTACAAACCTGAGATTTCTGGCCATAGCAACCAGTAGGTTTAAATATATAACTAGACTCAGTATCAAGACCCATTACTGGCTGAACTTCTATCTGGGCACTGTACCTGGATTCGTTAAATGGTACAGGCCAGCTATGAAATTGATACAACAAATCATTGGTACTTTCAACCAGTGGTATGCGAACTCTATACATTAAATTGTCCATGTCCCATAAATGTTCAACCATGGTGTACTCATAATACCATTGCAAAGGTTGGATAGACACAATGTCTTGTTCTGTTTCTTAAGCTAATACATCCTGTTGTTGTTCGGGTGTTAACAAAAAGTCATTTAAACATCCTGCTTCTAGCAGCATCTGCTGTACATAATACATATCCAAGTAGAATGGGGCCTGTTGGAACTATTCTGGCATGGGACGAAGGCTGGGATCGTATAAACAGTAATAAAATGGTGTTTATACAATTGGCCCGTTCCTGACTGGAAGGGTAATAATCATGTCTCCCTGTCCGTAAATGAGGTTTGGCAATGGCTTTAACAAGATAATGTCGGTATTCACAGTTGTGATCTTAAAAGTGGGGAAGGTATGTAAAATATTGATTATTTTAGTAGCTTTATATACATATTGCGAATTAATTTAATACTAAAAGATATGAGTTGTGATTTCTCCATGATTTGTAAGTTTGGTAGTTGTGCAAAAAATTAGGGATTAACCCAAACTCTAAATTAACAAGACAAGCAATTATCATGGGCAGTGTACGGAGTCATGAACTGGTTGAGTGAGCAGATGACAAGCGTTGTCATGGCGGCTACCAATATAGGGCACTGCATTTCTGGTTACGGTCTTGTACAACAATGGGTATTGTTTGAACCAAGTTTGCGGAACTGGTGAATCAGGTGAGAAAGGCCTGACTGCACTTGCACAGGTATAGTTTATATAAATTACAAACTTGTTGTTTATAGTTACTTATATTAGAGTTTCAAAATATCTGGTAAAACCCAAATTCAATTCTTGAAGACAAAGACTTTTTTTGACCAAAGGGATAAATATATCTTTGTCAATCACAAGGAAATTGCTATACCGAGTTGGAACTTTGTAAACTTCAAAATCCAATCAATTTTGATTGTTTCCGAACAAAGACCTGTTTGTACCATTAATATATAAGGATAGATATATTGCGCATGACACAAAGTTAATGGTTTTATTTCGTGTGTGACACGGATAAAACCTTAAGTCGGAGTACCATCAGTTTGTGCACCTGCTACTGTCACACATTGCTAATACCCTTGTTGCTTAATTTTCGAAAACATGTTGATCAAAACGTAGACAGTCCTTTGTTCAATATAGACAGTTGTACCCATGGAATGACTGTATGGCCGGAACCTGTTAACTTCACCGAGAACTTAATTCTAATTGTTCAAGATGTAATAGATATCAATAACTTTGACTGTAATTGGTTAGAAACTAGGTAAAGGAAAGGTCATGTTGTAACCGGAAGGCCTTAAAAAGGGTTGTTACAGCTAAGATAGATAGTCTTGGGAGAGATGGGAAGAGACAGGAAGACAAATTGAAACCATCTAAGAATAAGACAGTAGAAGAGAACATTTGCATGTCAATACTCGTAATGCTGAAGTACACCCATAAAACTCAACTTACATCAACCAAGCGACTTTCGGTTATTAAATTGCACCTCTTCAATGTGCGTGAACCTGAACAAGTAAAGGGCACCCCAACTTAGAACTACAAAGTGAAACATACAGAAACATTGTAATGTGTCCATGACAGTGCATTAAATATGATTCAAATGTAGGAGACGTAGAAATCAAATCAGATCCAACAAAGGCAGGTTATAAATATCAACACCCTGTTGTATTTTGATATTTGTGCACCAAACTGCAAATTTTAGATGTGAACCTGAAGAAATACGTCAAATATCTTGTGTTCACTTTTTTGTTTTATAATTGTATTTCAACCTATTTTTCAATGGACATATAGATCTGTAAGTTATCCTTACCTCATAATAGTCTTACATGTCAAACGGGGTTGATTTGAATAGTGTAAATTTTGCAGAAACCGCAAGATGTGAGAAGCATTACCTTTTATATGGCAAGGCTGGTGCATATTAATAGGAAACTAGCTGCAACCCGTGCACAGCACGGGCTTATAAACAGCATGTTAATTTTATGAGATAAGAACAGCTAACCTTAGCAGCCAAGGAAAGAGCTTTTTATAATGATTTTTCTAACAATGTTGTGAATTGGGGACCCACAATTTCAATTTTAATATATCTTAAAAGGATATATGACCAAAATATGATTTATTGTCTTAGGCCCTGTAATAAGTGAGAAATCATCAAATAAAAATGGACATATTTTGCCAAGAATCTCCGGAAATCAAAAAGTCTGTTGAAGGCGTTTTCATTCGATTATTTCCCCGTGATTACTTGGCCTAAAATTACGATTTTATTATAGTTAAAAAGAACATATTACAGACTTTCTAGATATATAAATGTTGCTGTCTTAAGCCCATTAATACGGAAGCCTATTAGGACCACTGAAAAATATATATATTTTTATTTTTTTCTTTAGAAATCCGAAAATCTAAAAAAAAAAGAAAAAAAAATTGTCTCAAGATCCTTGTTCGGAATTTTTTTTTTTTTTTAATATTTTTTTGTGTTCTGCAAAGTTACTTAAATAGATAGCCAATCACTGCCTCGCTCGTGTAGCCTCGTCAATCACACTACAAGCGCGTGAGGCAGCGCCGGCAGTGGCATTCTTGTCTGAACAACGGATAGATACACGTTTTAGCTACATAATTTTCCCTGTGTTACCTTTCATTATACTTTATTGAACAGGCATACAAACACACACATATGCACATACATTGCCGGGACTGTTTGCAAGCATCAGATAGTTCTGGTAAGGACGTAGGTGACATGTCAATATCCCTGCAACGCGCTGGGCGTGTGTGTGCGTGTGTGTTTGCATGTCTGTTCTATTAAGTAAAAACAATATTTCTAAGACCACTTACAAGGACCACAATTCCGAAAATCTAAAAAAAAATAATAATAATAAAAATACCGCCTATTAGGACCACTGAAAAAAAAAATATTTTTATTTTTTTCCTTAGAAATCCGAAAATCTAAAAAAAAAAAAAATAATTGTCTCAAGATCCTCGTTCGGAAATATATATTTTTTTTTAATTTCTTTTTGTGTTCTGCAATGTTACTAAAAATAGATAGCCAATCACTGCCTCGCTCGTGTAGCCTCGTCAATCACACTACACGCGCGTGAGGCAGCGCCGGCAGTGGCATTCTTGTCTGAACAACGGATAGATACACGTTTTAGCTACATAATTTTTCCTGTGTTACCTTTCATTTTACTTTATTGAACAGGCATACAAACACACACACATGCACATACATTGCCGGGACTGTTTGCAAGCATCAGATAGTTCTGGTTAGGACGTAGGTGACATGTCAATCTGCCTGCAACGTGCTGGGCGTGTGTGTGCTAGATCAGGAGACTTGCCCCCCCTCAGGCTGTCCGTACCGTTCGCCGTGTATAGGCGAGGCCCGTCAGAGCAACAAGCATATGATTGGCTATCTATTTAAGTAACTTTGCAGAACACAAAAAAATATTTAAAAAAAAAAAAATTCCGAACAAGGATCTTGAGACAATTTTTTTTTTTTTTTTTTTAGATTTTCGGATTTCTTTTTCTGAATGGTGCAACAATGAGAACATCATATAACAACAGGACTTACTATTGTTGGAAGCATATGCATGTATGACGCACCCAATGTTGAGGGAGGAGTTTATTTAGAATAGTAACCTCCTCCCTCAACAATGGGAGCATTACACATGCACATACTTCCAACAATAGTAAATCATATTGTTCTATGACGTACTGATTGTTACACAATCCAAAATGTTACAACAATCTGCTCATGTTTAGCTTAGATCTTCGTTCAAAACAAAGAACTTCACAAAAACATTTTTGTAAGTTACTTTTACTTCAAACCTAGCTATCGCAAAACTCCAGCCAGCCACTAATTGGCATGCAAAGCCACAACATCAGGCTTGCAGCCGTTTCAGAGGAGATAGGGTAACAAAAGTTGCAACTCGCTATTAATATATAGATAGCAAGCATAACAATCAGACATGATTTATCCATATTAAAGTACATTTGTTAATGTCCCAGTTTCAGTTATGATTAGGTCTTGTGGTTCTACAGATAAACAATACATAATATCGGCCAAATTCATAATGTGCTCAGAAGTATTCGCTAAGTAGTTCTTTTTCCTGCATCATACAAACATTCCAAATATTTCATGACTTTCTCACTTCGCCATCTATCAGGCCCGAATGAAACTAAAATGATAATGTAATGGTCATGTTAGTTTGTTGCGCGTGCGCACAACAAGGGTCATAGATATAGAGATTCCATAACGAGTGGATGCAACGAGGAGGTATCTTGCACGAGTGAGAGATTTTGTGTCTTGGGACGAGGCTTGCCGAGTCCCAAGACACAAAATCACTCACGAGTGCAAGATACCTCCTCTTTCCATCCACGAGTGATGGAACCTGTTTCTCCCACGATAAAAAGGAGAAATTTACACGTTTTGACTTGAAGTTAGCTAGCTAAACTAGGCCAGCCAAAGGTCACCTGTGCACTAGTTCAACAATGGTAATACGCGTTTGTTGTGACATGCACCGTTTGTTTTCGCTAGAAACTGGCACCAGATCACGTACGTGACGCTTGTTCAAATCCACGCGCGCTATTGTTAGGCCTACCTTTCACCCAGCAGCAGTGACCCCTTGATTGAAATTGAGGGATCTGATTGGACAATTACACTAGCTTGACCTTTAACCCCATTGAAGACAGCCCATTGAGGACAACTTATCCTTTATCACTGAAGGAATTTTGTGGAATACAGGTTGTTTGACTCACACAAGCTTTCATTATATGCCTCCTTTGTCTTTTGCTTCTTATCTTCGGCTAACAGTATTTCTTCTATATTCTTTTTCTATATTATTTGTGTAATCTAATGATAAATTAATATATAGCATTCGTTATACAATTTTGTGAGCCTGTCTTCTGAATACAAAACATGGAAATACTTGAATTTGTAATGAATGTTTGTTTATATGCATTATACATGATTGTTGACGAATGCTTATGGAGAATAAAAACCGTGTTGCACATGTGTGCAATTTGAAATTGTAAAAAAACTTATCCTTAACTGTAAAACACACCTCAGAGTGGGAGAAAATACTATCTTAGCAGCTAATAAACAATTTACAAATAAAAGATAATGGTCCGTGCTGTAACATGACTAGAAGTGATATAAAGTAATTTACAAATTGGCTTATACATACTTTGAAAATGACGCAAAATAGAAGAAAAAATGGCAAAATTCGACAAAAGATTGGAAAATATATGGAAAGTAATACAAATCAATAATGTTGGTTGTCTGCGAACGATGAATACATATATATAAATGTTGACTGAGATGAAATTTAAGAAAAACATTCGTTCATGAAAAAAATATACAAGTAGCGAATTTTCTATGATGGGTATCAGAAGTACCACTACACGTATACTGTGCGAACATGAGAAAGATAGTGTTGGATACATGTTATTTTTGTTTAACAAATCAACACAGTTATGGTCTGATGTCGAAAATTGGATAATTTATTTAGGATTTGCTGATTACAAAATAACTAATGTGAAGATACTTTTAGGCGAGCTAGAAAACCCTCGGGTATCATTAGCGTTATCCTGTTTGCAAAAGAAGGCATATACAATTCAATGAAAAAGGGGGTAAATAAATATAGCCATGGTTAAATGTGAAATGAGGAAAAGAAATTATCAAGAAAAATACAAGAGTTTCGGAAGAAATATTTATTCCTGAATATTACCTTTGAACAGTAGGTGTTCCTATTGGTTATGATGTGATTATACAGGTATACGAATCTCATACATAGTATAAACATGTCAATACTATTCCATTATAGAATATGGATATGTGCATGTTACATCGCCATCTGAGCGTCAAATGAGATTAAAATTCCTATTGCATCTTGTACTTGTTGACATGCTTTTGCAGAGTGAATAATAATAATTTGAAAAATAAAGATGTTTTCCAATTACCGATTGCATCCTTATCTGATCAGAAGAGGATCATTATACAGTTGACAATGCGAGCAATGCAGTACCTTAGTAATTCAGACTGCTTTCACACTATCTGTCCCATTCATTAGCTGGTTGTGAAATGAATTTGTAAAACTTTGTTGTATTTTTTTTTTTTTTGTTTATTCAATTGCATGCAAGTGGTAGTACATTTACATCGAGATTGTCCGCACTGGGGTAATTGTATATTGACTCGATAATGATAAATAATACAAGGATAAGCATACATTGTGTGTTGTTTTATACATGGTATAGGCAATCTACTCATATTACTGGGTAGGATAGGTACTACAATGTGTCACCGTAATAGATACATAGTTCATGCCATCTTTTTCACAAATTTCCCTCTTTCCTGTAGAGGTTTATTGCTTAGGTAAAACCATACCTTTGTTATCTGATTAATAATATCAAAATGATATTCAAAAGAATTTGGGCTGTTTTAATACCGTGTCATGTAGGGTGAGGAAATAAATGAATTTTATTTTGAAAAAGGCATTGATATTCCTAATCATTTTCTCCAACATTGTGAGAATTGGTAATATGGAGTGATGTTTGGTTTGGTCCAATTTTCGGAAAGTATCATTTGTCAATTTCCCATGCATGGCCATGTACGGAAGCCTATTAGGACGAATGAAAGTTTTTTTGTTGTCGTTTTTCTTAGAAATCCTAAAATCTAGAAAAAATGTCACTTCAAGATCCTCATTTATATTCTTTTCTTTTTTTATATATATAATTCGGATATCTAAGGAAAAAAGCAGTGGTCCTAATAGGCTTCCGTAGTCATGTACCATCAGCAGCTCATCCCTTAATATAGTCATACAGTCGCTTGGCGAAGGCCTGGCAGTTTTGACTCGGGTAGAAGTAGGTGTTATTCACCTCATCAGCGATATACAGAAACGTGATGAGATTGCGGACCGTCATTGTTGGCCTCTTGGTTGCAGAAGTGGGACGCTTGAGGGTAACTTGCCAAGAAGTCTCCTCAAGTAGACTTTTACGGCCACGTTTCAATTTAACGTTATCCTTATTTTTGCTGCGCTGAAAGATCAAACTTTCCATATCTTTCTCGATCGACCAATAGAATTCCTTGGTTTGGAAGGCTACGAATTCGTGGTGCAGAATAAGGTCGGTCATTTGGTGCTTGTACAGCGGAGTGTTGTAGGTCTCCACGCTCAGAATCTTCTGGTTGACATCTGCACCAATTGACCCCTTGATAGCCTCGTCGAAATCCTCTCCCGCCATTCGTTTCATCACACCACTTCCGGAAGCCTCGCTGTCAAAGTCAATCACGCCTTTCCACTCGCCTCCCTTCTTAAACTTGGACGGTTCTCCCTTTTTTTACTTAGAAGCTATTATGCTTTCAGTATAGGTACCAGTACTACAGGAAAAATGATTTATTTCTTATAATAGTTATTTACAGTTAAATAAAAGCAAGATAACACTGTCGATGTATATATATATATATATATATATATATATATATATATATATATATATATATATATATATATATATATATATATATATATATATATATATATGTATACACTGTAGAATAGGTATTTATCGCGCTACAAAAAAATTCGATTTTTCGCGTGTACTTTATTTCGCGAGGGAGCAAGTCCTACATCGCCATCTATTGAACCAGACAGGAATCAAACAATGTAAAGATCTGTCGGCTTTCTTGCGGCCATAACTTGGCACAGGAGTCCCCAATATTAGACTTGTATATATTAGAATTAGAATATGATACCTTGGTGACTTAGTCATAAGTTACAAATGTATCATATTATACTGATTTTGTGAAGTTTGTGCATGCATTTCTCTTCGTTTTAGCCTCGGACCGGCTATGAGTGAATTTCACGCTATAGCTGAAATACTCGGCAACCGCAAATATCATCCTTGCCGTAAATTGACAAACAATCAATTCACGGCACAATAAATATCATTAGTTTTTTGAAATATATCTTATTCTTATAATTATCAACATACACATATATGCATGTTGATAATTGATCAATTATATCCATCGCAACAGCCGTCTCCCTTTCGTGGTAGCGTTTATTCATTGTACGATGACGGCGGCCATCTTGCTACTCGTAGGAAATCCATAACTTGGCACAGGTATCCACACAATTGGAGAGGTAAGTATGCGAATAATAATATGATACATTGGTAACGTATTCATAAGTTACCAATGTATCATATTATAATGGTTTTGTAAAGTTATTGGACGAACTTTTCTTCGTTTCAGCCACGCCCGTCTAGGGGAGAAATTCACCGACCGACGCGCCATCACCTCCAGTGGTGGACAGCGTAACTAGGCACCCAATAGATCGCGTGCGATAAATTCGCGAGGGCGATACTAGATACGCGAATCGCACTCGCGAACTTTGCCTGTTCTTCAGTATATTTACATGATACAAGTTGTTCATACTAACGTAAAGGCAAGCATAAACAAACCTACATTAAACCCAACAATGATAAAAGTAGTTCGTTTTACTTACCCTCTTGGCTGCGTGTAATGTGTGACAATTTTGAAGATGCTACGTGTGCCTGTGTTGTCTACGAGATGCTCAAAAATGCTGTACGGCACTCCTTATTAAGGAGGACGCTTATATACTTCATCATACTGCCACAAAGCAAACAGAAAACGTATGCTATGGGGTTTGACGGACATGATAACGAACTAATGGTCTTATTATGATGTCCATATCCGCTATTTGTCTACCGCAATGTTTGATCAAATGCCTCATCTGTGGGAGCATTGTCTTGCCAACTATAAATCAAAACTAATGTGAATCTTTCAACACTGCCCTCTCTCTCTCTCTCTCTCTCTCTCTCTCTCTCTCTCTCTCTCTCTCTCTCTCTCTCTCTCTCTCTCTCAGAAAGTTGATTCAAAGACATTTTTCAGAAATATTGCCAATGAAGTAATGGCACTTATGGTAACAAGCTATATGAGAGTATTCATATGGAACCATTATTCCTCAAATATCACTGCTAAAAAATAATACATTTTTAAAAAAAAAATCCTTCTTTTAGTTCAAAGTAATCCATTCCTAACAATCGTATGTTAGAGTATCATCTTAATCCAATGATACATTGCTTTCTTGCTAATAAGACTGTGGTAATACCATAATTAATTCTTCAGTCAAGAGGGCTTCTTAGTTTAGCTGTCTTATTTCAGACGTATGGTTAGAAACCAAAGATAAAGTGGGCCGTGAGCAACCTACCAATAAACTGGCTCCTGAGCGACCAAGCAAATAGGAGGTTTGAGATCTAAATTTGTGTTTATGTTGTCGCCACTGTTCGGGTACTTATTGAGGTTGCACCTTCTATATGGGGCGCCGTTTGTAACATGCACACTTTTGTCGACAGAAGCAATTTTGTCGAGACAGAAGTCCAAAATGTGACATTTGGCGAGTGGTTACGCCATGTGTAACACAAAAGTAATTTTGTCAGACAGAATTACTTTTGTCTAACGAAAGTTACTTTTGTTGACAAAAGCAAATTTTGTCACGACAAAAGTAATTTCGTTCAACAAAAGTTACTTTTGTTGACAAAAGTAATTCTGTCTCGACAAAAGTAATTCTGTCTCGACAAAAGTAATTCTGCCTCGACAAAATTACTTGTGTCGACAAAAGTAATTTTGTCTTAGTGTCGTGCGGCGATGGCAGATGGCGGGCATGATCGAATAGACGAGTTGAAGCATCTCCAACGCTCGATCGAGATGCAGTATCTCGTTCTAGAAACTGCAGCCCGATCGAGATGCTTTGAAAATTTTTACAGAATTTCATTTCCTGCCAGTATTTTGAGCTTGTAAATGCCCCATCACGAGTGTAAGCTTACACTTCGCTTTTCTTCATTGATTTAAGCGGCCCCCCGACTAAGTTATGCATGTAGGCCATGCAGAGGTTGCGAAATACGGTCACAGCCTCTATCTTCGCAACGGAGATCCGTGGTATTCCACACTGCAACTAACTCAAACAGTAATAACACACCCGGCCGGTATTAGTTTGTACCAGCCCAACGATAGTGCATGGTATATCGAATGCATGTACCCGAGTCGGCGAGTGCTTCAACCAGTCTATAGGCGGACGTACCATGCCATCTATAACCGATGCAAGGCACTAGGACAGAATTCTGAATGTAACACTTGGCGAGTGGTCTCGCCAAGTGTAACACAAAAGTAATTTTGTCTCGACAAAAAAAAAATTGTCATAGACAAAATTACTTTTGTTGACAGAAGCAATTTTTTGTCAAGACAAAATTTCTTTTGTCAGACAAAAGTAATTTTGTCATAGACAAAATTACTTTTGTCTGACAAAATCAACTTTTGTCTGACAAAATCAACTTTTGTCGTAGACAAAAGTTATTTTGTGGTAGACAAAATTACTTTTGTCATAGACAAAATTACTTTTGTCAGACAAAATTACTTTTGTCAGACAAAAGTGACTTTTGTTGGACAAAAATGACTTTTGTTGGACAAAATTTGCTTCTGTCAACAAAAGTATGGATGTTACGAACGGCGCCCCATACTTCTAGGAGTGATTCTAAACAGCCAAACCTTTCCTTCCGAAATACTCTTAGCTATAACTTTGCCAATACCCAAGCAAATACTGTAAATCTGGTATTAAGTGCGTCATAAAATTTTGCGTTTTTCTCATTTCCAAATTTTTGCTACTTCTTATTTTTGTGTTTATCACAATTTCAGAAGCGCCATCTATTGTCCAGTATCGGAACTTAACTACTCAATGCTAAGCTTGTTATGGTGATATTCAATATGTGGCGCTTTTACTATGTGACTGAAGACATTCCATTTTATAAAAGGGACTGCCAATGGTTAGAAGCTGGTGAAGCAGCTCCTGTGTTTGGTCATCTAAGGTAGCAGGTAGCAGGGAAGACACTCAATTGCAAGTAGTGCATCGGCTGCTATTCTAAAGCTGGTTGTCATGGCCAACAGACCGGACCGACCGGTCACTTGCTCCAACAAGCGACCTAGAAGGCTCTGGTGTGTGAAACCAGTACACAGACACATGTTGGCTACACTTACAAACAAAGCTAGTAATTATGCCCACCTTGCTACAAACCAGTATCAAAAATGCTTTCAATATTGTGCTTTTTACATTGTTTAATTGAATACATTTTGCTATCTAAGTATAGTATGCATGATATAAACATTCAAGTTGTTTTATCCAGATTATTCTCCCCCTCCCACCCCTTAATACTGTTGAAATTATTAAAGTAGCTTCGTTTCAATGTTATGTATATGGCGCCATCTAGTGGATGAATACTGAACTAAACTCATGGATTTTTGGCTTCTTGTAATAAGTGCGTATTGTGTGTGACGCAAAAAACGCACTACTTACACACACGCACTTATTTCCAGATTTACAGTATGTTAACATTTGATACCCGAAATACATGTGCGAAAGACCATGTTTTGACGAAATACAATATATATCTAATAGAACTGAAACCCTGTCCTGCTCATATGCAAGTCTTTGGGAGCTTCTATAATCTTACTCTGCTTCGTGGTGTAGGCTTTATTAAATGCAAAAATCTCAAGACTACCCTACATAGGTATTCAAGACCTGCTGGCAGTAAAATTGCAATCCGAAGATATAGTTACCTTAAATGGAAAATATCAAATTAAGTTTCACGGATTTTTCAGTGCTAGGATATTAATTTGAAACCAATTATCTTTGGTCATCGCTTGATGTAGGTCAACAATCAGCAATAATATACAAGCCAATTCCCATCCATAAAAGTTACTTTGTTGTGCTATGTATATGTTAAGCCTTTCACCAAAATTATATTTTACTATTGAGGTGCATATAATACTAGTATCTCTTTTAAAAAGGCACACTTTGGTGAATTTCAAATGGAGGAAATGAAAAAATAAAACAAGACAACAACTCTTATTTTACGAACTTATACTTAATCAGAGAAAGTACCCGGCCAGCGGACGGTAACCATGAAATTTCTTTTCATTTATATTATTGTGCATAATCTTATGAACTAAGAGTATTTATTCTCCAGGGCAGTTACTAGCGGAAGAAAAATAGGTGTTAGCTTATACGCCTCTTTAAACATACTTGAATGATAGTCTCTACTGCATTTTGGGGGGAAATTTTAGAGCTGGTGCTTCATATCGTTTCAGACCGATACTAAAATGACTGGAGAAGGTACACTTTGATATAGAAGTATTCAATCCAAACACATGTAGAAGTGTAGTTTTAATCTTTTCAGACATTTTACAATGTTAATGAACTCATATATTCCTATATATCTTTATTGGCCTTGTATCCCATATTCAGAATAATATGTTGAAACAGTATGAGAAAAGTATGACCACGGAAAATGTTAGATACATAAAAAGACCAAATGGAAAATGAAACAAACAAAAAATTCAACCACACACGCACTTGTCAGGTTTAAATAAACAGTTTTCAATATTCGACATAGCTTTCCTAATCATGACTTTATCCAATAGTTTCTGCTCGTGGACTAAACTTATAACATTATAGCAGCACGTTGATTATTAAATACAGGACTATTAAATGTATGACAAAAAAGTGAACATAGTGTATTACTATATGCTTACAGCTCATGCTCTTCTTTGATTGGTCAGATCATGGTTTCCTGACCCCCTTACAAAATTTATATTGGGGTGCAATATTACTTTCCAACCTTCAGATTCATGCGCTCAATTCTCAACTTGAACTCTCGAAAACTAACCCGACAGCTAAGAAGAGTCTAGTAAAATCCTGATTAGCAATGGACCCTTGCAAAACACATTTTCAAATTAAATAAATAAAACATTATATTTCTAAAACTAATATGTGGGACTTTTTCATGTATTTATAGTATTTTGATTGCTATATCGCTAAATGAACGCAAAAGAATATTCCAGCTTACAATAACCCAATGGTTTGTGGTAAAACCGGGAAATGGAAAAAACATATCAATACTATTTAATTCTTTAATTTATTTTAATTATCTAACTATAATGAGCAGTAGGCATAATAAATCGAATATGGCACTTTGGTTTCTTGCTATATCAATTTTTATTGCACTCTGGAAAATGCCTGTACTGAACATCATTTTTCAGGGTGCAATGAAAATTGATATTACACTCACCCAAGTGCCATATTTGTCTAGTATCTCAGAAGAAGGTCAATAACCTCTCAACATGGAGACCTTTATGCGAATACTATGCCATTCATTCCGTTTATTTCTCTTCAAACAGTGTTTCATATAATTTAAATTCCAAGACTTATCCATTCATTGGCAATATGTGTCTATAAAAGGAATAAGGCGACCCGGTTCCAAAACGTTACGTTTCCATGGGATTACAACTCAACTTAATGTTTTTTTATTTTTGTTTAAAAAGACACCACCCACGCAAAAAGGCAGTTGGAATAAAAGCTGATGTGAAAATAATGTTGCGTATGGCCTATACACAAATCTTAACTTTGCGAATACCTAAGTAGGCACTTTGGGTGTCAAGTCAAAGGCGTTATACTAATCCTTCCTTCATCGCCATCGATCGTGTAGGTTTAAATGACTACAGTACAGGCATAGAATAGTCGTATCATCACAGACATGACATTGCTGAAATGATGCAAAAGCGATCACACTTTCTAAAACGTAAGCAAGAGAATTTCAGTACAAGGCTTTAGGCAATCTAAATAGAATTACCTATTTAATATTGTTATTTTGTTGACGATAAGCAGTTTCACTGGCAAGAGTTCACTAGTAATATATGGCAATTGCTAGGTTGCCTCTTACCAGAATCAAAAATATGCATCAGATAGTTTGACAGCGAATATCAATGCCCGATGTTTCATGATTACTAATAAAGGTTATGCGAAAACATAATAAATGTGTCATAAGTGATAGCTCACAAACTAAGAAATAAATGTTAATTTTGAACTCTTCAGAAATTCAAAGACTATATCTGCATACAACCCTAGGATACCCAAATAGTTTCACTAACAAGGCATTGATATTACGGCCTAATATGTTTTAATTCGTACACCCAGAAAACATGTAATTACAAAATAACCATAAGATGGATTCGATGGCACATTGTACTTGGTGGAAGACTCGATGCAAAAGGGATATTGCTTTTTTATTTTTAAATAGTTTTTTATTCATTTTCCAACAAGTTAAATCAATATAGTGTTACATAACAGTACAGGGGTTTTAACGTCAAAATTTGCATACATAATAATTTTTTTGATGCGGTTTCTCCCCAAAAGGTGGCGCTCTACGTACTGCTCTAATATATATATGCGAGCTAAAGGGGTAAATCATGCGGTTTGAAGTTCGAACCACATGATATTGTGGTTTGCTAATAGGAGGTATTTAGAGCTAGCAGCAGGTCCGGCTATAGCGAGAGAGGTGATGACGACAACTCGGGCAGGTGTGGATGACGTCTTTTGCACAATTCATGAAATACGGCAAGATACAGCACGGAATCATCCTGAAAGAACAAGTCAGTAGAGGAATGAGGAATCCATTTCGTGTGAAATACACCGAGTCCGTTAAAATGAAAGAACAACAATATATGTATGGGCATTATAAGACATAGAATCCAAAACTGAGAAAAAAGCATAATTCTATGACACACTCATTTTCAGATTTACAGTATAACTAATACCGATAGTGCAATTGCAACCGTTATTGGGCATACCGTAGCACTACAGAGCATTTTAAAGATAGTAGTCACTGCTGGTCGCACCGCCACTAGAATTGTTTTGGTGTAAAAGACTGTTCGCGCATTATAATCTGCCAATATGGTGTATATCTGGAAGGTGAGATTTAGGCATGTTAACCCATTCACACTTCGAGTTTCTTTAGAAAGAGTCGTCTGCTACTCTCATACTTCTGAAAATATCTTGAGAACAAAGCAAAGATTCACAAAATTTTGAAGGAGAGTTCTTGTCTGGCTTGTGATCATTATTTCCCCTTCAAATGTTTTCAAGAAAATGTGTTTGTAAGTTAAATATTTCCAAAATCGCCAGGCCATTTTTGGCTGCTCTGAGTGTTAATGAGTTTAACTCGCGAGTTCAGGTGACACATTTTTGCCGTTCGCTTAGGGTGAGTCGAGCCGGACAATTTAGGTTTCTCGGATGTCCGCCGCAAGAACCCCAAACTTAGAACTTGTTATGCTTATCGTAATTCAACATTTCTTTAGTGGGCAAGGGGAGCTGCATGATGATGTATTCTTACCCGCAGCAAAGGAGAGCACATGCATAGACATGGGTGCATGTTCCCGTCTCATAATGCAGGGAAGTGATGGTGTGTTTTCCACAATGTGGGCACTTGACCCCTACAGGGCTGGACCGGTACAGCATAGTTGCTGCGCCAAGCATAGGTTGTGGGTCGTCGCCCATAGCTGACGTCGATGGGACTGTAATAAAAAAGAAGGAATGTTTGATGATATCGCATAATGGAACAGTTGAATGATTATACAGGCAACTCTGCTTAATCCGGACTGATGTGGACCCTAAATTCCTGACCGGATTAGGCAAAATCCGGATTATGCGTATAGGAATTACAGTCAAACTTGCCTCAACGACCACTTCTCTTAAACAACCACTTGCCTTTAACGACCGTTTCAAATACCCCCGAGGCTATTCCCTGTATATTTTACCTTGAGTAAACGACCACTTGCTTGACGCGACCAACGACCATGGAATCTTAATGGTCCTTTATTCAACGGCCACCTGAATGCCTAGACGCAAGTGTACATTGGAAAGGGCACAGTAAAAAAATGAAATAATCGGTAAAATTGAAAGTATATCATTTCTGAGGGTCCTCAGTTAATGATATAGTTCAACTTTTTATTTTCCTAAATTGTTTATTTTTAAAATATTAATGAAGAAATTTCAACAAACGCAGCTAAACATAATAACCTCGATAATACCTGGTCATTGTTGGAAATTCTTTGTTTTTTTCATAACCTCGCTCAGACCCTCAACCCCTTCTTAAGAGACCACCTCTTTAAAAGACTACTTTTGACATTTCCCCTGAGCGGTCGCTTAATAGAGGTTTGACTGTATATGAATAGGAGGGGACTGGGACCTTCCGATCTGTCCGGTTTAGACGAAAATACGGATTACACATGTCCGGAATAAGCAGAGTTACCTGTAGAACATTTTAATCTGCCAATATGGCGTAAAGCTAGAAGTTGATATTTAGGTATGTAACTTGCGAGTTCAAGTGATACATTTTTGCCCTTCACTCAGGATGAGTCGAGTCTGACGAAGGTTTTTTTGGATGTACGCTGCAAAATCCTTGATAGCATATTTTAGGAGGAGGCGGCTCGCTCACGGCTGATGTTGATGGCACTGTTATATATAAAAAAGGGAGGAATGCGGTTGTACGATATCGCATAGTGGAACAGTTGAATTATTACAGTACATTGCACAATACAGTTAATAAGTGCATGGGTACACATACGGCCAGTATCCTACAACTAATTGCACACTTAGTCATAGTCTATGACTAATTGTCATGCGATTAACCTATTAGATAAACCTATATTAGGTAAAACCATTGAGTTCCCAGCAGTATCAGTAAGAATACATGACGTGAAAGCATTAGTGCGTGGAAAATATTAGGTGAAGGGGTCTTTCATTTGCAGAAGGGCCATAGACAGCCCTCCACAACGCCGAACATGTAATTACAGCGACCAGGCTAACCCGCTTTGGGTATCCAGCGGAGACTCGAACTTGCGAACTCACGCTTGGGTCAGCCAGGCATCGTAACCAATAGGCCACGGCGGATCCCTACCAGGGGTTGGATTTTAGTTCAGTCAAAATACAGTAAACCGGAACACAATTCGTTTCTTCATCATACACAAGTTTTTCTGTACAGGCAAGGCATTAATTTGCATAAATTCAAATTGGCAAGCAATAAATCAGCTTCAGGATCACTTTCCTCCTAAGTACTGTATAACTGGTTAATTTGGCGTGGTTTTTAATTTGGCGTTTTTTGGCGAATGTCCAGCAACGCCAAATTACAGATCGCATAAAAATATGTCTACATAAAGATGGCGTTGTTCTGACTGTTCCAGACGCCAAAATAAATACAGGGAAAATACTTTTTTGAAAAAAAACGCCAACTTAAGTACACGCCAAATTAACCAGTTATGCAGTATTCATTTCACACTTCGCGAATATGTTACGATTATAGGCCGGTAGATACTATATTGATGTAGAATGTTGAAATATTCTAAGACGTTTATATACGTTTTCTGTCTCGTGGCGAAATGACGTCATCACCTATTTTCAGTTCAAACACGTCATGGATACGCGGGGTAGCAAAAGGCTAAGTGAAACATATTTCATTGTATTTACCTAAAGTTAACTGCTTGAAGAACCGTTGGAGGCGAAGTATAGCAATGACAGAAATAGGTATATTGGAAAGATACATTTTGTGTAGGTATAATAATCAACAGGTGGCATATAGTTAAAGGAAAACTGAGGCAAAATATTAATCCAGTAAGCCACCTTTAGACTCAGGAATGTTATTTTCCTTTGCGTGACAAGAAAAGAAAATAATCCACACGAAAGGGAAAATAGCCCACCCAACCCTTTACTTTAATCAAATTAGAAAAAAAGGGATGTTACATTGATAATCAACTAATGTATTACAAACATGAACAGCAAAAATAGCATGAAAACTGGAATAAAACAATCTAAAATAGTGCGATTGTTTTAGGAAATGATTTTTGAAAAGAAAATAATTTCTCTTAAAAACAAAATACAATTTACTCGCATGAATGGCATTCCACACGAAAGGGAAAATTGCCCACCAAACATTTTCCTTAAATCAAGTTATATAAGTAATGGATATTAAATTGATGATCAACTGATGTATTACAAACATGAACAGCAAAATAGCATGAAAACTGGAATAAGACAAAGTAAATATGTGCATATCCCGTTCTAGAAATATGTTCCAACAACAATGAAGCATCTCTCTCTCTCTCTCTCTCTCTCTCTCTCTCTCTCTCTCTCTCTCTCTCTCTCTCTCTCTCTCTCTCTCTCTCTCTCTCCACGTACATATATATCATTTTCACAGATTCAGATACATATATGTTCGCTTTGCACTATAAAATGGTATTTATGAAAAAGGTATTTCCATAAGTTGAGTGCCCACTTAATGTATCAAAGTCCTGTTACATAAATTGAAATCATGACATCACTTACTTAGGTAGATCTTCAAATACTGTACTGCGAGGGAGCACTGCTCGTTTTGGCTTCTGGTGCGACGTGTGTCTGAGGCAAGAATGCTCGCATGGTATATTATACCCACCACTGAAACAACTTTTGCTTTCGATTCCTTAGAAATACCCCAATCTTGGACGTAGGGACCCTGTAAATGCTGTGGCGATTGGGTGGGGGGGTTCGGGTTAGACAACGCTGGGTTGTGCCTTACACACATTGCTAGTATGCACCTGTGATGTAGCTCCATATTAGGGCTCATGTTGTTTTGTCAAATATCAGTTGTATGTGAATATATATATATATATATATATATATATATATATATATATATATATATATATATATATATATATATATATATATATATATATATATATATATATATATATATATGTATACATATATGTATGTATGTATGTATGTATGTATGTATATATGTATATATATATATATATATATATATATATATATATATATATATATATATATATATATATATATATATATATATATATATATATATATATATATATATATATATATATATATATATATATATTAGTTATCAACTGTTTTGGAGTATGATACAACTTATATCTCGCAATCAGAGGGCTGTATCACCCAAGGCGCGCCCTTCATATCATGGGCCAATTCATCAATCAAAGCCTAGGATTTTGCCAATCATGATATATATATATATATATATATATATATATATATATATATATATATATATATATATATATATATATATATATATATATATATATATATATATATATATATATATATATATATATATGTATATATATATATATATATATATATATATATATATGTATATATATATATTAGGACTGTCATTGACATCCATTTTTTTTCGATTCGATCATTGACATTTTATTTTTCGATTCCGATTATTTCGATTCGATTGTGAAGAACTGCAGTAATAGAATATTTTCACATGTTCCACACTATTTTTGTGGCTTAGGATCCTAAGATTCCCACAATGCAAAGACAATGAAGGTTTTCTCAACACTTTCTGATTAGATACTTGAGTTTCTCTTCAAAATTCTTAACAGCGTTGGCTAAAAATTGCGTAAAAGGCTGAAAAAATGTGTTTCGATTAATTCGATTCGATTAACATAATTGATTCGATTCGATTAATTGGAAAAATTATTTCGATCGATCGATACTTGTCATATCAATGACAGTCCTAATATATATATATATATATATATATATGTATATATATATATATATATATATATATATGTATATATATATATATATATATATATATATATATATATATATATATATATATATATATATATATATATATATATATATATATATATATATATATATATATATATATATATATATATATATATATATATATATATATATGGGCCTTTACTGATTTCTAAGCAAAAGAAGAAAGCATTACTTCATAAAACCAGACTAGCAGACAGTCTATCAAGACCAATTTGGTAAATACATTCGGCAGAACTCATTCGGCACCCGAGGAGAGAGACCCCCCGAATAACCCGCCGCTCTGGATAGCTGAATTACTGAGCCATAGTAAATGATGTCTGCGCCGTCACATAAATCCATTTGTTTAATTTCCTCTCTTACAATATGTGCTATTATCCAGCCAATCCCTTTAATTCCTCCATGTCGTAATGTCTACCGAAAAGCTTTTACTTTCGACATGAAATATACTATAGCGAACTGTGCACATCTTTCGCAACTGTTTTATAATACAATTCAAAACCGTTTGACCACTTTAGCAATGTGTGTGTATTTAGTTTTATCGTCAGCTTCACTCTGAATCTGGCTGCTGATTGAACAATTTGTTTGTTGCACTGGACTATATTGAAATCCTTTTACAATGCTTATAACAAAATTAAAAGTTAGGAACCCAATATTAATCCTGTATCAGGATCCTACCTGTGCTTTTTACAAGGTTTATTGCTAGAAGCCCAATATTTCACCTGTTGCCTTGGCGACTATCTTGGTAGACTCTTTATCCGCGCAGTCCTCAGCAAGGAGGTCAAGGAAACTTATGGGCTTGGAATACCCTAACTAGGGTTAGGGTCAGAGTTAGGGTTAGGAATCAGGTCCAGGGTTATGGATAGGGTTAGTGTTAGTGTTAGGGTATGGTAACCCTAAACCTAACCCTGGACCTGATTCCTAACCCTAAACCTAATCCTAACCCTAATCCTAGGTTTAACCCTAACCCTAACCCTGGACATGATTCCTAACCCTAACTCTAACCCTAGTTAGGGCATTCCAAGCTCATAAGTTTCCTTGACCTCCTTGCTGAGGACTGCGCGGATAAAGAGTCTACTGACCATTTTTAGGCAAAGCCGTATAATCCGCCGCTAGATGTCGCTTTGCCATAAAATAATGGCGCCACTGCTCTTCAAACTGCCGATAGAAATTGTTTTTTTTTTGACATTTAACCCATTAATGCTTAAGAGATCCTCTTAAAATTGTTGTCATGCAAACTATTTGAAGGAGAGTTGTAGGTAATGTTCTGATTAACATTTCTCCTTCAAATATTTTCTCAACTATTCTTTCGTTTGAAAGGCTTCATCAAAATTATCAGGCTGTTTTGGCTGCTGTGAGCATTAATGGGTTAAAGCATTATTTGCGCATTTATAGTCTGCCAACATGGTGTACATCTGGAAAAAATAGTAATTATGATGGATTTAGATACGTAAATTGCGGTTTCAAGTACGAAATCCTTGCCATTTGTTCTCCGTGATAATACATAGGATTGTAGTATAAATTGCCAAAATGTTACTACAAGTTTCACCTCTCTCGGTTGCCAGCGTCATTTTTCTTTTTGATGTAATGATAACTCCCCATAGGAAAATGAAGCAGGCAACCAGTCATTGCTTGAAATATATTTTCCTTCCTTCTCTAGAACGGGAGTGAAAATAAAAAGATTTTTATTTTCTCGCCCCCCCCCCCCCAAAAAAAAAAAAACGGTGGTGAAATTTAAAAATATATATATATATTCTCCCCCAAAAACGGGAGTGGAAATTAAAAGTTTCTTATTTTCTCTCCCCGAAGAAAAAAAATGGTGAAAATAAATAGTTTTTTATTTTCACCCGCAAAAATACGGGTGTGAGGTCATGTTGTTTTTCATTTTCTCTTTCACACTTTCACATCGTATAGGAACGTCAACAATATAATTATTAACTGAGCAAGTATCTGAATCATCTGTGTTCCACCGAGCGAATAGACTGGACCCAGTCTTACCAGCGGGGGAACTGGAGCAAGTCTACATCTGTACGAGTCACATGATCGACTATGGTCATGTGAACAAAAGATGGCGGCGCACAAAACACGAACAGATGGTGGCGAAGTGGAAGAGGAAAACTGTGCTGACACCGATCACCAAGTACCGAAAGGTAATCTGTCTAAATGAAACTATTGCCAACCCCTCACTTCATTTATAAATCTAAAAATTAAAATCGCAGTTGGATATGCACTCCGTGGCTTTAAGTTTAGTTATTGGGTTGGCCCTCCACAATTGATAAACACACAGTCTACACTGACTGAGTAGTTGCCTAGCCCTAACTTTAACTGGTCAACGCCATATGTCATGGACACGTTACTGGTAACTGTCCACACGTACTTCCATGGGAGGGGTGGGCCTGGATAATATGATGAGAAAGCAAAGCTTTAAATGCTCGCGCAGCTCGATGATATTTCTGCATTCCCCTTCAAATGCAGTCACAAGGTGTTTGTTATTGTTATCTGTGACGTCATTCTTTACTTGAACTTCGCTGAAACATATTGGAAGCCCCTTCATATGAGCTTCATATTTGTGCAATAACCACACACAGTATGCGTAGCGATTGACCGAAAATATGGCATAAAAATTACTACGACTTCAACCTGTTGCAAAATCGTCATTTCACGACAGATTTCCTCTAGAATTAAGAGACATGTAGAATTATTTGTGGCAGTTGTAGCGATTTAAACTGCATTGAAATCGATTCACGGAAAGACGAGTAAAGTCATTTTTACCGTGAACATCGAAGTTATGACTTTGGAACCCGCAGAATTCCATCGTAACATGACGTCATTTCAAGACGTCAGCATTTGTCGCACGTGAGCATGTATGTTTCAGTTGTTGCATAGTTCGGCGTGTGTTGCACGATAGTCGGCGACCAAAATGCTATTTTGACACAATTTAAAGGAAACAATCCAAATTTATTATTTGATTAAGAAATATTTAAAACATGAAACGATCTGGCGGCAAAATGTGCTCTTAAAGCAAAAAGTTGTGCTCATTTCCCGCGAGGTTATCGAGCGAGCGAGACAAAGAGACGAACAGACAGAAGTGTTGACGGAAGTGCTGACACCGTTTTTCAGGCCTTAGTATATACTTCCATTGACAATGGCATTGTTGACATCCTATACCGTAAGTGCTCATGGCGCTCGCTATAAGGCACTTCCAGACCTGTTGGTTATCATCTCTCATGTAGCGTGCATCAGTAAAATCTTAGATAAATAAAAACTAGTCAGTCTAGTGGATATGAAACCAGCTGGTCAACCTGAACATTAGCTGTGGCCGACTGTAATACTCATTTCATATATTGATGCTATTTGGTTTTAGAGTAGGCAGGGGGACCTCCGTATAGGCTGCAATGTTAGAAATCGATCCTCCCAAATTACTCTCTAGTGGCAATTAAATGTGCACATTTGTCAGTGATCAGATACAGGCATGGCAAAAACTAATATAGCGGCACATGTCCATATATACATTCAGGTAAATGCCATTATTTGGGCACTTGTGTTAGAAACAGGGACCCGTCCTGTCTGTCTTTTGGACAGACAGTTTTCTGAAAACCTCCTTTATGGACAGGCAAAAATTTCTATAAAGAATTTTCTATTTTGAACTTTTTGGGGTAATAACCAAAGATTTTCCTAACAAACCATCTTTTAAGACATAGCTAAAAAGTAAATTGCCTTTTAGACACATAATAGGCTATTAAATGTAGTTGGTATAAGGATTTGAAGTAGATGAGTATAGCTAAATCTGGACGGGTAGAACTTTTGGAGTTGCTGTTTTGGACAGTCATTTTTGAAATCCTGGCTAAGACACTTGTTAGGAATGAAGTCGCTATGAGGGAAAGTTGTTTTCTATAACTGCAGCCCATACTTCGATGTGTCAATGTTCATACCATATAGTCAATAGCAAAAAATATGAATATCTGGGTATGGACATCGCTGTCGGTTAATACCTGAACAGGGCCATATCACAGTAATTGCGATGGAGAAGTTAAAGAAATAATTTCATTTTACCGATATAAAGTGATGATGCACTAAAAATAGACATCATAAAGAGTACAAAAATGAAAAAAGTCATAACCTAAACCCCACTACCTCACATAAAATTGACTTTCTCAAAATTTGTTTTGTGTGTGTTACGGATGGGAAAGTGATTAAAATCATTTTAGTTTTGATAGGGTTGTCAGAAGTACACTTTTTTGGTGTGTATTTATAAGTGGGAGGCTGAGGTACAATACCACTGAACATATTTGATCTGGTGATCAATGAGGTATTGAACTGTTTTGATTGCCATTTTCCCGTCTGTAACAAAAAACTTAGAAAAGTTTCTATAAAAAGTTCATTTTAAGTAATAATGTAACAATTTTTGGTATCCTCTTACTTCATTAAAAGGCATATTTATTGATGTAACAAATTTGTAGAAAATAAATCACACAATTGGCATTGGTTAAAATGGAGTTTGAAAATTTTCCGTCCGTAACATTTAGTGCTGTTACGGACGGAAAAGTGATTGGGACAGGAAGTATGGCTGGAAGGTAAAAATCAGGGGATCAATGACAGCTATGGATTTTCAGTGTGCATCTCAATAAAGGGTTCAGGGCATATCCATCTACTCTCTATGGGTTGAGGAATTTTCCAAAGAGATCCATGTTGTTTTAAAGGTATGCTATACAGAGAATATGCTTGTAAACACTTAGGTAAGGACCTTGGGTGGATGAGCAATATTTGAGTATGGACAACTCTGTTTCTAACATACATTACTTAGCATAATAGTTCTAACTGATTAAGCTTAGATGCTTCCTTAAGATTATAAAGCTAAGAAAGTTGTGATGAGCATCATTTTAGTTTGTTTTCTTAGAGGTATCTGTTGATTATCATTATTATTATTAATATTATTATTATTTTATTATTATTATTATTATTATTATTATTATTATTATTATTATTATTATTATTATTATCATTATTATTATTATTACTATTATTATCATTATTATTATTATTATTATTATTATTATTATTATTATTATTATTATTATAATCATCATCATCATCATTTCTTTTATTATTACAGATTAATATTGTCAGTAGTAGTAGTAGTAGTAGTCTTAGTAGTAGTAGTAGTAATAGTAGTGGTAGAAATAGTAGTATCTAGACTAATATCATTATTATTATTATCATTATTATTATCTGATATTATTATCATTATTATTATCAATATCATTATTATCATCATTATCTTTAGAACTGCTTCCTCTTGCACATGTTTCAGTGCCTGGGCTCATCTCCTGCCGGCATCTCCTTGTCTTCCTGGCCTTCCTAGGCTTTGTCAATGTCTACGCTCTGCGCGTCAACCTCAGCGTGGCCCTGGTGGCCATGGTCAACAGCACAGACTCCCAGGACAACGTGGGAAACTCCACAGACCCTGACGCCTGTCCCGGAGACAGCATGAACCACACAAACACCATGAAGGTAAGTACTACACTGAAAACTCCTTCCCTATTACAATAAAACCCTCTTTTAATCAGCAACAACCACACAAACACTATGAAGGTACTACACTGAAAACTCCTTCCCTATTACAATAAAACCCTCTTTTAATCAGCAACAACCACACAAACACTATGAAGGTACTACACTGAAAACTCCTTCCCTATTACAATAAAACCCTCTTTTAATCAGCATGAACCACACAAACACCATGAAGGTATTACACTGAAAACTACTTCCCATATGTACAACAAAACCCTCTTTTAATCAGCATGAACCACACAAACTCCATGAAGGTACTACACGGAAAACTCCTTCCCTTTTGTACAACAAAACCCTCTTTTAATCAGCAACAAACACTATGAAGGCATTACACTGAAAACTCCTTCCGTATTACAATAAAACCCTCTTTTAATCAGCAACAACCACACAAACACTATGAAGGTACTACACTGAAAACTCCTTCCCTATTACAATAAAACCCTCTTTTAACTAGCATGAACTACACAAACACTCTGAAGGTACTACACTAATAATTCTTTCCTTTATAGTCAGGGAGCCAAATTGAAAAAAGGGCCTTAAATTTAGAGTTGGTGGCACCCGAGAGGGTAAAAGCAATGGACCCTTCCAACATTTAGTACATCCCTCCAGTATTAAAAAACACCTGTCTGCCGGACTGAAAAAGTGACGGTATATGATTTAGAGGTCATTTGAAGGTCAAACTCTAGAAAAATAGGCTTTTTTCTCAGTAAATGTACTTAAATTCAATGTTTCTTTGCTGCAATCACAAACATTCTTATTTCATATGTATAGTATTATCAATATTGACCTTGTGGTTACATATGTTTGTGTTTGTGTGATATTCAAGGTCATCTCAAGGTCAAATAGGGGTCAAATTATTGAAAAATGGGCTTTTTCTGAGTAAAAGTACTAAATTTCTAATCTATTTCTATGACAATTCTATGCATTCTTCATTTTTTGGTATTGGACTATTAGTATTGATCTTGTAGTAGTTTGGTTTCTCTTTTGGGAGATGTTCAAGGTCATTTCAAGGTCAAAAATAGGTCAAAACGATGAAAAATGAACTCTTTTCTGAGCATAAGTACTAAGTTTTTAACATATTTTTAGGGCAATCACATGCATTCTTCTTCTTATGGTATTGGACTATTGAA
This sequence comes from Maea johnstoni, assembly GCA_963942565.1. Lineage (NCBI taxonomy): Eukaryota > Metazoa > Annelida > Polychaeta > Spionida > Magelonidae > Maea > Maea johnstoni. Next base: position 15,942,189 of record OZ012700.1, on the reverse strand, counting down.
ATCGATCTTATAGTTATTTGATTTCTATTTTGGTTGATATTCAAGGTCATCTCAAGGTCAATAAGGGCAAAAAATAGTTGAAAAAATGGGCTTTTTCTGGGTAAAAGTACTAGTTTTTCAATCTTATTTATAGTAATCACATGCATTCTTCTTTCTTATGGTATTGGACTTTTGACAATGATCCGATAGCTTAAACGCAATGGAACCTTCCAACATTTAGTACATCCCTCCAGTATTAAAAAGCACTTGTCTGCCGGACTGAAAAAGTGACGGTGTATGATTAAACGTCATTTGAAGGTCAAACACTTAAAAATAGGCTTTTTTCTTAGAAAATGTACTTAGATTCAATGTTTCTTTGCTGCAATCACAGACGTTCTTATTTCATATGTATAAAAATATCAATACTGACCTTGTGGTAAAGTATTTTTTTGTTTGTGTGATATTCAGGATCATTTCAAGGACAAATAGGGGTCAAATAATTGAATAATGGGCTTTTTCTGAGTATAAGTACCAATTTTTTCATCTATTTCTATGAGAATCATATGCATACTTCTTTTCTTTGGTATTGGACTATTGGTATTCATCTTCCAATATCATGATTTCCATTTTGTGTCATACTCAAGGTCATTTTTAAGTTCAAAAAAAGATCCAAAAGTTGAAAAATGGGCTTTTTTCTAAGTAAAAGTACTAAGTTTATAACATATTTTTATAGCAATCACCTGCATTCTTTTTTTTTTCAGTATTAGACAAATGATGTCGGTCTTGTAGTAATCTGCTATCTACTTTGTGGGGTATTCAAAGTTATTTGAAGGTCCTGAAAGGGGTCCAAAAGTTGAAATATGAGCTTTTTTCTGAGTAAAAGTACTAGGTTTTTGATGTATCTTATGACAATCACATACATTCTTCTTTTATCGGTATTGGACAATTAGTTTTGGTCTTGTAGTAGTCTGCTATCTATTTTGTGAGATACTCAAGGTCATTTCAAGGATGAGAAGGGTTCGAAAAGTTGAAAATAGGCTTTTTCTGTACTAAGTTCTTAATATATTTCTAATAGCAATCACATGCATTCTTCTTTTATTGGTATTGGACTATTGAAAGTGATTTTTCAGTAATCTGATTTCTGTTTTTTGTGGAATTCAAGGTCATTTCATGGTCAAAAAGTTGAATTTTTTTTGCTTTTTCGAAGTAAAAGTAATCTTTCTTTTTTTAAGGTGATCACATGCTTTCCTTCTTATTCTATTTTAATAGAAATAGCGCTTTATAAGTGACAATTTTGATAACTCTGGTGCTGAATTGGTACTTGTACTCAGAAAAAGCCCATTTTTCAGTTGTTTGACCCCTATTTGACCTTGAGATGACATTGAATATCACACAAACATAAATATATGTAACCACAAAGTAAGTATTGTTATTTCTATACATATGAAATACGAATGTCTGTGATTGCAGCAAAGAAACATTGAATCAAAGTACTTATTAAGAAAAAAGCCTATTTTTAAGTGTTTGACCTTCAAATGACCTTAAATCATATACCGTCACTTTTTCAGTCCGGCAGACAAGTGCTTTTTAATACTGGAGGGATGTACTAAATGTTGGAAGGTTCCATTGCTTTTACCCTCTTGGATCATTATCAATAGTCCAATACCATAAGAAAGAAGAATTCATGTGATTACTATAAATAAGATTGAAAAACTAGTACTTTTACCCAGAAAAAGCCCATTTTTTTTGCCCTTATTGACCTTGAGATGACCTTGAATATCAACCAAAATAGAAATCAAATAACTACAAGATCGATTTCAATAGTCCAATACCATAAGAAGAAGAATGCATGTGATTGCCCTAAAAATATGTTAAAAACTTAGTACTTATGCTCAGAAAAAGAGTTCATTTTTCATCGTTTTGACCTATTTTTGACCTTGAAATGACCTTGAACATCTCCCAAAAGAGAAACCAAACTACTACAAGATCAATACTAATAGTCCAATACCAAAAAATGAAGAACGCATAGAATTGTCATAGAAATAGATTAGAAATTTAGTACTTTTACTCAGAAAAAGCCCATTTTTCAATAATTTGACCCCTATTTGACCTTGAGATGACCTTGAATATCACACAAACATAAACATATGTAACCACAAGGTCAATATTGATATTTCTATACATATGAAATAAGAATGTTTGTGATTGCAGCAAAGAAACATTGAATTTAAGTACATTTACTGAGAAAAAAGCCTATTTTTTTAGAGTTTGACCTTCAAATGACCTCTAAATCATATACCGTCACTTTTTCAGTCCGGCAGACAGGTGTTTTTTAATACTGGAGGGATGTACTAAATGTTGGAAGGGTCCATTGCTTTTACCCTCTCGGGTGCCACGGAATTTAAAAAAATGGGGTTTGGCTCCCTGACTATTACAACAAAACCTTCTTTTAACCAGCACAAACCACACTGTAAACACTATGAAGGTACTACACGGAGAACTCCTTCCCTATTACAATAAAACACTCTTTTAATCAGCATGAACCACACAAACACTATGAAGGTATTACACTGAAAACTCCCTCCCTTATGTAAAACAAAACCCTCTTTTAATCAGCATGAACCACACAAACAAGTTATGAAGGTACTACACTGAACACTCCTTCCCTTATGTACAACAAAAACAGAATCTTTTATACTTTTTTGTTTTTGATAAACTGTTTACTGTTAACCTACAAGCCCTCATTATGGCTTATTAATTCAATTCATTTCCCTCTTTGAAGCCTGAAGGGTTCAACATGGACTCCAACGAAGTAAAATCTCAAGTTTTACATCCCTTTTTCTTATACTTTAACTCATTTCTCTTTAAAGCCTGGAGAGTTCAACTGGGACTCCAACACGCAAGGTCTGATTCTGGGCTCGTTTTTCTACGGGTACATCGTGACGCAGCTACCGGGCGGCTGGCTGGCCGAGCAGTTTGGCGGCAAGAAGATGTTTGGTTTTGGTGTGCTGTGCACGGCCGTCTTTACGCTGCTCACGCCGCTGGCGGCAAGGACAAGCCTAGGGCTCTTGATAGCTGTCAGAGTCCTAGAGGGACTCGGTGAGGTAAGTGTGCATATATATAATATGTATATATATATATATATATATATATATATATATATATATATATGTATATATATATATATATAAATATATATATATATATATATATATATATATATATATATATATATATGTATATATATATATATATATATATATATATGTGTGTATATATATATATATGTATATATATGTATATAGGAGAAACCACAGTATACTCTGATTACAGACATAAACATGCACTTAATTATTGAAATAAGACATAATATCCCTATACAATTTCATAGGAATTATATTGAGGTGAAAAAAATTAAATTATACTCTTGAAATTGACATTTTTCGAAATTACTCACATCAAAACTTCGATGTCCTAAGGGGTGACTTTTGAGGGTTTGGATGTCCAAAAAATGCCCAGACGCTCTGCTGGCTAAAACTATGGGCTCGGGAAATATAGAACTGTCATTCAGACATCCATTTTCTTTTTGATTCTATCATTGACATTTTGTTTTCGAATCCAATTATTTTGATTAGATTGTGAAGAACTCCACTAATAGGATATTTTCACATGTTCCACACTATAGTTTTGTTGCTAGGATCTTTAGATTCTTTCAATATAAGGACATGAAAGTTTTCTCAACATTTTTCGATTGAATACTTGAGTTTCTATTCAAAATTTATATAAGTGTTGGCTAAAAATGGCTAAAATATGGTGTAAAAGGCCGAAAGAATGTGTTTACTTAGTTGGTTGGCATAACAATTGACAAAATATTTTTTTCGATTAATTAGAAAAATTATTTAGATCAATCGATACTTGTCATATCAATGACAGTCCTACTGCTTTACAATATTCAAGGGTTTTACCTGCCATTGGCAGTTGGGCAGTTTTTATCCTCAGCCTCTATTATATTGTTTGTTTTTCAGGGTGTTACGTTCCCTGCCATGCACGCCATGCTGGGGGTCTGGGCACCCCGCCTAGAGAGAAGCAAACTAACGGCATTTGCCTACGCAGGTACGTCCATAGAGACAAAACCTATTCCTCGATAGACCTCATACACCCTCTTTTCCATGCATTTTGATGATTCACATTTCTGTTGACAGTTGACAGGGTCCGACATAAGTACTTGCCCGCTTGCCCCAGCAAGTGAGCTTTTGAAAAAATGGCTTTCGGGCAAGTACATCTTAGTTTTCACTTGCCCGACTGGGAAAGCTGGCAGTCCATACATTTTTATGTAGAAAATGTGGCACAAATACCTAGAAATATGCAAATAATGCAACAAAATCAAAAAGAAAATGGTTATTTACAACATTAAATCCATGATTAATAATACATGTCATTCTAGAATATGTTTTAACTTATTTCGAGCAAGCCGCAAATTGTTATTATTGTTGTTATTATTATTATCATTATTGTTATTGTCATTATAATTATTATTATTATTTTTATTACTACTATTATTATTATCATTATTATTATTATTATTATTAATATTAGTATTATTGTTATTGTTATTATTATCACTTTTATTATTATTATTATTATTATTATTATTATTATTATTATTATTATCATTATTATTATCATTATTCTTATTATTATTAATATTACTATTATTATTATTATTATCATTATTATTATTATCATTTTCATTATTATCATCATTGTTTTCATTATTATCATCGTTATTATTTTTATTATCATTAAGTTTAGTGACAACTTTTCTCTCCTATTTGCAGGTGCTCAGTTTGGAACAGTTCTATCAATGCCATTATCAGGCTTGTTAGCCGTGCATGGACCTTTCGGGGGCTGGCCCTCTGTCTTTTATGTATTTGGTAAGTTCAGGTCAGGAATATCAAAATTCTCTCAATTGTATCTTTTATAATAAGATTAGTATTATAGGCTAAAGTTGATTTCTATCCATATGTCTTTGTCAGTTTCACATCTTTTTAGTCTTTTTTGAATGTTTTTTAATTTATTGGTAGAGAGAGAGAGAGAGAGAGAGAGAGAGAGAGAGAGAGAGAGAGAGAGAGAGAGAGAGAGAGAGAGAGAGAGAGAGTCAACCTAGTGATTTCCCACAGGAAGCTTGTATTCAGTGAATCATAGGGGTCTGTCCTGATGGCCGAGTGGCCTAAGGCATGGCTACTGACTGCTACATGTCTCTCACCACTGCCCAGGGTTGAATCTTGGATGGGGCATGTGAGAAGGTTGCTAATGATTTGGGCTTGGACAGGGGTTTGCCAAACCAGCATGTCCAAAGGCCTTTATGTCCTATCTCTCACATGCACCTGTGTCCTGCTTGTTGTGCTGACTTCAGTGTCCGACGTACAAGGTAGCCCTACTAGTCTGGACTAGTAAAAATGTGAAAAGGGGCCGGTAGCTTGTAGCCCTACCAGAGTAGTACAAATTTACCAGTCATGATAAGGTTGATTATTTGACATGTTGAAATTTTGGTGGGTGCCTTTAGGAAGATTTAGATTAATAGCATATTTTCTTGCATATTTAGATAATAAAAGGGGTCAAGTTTTAATGATTATTTGGATTTTCAGGTAGGGCCAGTACAGGTTGGAGTAGGGCTAGCATATTCCATATGCCACTAGCCCTACCAGGCTTGTAGAGTTTTCTGGTTATTGTCAGACCCTGGACTTAATTGTTTGTCACATCATCACTGCACGCGCAAATTGCAAATCAACAACAAACATGGTGGACCGCTACAGGGGCTAACGCAACATGGAATTCTTAATTAGATTAGATTCTATGCAGGGAAAGGAACTACTGCACAGTATACCTAAGGGTGAAGAATGGTAAGGCCTGGAGGGTAAAGATTCAATCTTATTTAAGCGTACATGTTCTCAATTGGGGGTCTATAGGATGGGTGTGGGATACTTTGGTTAGCTGTTAGGCAGCAGTCAATTGATTATTGATAGGGTTAGGGAATTGATGTTTTCATTTATGTTTAACCAACTTGAGGTTTGTTCAGTATAATGAAACAAATATGACATTCCATCAGGGTATCCCCACCGGGATGTCATATTTGTAAAATGTTTGTGTTTACGATACTTTCTATGTATTTCCCTGCAGGTAGTCTAGACCTGTGGTGCTATATGGTTGATGATTTGTGCTGTGTGTGTTTACAATACTTTTCTATGTATTTCCCTGCAGGTAGCCTAGGCATTGTATGGTTTATAGTTTGGATGATATTAGTGCATGACAAACCCTCAATGCATCCTCGCATTTCTGCTGCCGAGAGAAACTACATCGAGAAATCTATTGGACATTCAGATAAAAAGGTGAGTGATCAGGGTATTAAGTTCTGATTTTGATTTCGCTAACAAACAACTCATAAAAACTGTCCGAGGTAAAGATAACTATCAAAATACAAGTTATGTTATTTACAGTTTAGTATATAGGAATGATTTGACGTAGAAATCTGAGGTTGGAGAGTCCCAAGGCAAATTTCAAAGAATCATATCTTGTTCATTTCTTAATTGATATGTAACACTCAAAATATGATTCAGTTTCCTAAAATTTTCAGATCTACAATATTCCCTGTTTAACAATAACTGGATTGATAACATCATGATTAACTCTAAGACTACAATGTAAACTAATTTATTTGAATGAAATGAAACTCCAGTTCAGCCCCATATATATGTTTTACCTTTTTCTAGCATTTCCCACGAAGTCAAAAATGCTGACGATTTGCATAACATATTTGTTTACAATGACTTTACATTAACTGTTCACTAAAAATGGGCAGCATTTTTTTATCCTCTCGATCGGAACCAGCGCCCTATATCACTGTACTATAAATATTGTTACTTCCAGAAGATGGCCACATTGTACTATAGATATTGTTATTTACAGAAGATGGCGACATTGTACTTTAAATATTGTTACTTACAGAAGATGGCCACATTGTACTTTAGATATTGTTACTTACAGAAGATGGCCACATTGTACTTTAGATATTGTTACTTACAGAAGATGGCCACATTGTACTTTAGATATTGTTACTTACAGAAGATGGCGACACCATGGCTGGCGATTTTCTCGTCGCCGAGAGTCTGGGCGATCATCGTGGCTCACTTCTGCTTCAACTGGCTCTTCTACACACTGCTTACCACCCTGCCACTCTACATGAAGCAGGTCCTCAAGTTCGATCTGTCACAGGTCCGTTGTTTTTATGCTCTCTCCTAGACTCTCCAGTTTGGCTGCATAGTGCTTTTGGTCAAAATATATACTGTAGAATGGCTATTTTTTCTGTGTGACAATTTTCCCTAATTTTTCATATTTGGGTGTTTCCGTTTCTATTATTTCCGAAGGGAGGACATATTTCATCCGTTTCTAATTTTCAAATTTTATGTAGATTTTTTATTTTAATATAACAAAGAGTAAATATTAATGGTTGAGGACAAGGGTAAGGCCACTCTGCATTTAAAACATCATGCACTAAACATATTGTTTTTTCCTGTGTTGTTTATTCCCGTTTGAAAGCATTCGGGAAAAAACGGGAAAATAAAACTTTTAGGGATACCTCCTAAACAAACACAGTGTTCAGAAAGTACTTTAAGGGAAATCTTAATCAGAAACTATCAAAACACTCTTCCTCAATTTTTCATGTGCACACCTTTTTGTCATTACCCTATGTGATGGCTTATCCAAACGCCTTATTTATACCAGTGCTGCTGGACCTCTTTGATTTTGCATACCTCATTATCAGCACTCATGATTATAACCCTTTTGCAACATTTAGGGAAGCATATGAGCCAAATGTAGGTCAACAAACCCGTGGGGGGGGGGGGGGGGGGAACTTCGGTATTTAGGTGGCCCTAAGGGGGGTACATATGCTCGTTATCAAAATTTAAGAATACCCCTAATGCACTGATTTCAGGCCAGAAAAGCACCCTTATTTTTTAGAAAGACTTTTTCTAGTAAATAAACACCCCTTCTTTTATCAAAACACTGACATTGGATGAACGGGAACACATATTTTAACTGAAGATTTTATAGACCTCTGCCTGCATCGGCAGCAAGTGGCGGCAGCAAACTCGGAAGCCCAGTCACTTTGGGAGTCACTAGGCGTCAGAGCCGCGTATATTCCGCGGATTGTAAGGGGATTTTCACCCCCCATACTTCGTAACTGGGTACAAAAAAGTACCTTTCTTTTGCAAAATCGCAGACATGTGGAGGTCTTAAAAAAGACCCCTTCTTCCGCGAAATACGTAACGCGGGTGCAGCCCCCCTCTGTACCTGAGTGCCCTCATCGGGTCAACGAATCTCTATACATCTCCTAATGGTTGCAGAGCTTGCTATTTATCTGGAGGCAACTTTGGATTTTCTGTATCTCAAGCCACTACTTCATGGACTTGAATTGATTGTATAGAGCCCTTATTTAATATTTCACAGTGCCTATGGAAAATCAAAGCAATATTCTTAGATTGTGCTTCTGCCCCTGATCCAGACCTCATTTTCTAAAAGGCAGAAAAAATGGAGAAATTTGAAAATTTTGCTCGACTAATGAAATCAATTTAGACATATTTTAAGGTGAATTTTTTATCTTAAAACATTGTTTTTGTTATTGTTGATGTTGTTATTTTTGTTGCAGAATGGTTTTCTTTCGGCCGTACCCTACCTGTGTAAGTGGGTCATGATTGTTATTGTTGATGTTGTTGTTGTTGCAGAATGGTTTTCTTTCTGCCATTAACCCTACCTGTGTCAGTGGATCATGATTTTTGTTGTTATTGTTGATGTTGTTGTTGTTGCAGAATGGTTTTCTTTCTGCCATTAACCCTACCTGTGTAAGTGGGTCATGATTGTTGTTGTTATTGTTGATATTGTTGTTGTTGCAGAATGGTTTTCTTTCTGCCATTAACCCTACCCGTGTCAGTGGGTCATGATTGTTGTTGTTATTGTTGTTGTTGTTTTTGTTGCAGAATGGTTTTCTGTCGGCCGTCCCCTACCTGTGTCAGTGGGTCATGATTGTTGTTGTTATTGTTGATGTTGTTGTTGTTGCAGAATGGATTTCTTTCGGCCGTACCCTACCTGTGTAAGTGGGTCATGATTGTTGTTGTTATTGTTGATGTCATTGTTGATATTGTTGTTGTTGTTGCAGAATGGTTTTCTGTCGGCCGTACCTTACCTGTGTCAGTGGATCACGATTAACCTGTGTGGGCTGCTGGCAGATCACCTCCGGTTTAAAGGCTACCTCAGCACCACTGCCGTCAGGAAAATATGGACATGCCTAGGTGAGTACTGATTATAATGATAATAATAATGATAATAATGATAATAATAATAATAGTGATAATAATAATAATAATAATAATAATGATAATGATAATGATAATAATGATAATAGTAATAATGATGATGATAATAACAATAATAATAATAATGGTAATAATAATAATAATGATGATAAAAATAATACTAATACTAATAATAATAATAATAATAATAATAATAATAATAATAGTAATAATGATAATGATAATAATAATAGTAATGATAATAATAATAGTAATGATAATAATAATAGTAATAATGATAACAATATCAATAATGATAATGATAATAATAACAATTATAATGATAATGATAGTAATAGGTGGATAGCAGAACAGACCACACTTTCTAACAGGGTGTAACAAATTTAACATATACTCTTACATGGTAAGAATAGAATGATACATTACAACCCATGCTAAAAGGTGATATTAATTGTGGTGGTGCGCTAAGGGATGATATCAAATTCAGAGGTTCCATATTAAATCTACATAGTGTGAACAGCTGAATGTGTGACACCTATCAACCAATGAACATGGAGAATGACAGCAGAGCAGGTGTGTGGCCTGATAGTGATATTGTGTGTTTTGACTGTTTTGCAGGTCTTGGACTTCCGGCGGTGTTTCTCGTATCAACTGGTTTCATAAAATGTGACAATACATTAGCAGTGGTCATGATCTGTCTTTCGTTAGGGACGGCAGGATTTGCAATGTCAGGGTTTAATTGTAATCATCTAGATATAGGGCCACAGTTTGCTGGTGAGTGATATTATTTATATCAAATGTATTCAGTATCTATGATACTTTCATCAAAATTTGGAAATTGAAAATAATTATATAAAATATTTGGAGAGTTTTTGGTTGTGTGCTAATTAACATTTCATCTTCAAATATTTTCCTAAGTAAGCTTTTTGCTTGAAAGATTTCATCTTGATTGCTGTTTACAGCATTACTAGGTTAACTCATTAATATACACATTGACCAAAAACAGCCTGATAGTTTTCATGAAATCTTCGAGGCGAAATCATTTTTAGGAAAATATTGGATACAGAAGTGTTAATCAGAACATTACCAACAACCCTCCATCAAATCAGACATGGGGTCAATTACTTTTGAAAGTAATATATTACAATTACAATTACTTTCCATTGGCCCTATTACAATTACAATTACAATTACTTTTGAAAATCACTATCACTATTACAATTACAATTACTTTTGAAATGTAATATATTACAATTACTTATTACTTTTCTAGTTGCGGATGAATGTGACCCTTTGTCAAATTGTCATAACTTATCTTTTATTCAGTCCATAGCACATTATACATAAGGTGGACAGTGCTTTGTTTAAATAACTTGCGGACAAGAACATATGTTCACTTTACGCAGGAGTTCATCTAATAAAGGGTTCATCTGATTATAAGGTACTGATTAACGAAGGCAAACATGGGGTGTCCTAGTATTTAGATCCTGGAGCAAAGACTGATGCACAAATCCATCAGTTATTCAGTATAGAAAAAATGTGATGAAAGAACCCTGGTGTTTGATCCCCTTGCATTCACTTGGTTTAGAAAATGTTCCACCTAAGGAGGTCTGCTATAAATTTGGCAATAAGAGAGTACATGTAGCTTAAGGCAGGATACTTGAAAACTTAAAGCCTACAGAGGTGTTTAAATTAAAGAGATATTGAAAAATACCAAACCCACAATACTTAATACAGTATAATCTGATAATGTGATAAACAACTCGCTCACCGACCCCAAAAGTCTTTCAAATGAGCATAACATTTGGTCTCCTTGAGTTCAGAGTATGCTCCAAAATCCTCATGTACATGTACGTGCAGGTGAGGATTGACAGTGTATGTAGCTACAGGAAGTAACAATTGCAATTTGAATCACCTGGGGTTTCATTGACCTAGATCATTCATGGAAATGATGATACCCCTAAGTCTTGACGTCAACCAGTTCCAACTGGAAGTCCACATATAATTATTCATATCTTATAATAACTATTTGTCACATACATATAGTCAGAAATAAGCTGGAATGTATGTTGAAAAAAGTTCCATTGGGAAAACATTGCTTGTAAGAGACCATCTAGTCAATATAGTATTAAATAACACAATATGACAAAGGGATCATTACAAAATCACCATGATTAGAGCATAACTGCTGAAATATGCCCAATGAAGTTTGATAATATTCTTTAAAAGGTTAATATGAAGGCTGTTAAACAGAGCTTCAAGGTAGCCTTTAAAGTTTCAAGTACAACCATTCTAAGAAATCACTCCAAACATTTTTGGGATGTCCTGAGGGGTGATTTTTGAGGGTTATGGTGTCCAAATGACTCCCAGACACCCTGCTGTCTTAAACCCTATATGGACAACTGGCATCTTTACTTATCCTATGAGAGGAATTGAGAATAAGGATGGGCAGCTAATCTCAGAGCCTTCTTGTTCTCATGTGGGATTCTACAATACTGTGCACTCAGTTACATTGTACACCTAATGGCAGCTTTGCTTATCTTCATCAAATTGCAATTAAATCAACTTCCCTTGGCCTCTGACCTAGATTGATGTACCTAGACACACTTACTCTTTAGGAGACACAGTGAATAAATTCTAGTGCCGTTCAGATGATTCACAAAACCTAGCTTTTCCCAGACTTATCACTGAAATCAATCCTTCAAATTCAAGGTATTTGAGACAAGGAGTGACATGAAGGAGTCATATGGAAAAGTGACTTGTTTACTGTACAGTTGATTTTTTGGTCATAAATGGGAAAAGTAATAGAAAAGTAATAGAAAATTACTTATTACTTTTGGGGCCAGTCTATTACAATTACTTATTACTTGAAGATTTTGACTATCTATTACTTATTACAGGCTATTACTTTGAAAATCGGTCTATTACCTATTACTTTTCTATTACCTATTACTTATTACCCCATGTCTGCATCAAATATTTAGTAAAATTATTCTTAATTCTAAAAATATTCTCAAAAGTATTTCAGATCCAGACTGCAATATATGGAGGAAAGCATTGAAGGGTTAAATGTGCAATTATGTCTTATTGTCAAGAAGGACAGACATGGGGTAGTTTATAGAATTCACAAATAGGAAAAGAAAAATCTCCCCTCAGAAATCAGAGTCTCTACTGTGAGGAATTTAAAAAAATGTCTATTTCAATCACATAATTGAATAATTTTCACCTTAATATAATTCCCATGGCATTGTATATGGACATAATGCTTTATTTCATTAAGTAAATACATGTTTATGGTTGTAATCTGAGTTAATTGTTGTCTCCCTTGAAAATTTGGACGCTCAAAAGTTTTAAAATTGCCAATTTTGGACACCCACTTTCGAAATCCTGGCTAAGTCCCTGGTTATAAGGTTTCTCTCTTCTTTCAGGTACACTGATGGGGATAACTAATTGTGCAGCCACTATTCCAGGGTTCGCGAGCCCCCAGGTCGTGGGACTCATCACAAGTCAAGGGGTACTGTATACAGCTTTAATTTGGAGTGTTGAAAATTTCGCTTTACAGCCCTACTGGAGGGTTTTGTGCTACTTTAAATTTGTGCATTCAGGCACTGAAACTAAGCTATAAGTTTTAGTTACATTTATTTGAAGGATGTTATTTTGGCGCTATTATGGGGACACGATAATAGCAAAAATTAAATGCCTGTAAAAAATACCAGTTATACAGTATGTACTAGATGTAAAGCTATATTATGGGCTTTAGCTATTAAAAATCACCCTGTATTCATAAATGATAAGGAAGAGGGTGGTCACCAAGTAAGGTTTATAAAAAAAAGTTGGTCATCAGGTTGTCATTCC
>OZ012700.1:15916484-15926484 GCA_963942565.1 Maea johnstoni | reverse complement strand
GTCCTCTATGGTGACCACTGTAGATTGGCTAATTTTTCTGTGAGTTTTATTTTCCCGTTTCTTCCCGAATACTTTCAAACAGGAATAAACAACACAGGAAAAAAAATACAGTACATGTCCGGACTTAATAAACATGGGGAAATCCTTATCCTTTTCCATCAATTTTTACTCTTTGGTATACTGAAATTAAAAATCTACATAAAACTGGAAAATTAGAAACAGAAAAAAACATATGTCCTCTCTTCAGAAATATTAGAAACAGAAACACCCCAAAGTGTTACACCGAAAAATAAGCCATTCTACGGTATTAATTTCATCTCAGCCTCCTTTCTTTCTCTCTCTTGTCTCACTTCTCTTCTGGTGGTGGTTCTCTATTTTCTTTTTTCTCTTTGTTTTGTTTTTGCAGACTGACTATGGTACAGCGACACAGTAGTGCATAATTTCTGATTGTCGCACCAGCGTGCGACAGAGGCTTCAAACTATGCAACGGAACACATCGAAAAATAAAAATGTTTGACATTGCCTACTGTAGAACACACAATTTTCGCGTTTATATATGGCGTACATAGCGTGTGCTTCCGCTTCGCTATATATAAAAACGCTGTACTTTTTTCTTACTGTACTGGCGCTGTCAGCGGCGGCTACCATAAAGATAACGCTATGATGCAAAAACTCCCCAATTCGCTATATTTGGGACACGCGTCATATGTGTGTTCTACAGTATTACCCTGCAATTTGATTGGCTGCGCAGCTTACATACTTCCTAAATTAGAGATCTTTGATATGAAGACTTTTATTACCATCCGATTGTATTATTTATTCATTGATCCATATCTTGACTATTGATATGAAGGTTCACCTGGTGACAAATTTTTCTTTCAATTTTTGATTGCATGATGGCATCTATTCAAATTGTTTGTGCTCCATGACTTCTAGTCAGAAGGTGTTTCAAGGGTTCAATAAACCCCTCCCCCTTTCCTCGCATACAGTTCAAAATGTTGAAAACTTTGAACAAAGTTGTCACTAACTTCTTTAGTTTTGCTTAAAACAAATTAGCTAGATCTACTTCTGTGATGAAATGAACCCTCCACATCAGGGCTCGACATTAAGGCTAGCCCTGTAGCCCCAGGCTAGTTATTGAAAGTCAGGGCTAGTAAATTCTACCTGTGAGTAGCCCCAAGGGGCTAGATAGAAATATTGGCACTTAAAAAAGTATGAAGCCCTCCCTTGGCTCTGTATACCTGGATGATGATATAACTCAATTCAACACAATACACTGCATTCTTTTCTTGTTATCAACAGAGGCTATGGAGTAGGTCACTATTTGAAAGATTTTGTTATAAATATCTGGGCTAGCATAAATATTTCAGGGCTAGTAAAAGTTAGGATAACTAGCCCTGCTGGGCTTGTGAAGTTTTTTCTTAATGTTGAGCCCTGCACATACAGAACACAATCCCTACGTGGAAATACTGGATCCACGCCTGAACTTAATGAGCTGGTATACGGGGTATCTTACCTTTACCATTTATTCAGCAATGCATGCTTGACTCTATTGTTAATACCGGCAAATCTGCTTAATCGGGACTAAACTGGACAGATTGGAAGGTCCCAGTCCATTCCTATACATATAATTCCTATACGCATAATCCGGATTTCGTCTAATCCAGACAGAAATTTAGGGTCTACATCAGTCCAGATTAAGTTGCCTGTACTTTATTCCTCTACACTGCTGTGACTTAACCCATACATACCAGGAGATCTACTTCTATTCTAATGATACTTTTTAAATCAACATTGAAACTTTACATCGGCTCACAGAATATTTGAAGTGGAGTTGTGGATTTCTTTCTGAAAAACACTCCTATTCCATATATTTCAGGAAAAATGCTCTCGTTACAAAGACATTACCAATAAATAAAATTTTAATAAATCCTTAACTGTGTTTTATCAAGAATCCCAAACTAATGATGGGTTCCTTAAAAATTTCAAACTTAAAGTGAGTCAAAATCCCAAATTTAGTGTGGGTTTTATTGAAAAGGTGTGTACTTAATTTACCACAGGATGTAATTGGCTGTAATTGCAATTTCTGAGATGGTTAAATTACACAATTGTTGATTGTTTCCAAGCATTCTGCTATATTGGATTGAAAACTAATCTTTTTCCATCTAAAACTTGCAAAAACAGCACCAGTTTAATCTCGAAAGATTATATTCATTGGTTTTAAATGTAGAGGTTGTACAGGGTATGTATTTTATTTGAGAAGGTGTGTACTTATATTACGACAAGATGTAAATTTTATGCTACAGGTGTAAAAGGGTTATAACTGTTAACCCATTCATGCCTGAAGATCTCTTTAACAATTGTCGTCTGGAACTTTAATACTTCTGAAAATAACTTACAAATCAATCTTAAATTCACAAAATATTTGAAGGAGAGTTGTGAGTTGGATTTTGATCAACATTTCCCCTTTGAATATTTTTCTGAGAATTGCTTTTTTATGAGTGATATCATCATAATAGTCAGACAGTTTCAGTCAAAACAGGCATGAATGGGTTAAGAGATCAATATTGCTGAGTTACTTTGTTGACATATGTGTTTAACCCTTCCAATGCTGAGGCTACTTTCATCCAAAGCACAAGGGCGCAAAGATTTTTGAAAACCATCTAAACCCTGTCATGTTGGTATTCATTGGATAGCTCTCACTGAGTACTTTAAGATGAGTACCCATATGCTAGGGGTTCAGTATCATTTCAGGTTTTTGCATTATTTTGTCTTGGCCAAATTAGCCAATTAGCATAAGGATTAAAGAAAGATGTTGTTATTATCATTGGGAATATAGATACAATATTGCCTATGATAACTATCATTATAATGATCCTACAAATAGGGGGGCTTTTTGATCTTTTAATAGATGTCCTTGTTGCTTTTAAATATTATAAGAATATGGTTCAGTATTCATGCTTGAAAGCTTCGAGGTGGTTCATTCCCCTTGCCATTATGTAAAAAATGTTTTAGAGAAGATAAGAATCAGCCATCTCGTTGATATTTAATCAACTAAGGTGATTTATTTTCATTTTATTATTTCATATTGTTCTATATACCTTGAAATATTATACCAGAAAGATATTTTTATGAAATTGTGTTTGCCTATTTATGCAAATGATATCCATATACTTTGTTAAAATTTGAAAAAGTTTTAAATGCTTTAAGCTGTATTTGAAACTTTCCTTGAATAATGATAGGAATTTCTTGGATTCACAATACTGTTGTTGAAGTATTATCCTGATTCCAGTATATCAATTGTTAGGGTATTTATATTTTCTTGATATTTATGGGTATTCTATGTGTTCAGGGTAATTTTAAGTGAAAATCGTATCATAGGGACCAGTCTAATGTTACCTTAAGTGCAAACTGTATCTCCCTAAGGATGTTTTATTCAAAAATAATGACTTAATATCAAAAGTGAGGGAGACCATGGCCTTTAAAGCCCAGGTTCCATTTCATATTCAACCTTATGCAAATCATATGTTAATGAGTTTGAATGCAATTTTCTCATGTCGAATGAAACTTGATATGTCACAGATTCTGGAATTCACGTCATAAGTTGATTTCTAAATTTTGAACGTGTTCAAAACTTTTAAATTGATATCAACTCAATTTCTGTTGATTTGACTTCGGTAATATATCCTCATTTGCATAATGTCAAATGATAATCTCCCACATGCTGTATCATAGCAATACTATATGACATGTCAAACTCAACTTATTAGACTTTGTATTACATTTGAGCTGTCAATCAAACGGTTCATTTGCATAAATTCTAAATCAACATCACCATATACCATTGTGATGTCATTTTCAGAAATATCAGTCAAATGCTTTGCCTTTCAGTTGCACATGGAATGCAAACCACATCGAAAAGGTATTTTCAGCAAGGTTCTCCTTCGACATATGACGTTTTCAATCTTTCACCAAAAGTGTGGTCGCATTCGTTGTGAAAAAACACCTTGAGGAAACATAAAATAATTCCTTACCTTAATATATCTCATGCTGCTGGACCAAGATACTTAACATTTAGGTATGAATGTGAATGTTGAAGCAATGTGTTCAATTATTATGATTGAATAATACTGAATTTATGTTATTCATATTTCATATATATCAGCATGCGTCCATTGCCATCCATAATTATAACTGTGAGTTATGATTTACATCATATGATTTTGCAGACTATTCAGTGGTCAAATTTGCTATATATATATATATATATATATATATATATATATATATATATATATATATATAAATATATATATATATATATATATATATATATATATATATATATATATATATATATACATGTTTCACGTGGGTATGTCGTAGGGGGGCAGGGTTGTATATACATGTATGTATATATATATATATATATATATATATATATATATATATATATATATATATATATATATATATATATATATATATATAATATATATATATATATACATATATATATATATACATATATGCATATATATATATATATATATATATATATATATATATATATATATATATGCATATGCGTGTGTGTGTCTGTGTATATTGTTTGATGCATGACAAATGTACAGTATGTCACCCAGACAAAGTTCAAAACTATAACTCCCAAACTGGGAAAATGTTGATATTAGTAATAGAAATTTATTTCTGTTACCCTTAAGCTCATAATAAAAAAGAATATCAGGGATAAAGGCTGTGTTGTTGTCCGTCATCCTGGTGGTTGTGTGTTTATGTTTCTTAAATGATTCTTTGAAGTTCCTTTCCATAGCTTAACCAATTCATACCTGCAATGGCCAAATCGTCATGAATATTTTAGTAATATTTTTATGACCAACATATAGTAATGATATATATCAAGGAGAAATACTGGCCAGAATCTAACAAAGAACCTTTCTTCAAATGTTTTGTAAATAAGAATAAGAATGATAATAATAATAATAACCCTTCGGCTGCTGACGTTACTTTCGTCCAATGCACAAAAGGGCAAAGAGTTATGAAAATCATCTAAACCCTGTCATGTTGGTATTCACTGGAAAGCTCTCGTTGAGTACTCTCAGGTGAGTACCCATTCGCCATGGTTTCAGTGATTTCTCAGCTTATGTCATTTCTTATTGACCAAATTAGAAATCAGCAGCAAAAGAGATAATAATAACGGTAATGATAATATTGATAACAGTAATTATAATTATGATAATAATAATAATTATCTAAATATTATTTAAAGAGCGTAACTCAGTCCAATAGAAAGGATCTTCCCTTAGGCCCACTGGTATGTTTACATAAGTAGCCCGAGGACCCCAGGGTTACAAAGCAGTAGAGTTCATTGCTTTTAGGTATCAGGACGTATAAGGAAGGTAGTGATGGTGCACATCTGACTGCTTCAGTTAAGCTATTCCAAACTCTGGGCCCGAGTATGAAATGAATTTTTGGCCAAGTTGATTTATTACAAAAGGCCTGTTAACCTTTTTTTAGGCTTGCAAAAATTTTAAAAAAATGTACAATATGCAGCGAAAGATAATAAATGTTTGCAGTTATATTCAAAGAGTAAAAAAAAAAAAAAAAAAAAAAAAAAAAAGTTGTTTTATTACATTTTGGAACTGAGGAGGTTGCATTTCCAGTACCATGTCTGTGGTTTTATTGTGTATATGATAAAAGTGTGTTCATATGATGGGGGTTTGACTTTTTTGGGCTTTTGAATACGATGAGTCAGTTGTTACTCAGTTGTTAATTTAGTAAAAGGGAGCCATTTAAGCGTTTTGTCAGATAGTTTCCCGATACTGAACAGAAGTAATCTAGGTTTGCTAAAATAGAGCAGTTACAAAATAACAACCTCTCCTTAACATGGAGGTTCTTTTTTATTTTAAGTAAGCAAGTTGAAAATGATCTTTTTGATGATAATAATAATAACAACAATAATAATAAATGATAATAGATATCTGATATAGCGCCATTCCCACGTATAGTGTTCAAAAGCGCTTTATAAAGAATAGTCAGTGGACAGATGAGTATGGTCCATATAGTCAAATGAACTCTTCGAAATAGCAATGTTTATTGCTGTGTCTTGAGATTTTGCACACTATCAGCAGCCTTGATGTTGTCGGGGCACTCATTCCAAAGGCGTGGTGCACAGGCACTGGATGCCCTGTCACCAAACCTTTTCAGATTAGTGTGTGGTATCTGTAATAAGTTCTTAGTGTTTGATCTTAGTGTCCGTGTATTGGCTTGTTTGACTAACAATTCCCTCAACTAGAGACGGGCGCATCCTTTCATGCATTTGAAAGTCAAAAGCAGAATCTTGAACTAGATCCTTTTCCCGATGGGCAGCCAGTGAAGATCTTTTAGTACTGGTGTAGTGTGATCATACCTTTTGCAGCCACTCACCACTCTGGCAGCATTGTTTTGGAATTTCTGGAGCCTGCATAGTAGCTCATCAGTAATTCCACAGAGAAGTACGTTACAATAGTCAAGGCGTGATGTCACCAGTGAGACAATGGCACTCTTGGTCGTATCAGTATTGAGAAATTCACTTATTTTTCCAATGTTTCTAAGCTGGTTATTTACAGACTTGATAACTTTTGATACATGTGCACTTTAGTCTGAATTTCCCAATCAGGTGAAAATTTCTCAAAATAGCAGGAGCCTGTGAATTTGTATAGATGTCACTACCTACACCAGATAGCATTTAAAGTATATTCCAGAGTAAGTTTCAATTATGTTTAAAGTACAGACAGTATTTGTCTGGGAAATGTCCAGGCATGAACGGGTTAAATTGTGAATGGAAATTTTCCAGCCAGTATCAGATCTGTCATTGCATTCCAGATCAAGCAATCATCCATTATGTGATCCAACATTTTCTTTGAATTGGGAATGTTATTCGATATCTTACTCGTAAATAGTGTCAGTCTCCTGTATACATAACATTTGCAACATGAATTTGCTTCCAATGTCCATAATTTGAATTTGTTCTTATCGCAAAATTCCTCGTTATTGGATTTGAGTTCTCTGCCATCTGTTTTTTGTCTACCCTGTTTTGCAGATGCCATACTGGATAGAGACATCGGGGAATTTTTCGCTCTGTTTGATGTTGTGAATACAATGCTGAAACAGACAAACATAACAAGTATCGTGTAAGATCTCGAAAAGCAATAACTTATTGTAGATTCACGAAAGATTGTGTAGAGTAAATTTTGCGAAATTACAGAAATTCGATTTTTGCGTTTTTCAAATTTGCGAATTGGCCGCAAGGTGGAGTGCCAGTTATACACTGAAAGTGGCAGCACTAATCATTGCGAATTTTAATGTTGTGTCCGAGGCTAAATGCTAAAAAACGCAAAAATTAAACTAACGCAATCTTTTCCGAATTTACAGTAGTTCATCTGAACAAGAGCTTTTGGCCTTTATTGATTTACTTAGGAATTGGCAAATATCTTTCCTCCCTTATTATTTGTTAAGAGCAATTTGAAAGATACCTATTTGGGAATTTTGATTTTCAATTGTCTTTACTTTTTCTGCCATATTGCTCCTTAACCATGCTTAGCCAGCTGTAAGTGGTGGGGGTAAGCGGAGTACCCAGTTAAAATCACCACCTAACCCAAAGTCAGTAGCAACTTTCTCAGATGCTTCGGCTGGGATTCGAACCCATGCAGAGGTGAGAGACAACAAGCAGCCAATGGCAGCATCTTCCACGAATTTCCCTACCCATTTGGGTAGATCTCAGATTGTTTTCAATCATTGAATTAATTAATAGCGTAGCACACACAATGGTATCATAATCAGTTCTTACCCCTGGTTTTCCATTTGCAGTGCAGGGAGTGCCTTGTGGTGATAATATGGCGGAATATACGTCTAGAGTATTACTGTTCTGTACTAAATTATTGGACAGATAGTAGATAACTCTGAAAGGTAACAAATAAAACTGCTGTTGACATAATGAGCATGGATCCAAGCTGTATGTGAGGTCATTATCTCCATATTTCCCCTTTCTTTATAGCTATACCCTTTCACAGATAAATTGTAAAAATGGTCTGTAATATTTAGAAGAATCATTTTCTGAGAACTTTCTTTGCCTTTCTTCGCAACGCACCTGATGTAATTGGCCAAACAAAGTACAATAATATAATACTGTAAAATTCCATGACTCATCGGACATTGCATTTACACTGCATTAAGTGTTGTCTATCAAATATATCTTACCATAAATATCTTTTGGAAAATATCAATTCATTATGGTATATTATTTAATTGTGACCATATTTCTTAACTATTTTTTATCATACGTACACAACTATTTAATGAATGTATACCTTCTCCATGAGCTCAGAGCTCCATACAATGTTTTTCAATGAATCTTCCAGGTAAGAATGCGTTAAGGACATTGTGGATGAGTGTACCACGCAATTGTTAAAATGTATTATAAATTAAAGAGAAAATATGAGGCAAGTATACGAATATTTGAGTTTACATTTTTCAACTTTCTCTTTAGTAACCAAATATATACATATACAGTATAGCAAACCAGCAATTCATACGTTAAGAATAAATGATACAATTCCGATTTACAAGGTTCATGTTGTAATTTATCAAATTATATTATCATCGATAAAGTAACTGTGTACTTGCACCAAATTAAGTATGCTTACTTTGTCTTCTTTCCTACAGCGCTTGAGTAGAAAGTTTGTGATTTGAGGGTTGTGCCATCAGATCCCTTCACCGTACCAGTGTCATATTCTATGTCTGTTACGATACAGAGAAGCGTACCGCATAACCTATAATGTTAACAATATATATATATATATATATATATATATATATATATATATATATATATATATATATATATATATATATATATATATATATATATATATATATATATATATGTATATATATATATATATATATATATATATATATATATATATATATATATATATGTATATACATATATATATATATATATATATATATATATATATATATATATATATATATATATATAAATATATATATATATATATATACATATATATATATATATATATATATATATATATATATATATATATATATATATATATATATATATATATATATATATATATATATATATATATATATATATATATATATATATATATATATATATATATATATATATATATATATATATATATATATATATATATATATATATATATATATATATATATATATATATATATATATATATATATATATATATATATATATATATATATATATATATATATATATATATATATATATATATATATATATATATATATATATATATATATATATATATATATATATATATATATATATATATATATATATATATATATATATATATATATATATATATATATATATATATATATATATATATATATATATATATATATATATATATATATATATATATATATATATATATATATATATATATATATATATATATATATATATATATATATATATATATATATATATATATATATATATATATATATATATATATATATATATATATATATATATATATATATATATATATATATATATATATATATATATATATATATATATATATATATATATATATATATATATATATATATATATATATATATATATATATATATATATATATATATATATATATATATATATATATATATATATATATATATATATATATATATATATATATATATATATATATATATATATATATATATATATATATATATATATATATATATATATATATATATATATATATATATATATATATATATATATATATATATATATATATATATATATATATATATATATATATATATATATATATATATATATATATATATATATATATATATATATATATATATATATATATATATATATATAT